>JAGFNQ010001747.1:558010-858010 GCA_024364735.1 Boesenbergia rotunda
GACGCTACGGTTGGATCTCGTCCCTTACTTCGAGTTACGCGAGGTACTAAGTAAATTAGTTTACTTTTCCGCAAAATTTTAATTTATGATCATGTCCACACATCATAAGGTCACATGCTAGATACGTGGTTAAAAATAATTTGAGAAATTATTTATGCTAATTCTTCCGCTGCAGAGAAGTTTGCTTATATCCTTGAAGATCAACTTCCCAACCGTCCTCCTGAAAATGCAACTCCAAACCAGTTTCCTGAGTTGCTCAACCTGCTGAAGACTGTAGAGCCTTCTGTGAAGCAGGATCAAAAGACGGTACTGTTAGTTGGTTCCTCGAAGAAAGGTTCTAAGAGGAAAGCCAAAGAACAGAATAAGGGAAAGAAGAAAAGGGCCAAAAAGACTGAAAATACCCTAAAAGGCACTTGTCATCACTGTGGTAAGGAGGGTCACGGGCGAAGAAACTACAAGGTTTATCTTGAGTCTTCGAAAGAGAAGGCATCCGATGCCCCATCCTCTTCAAGTATCTTCGTTATTGAATGTCACTCTATTTCCTCAAACACCTGGGTACTTGATACTGGGTGTAGCTCACATATATGTAATGACATACAGGGGCTAAGGAATAGAAAAAGACTCGTCAAGGGAGAAGCGAATTTGCGAGTTGGAAACGGAGCAAAGATTGCTGCTGTTGCCATCGGAACATATTTGCTAAAGCTCCCTACAGGACGTGTCTTAGAATTGGATAATTGTTATTTTGTTCCTTCGTTAATAAAGAACATTGTATCTATTTCATGTTTGAATGAAAAGGGTTATCATTTAACTTTTAGTAACAATTGTTGTTACATAACTTTAAATGGTGTTCTTTATGGGAATGGAACTTTGTGCATTTGTATCTACACGTTAGATTTATCCGGTGACGTTTTCAATATCGAAGTTAGCAACAAACGTGCTCGAATAGATAATCGAATAGACTCCTACACGTGGCATTGTCGTCTTAGCCATGTAAGTAAGAAACGCATGACCAAATTACACCGATGTGGAATTTTGGAATCATTTGAACCCGGTTCATTTGATACATGCGAATCATGCTTAAAAGGCAAGATAACCAAATTACCCTTTTCTGGAAAAGGTAATCCAGTGGGAGAATTGCTTGGTCTAATACATACTGATGTATGTGGACCAATGTCAACTCTTGCACAAGGAGGCTATAGCTACTTCATGACCTTTATCGATGATCACTCACGATTCGGGTATGTGTTCTTGATGAAACACAAGTCTGAAGCTTTTGAGAAATTCAAAGAGTTCAGAAATGAAGTAGAGAAACAGCTTGGCAAAAGTATTAAGATACTTCGATCCGATCGGGGTGGTGAATACTTAAGTCAAGAGTTTCAAGATTATCTTAGGGACAATGGGATATTGTCCCAATGGACTCCGCCGTATACACCACAGCATAATGGTGTATCTGAGAGGCGCAACCGAACCTTGATGGACATGGTTAGGTCGATGATGAATCATGCAACTCTTCCAAAATCCTTTTGGGGCTATGCACTTAAGACAGCTGTTTACTTGCTAAACAGAGTCCCGACCAAGGTAGTCTCTACTACTCCATATGAGACATGGAATAGTAAAAAACCTCACTTAACTCACTTTAAGATATGGGGTTATCCTGCTTATGTGAAGCGGACTATATCAGACAAATTGGATGCTAAGTCTGATAAATGTCTATTTATTGGATACCCTAAGGAAACGAAGGGTTACCAATTCTATCATCCCTTGGAACAAAAGGTGTTTGTTTCAAGGCATGCTGTATTTCTGGAAAAAGAATTTCTTTTACAAGAAAACAGTGGGAGTGACATTGAACTTGATGAAGTTCAAGAAACTCCAATAGACATTACAGAGACACCTAGTCTAGACCCACAACCAAAAACTCATAATGATGAGCTATCAGTTGAACCTAAAACAACACCACCTCTACGTAGATCTGATAGGACACGCAATATTCCAGAGAGATACGGATTTCTCATAAGTGAATCGAACGACGTGTTACTCATAAGCGATGACGAACCTATCAGTTATGAATATGTTCTGAAAGGGACAAATGGCTTGAAGCCATGAAGTCGGAAATGGATTCCATGTACAAAAATCAAGTATGGGACTTGGTTAACCCACCTGAAGGGATTAAACCCATAGGGTGCAAGTGGGTTTTCAAGAAGAAAACCGACATGGAAGGTAATGTTGTTACCTTTAAGGCTAGATTAGTGACAAAAGGATATCGTCAGAAACAAGGAATTGATTATGACGAAACCTATTCGCCAGTAGCTATGCTTAAATCCATTCGGATGCTCCTAGCCATAGCAGCTCATTATGATTATGAGATATGACAAATGGATGTGAAAACAGCTTTCCTTAATGGAAACCTGCTTCAGGATGTATACATGATACAACCTGAAGGTTTCACATCGGTTGATAAAACCAAAGTATGCAAGCTTCGACGATCCATATATGGACTGAAGCAAGCATCCAGGAGCTGGAACATCCGTTTTGATGAGACAATCAAAGAGTTTGATTTCTCACAAAATCCTGACGAACCTTGTGTGTACAAGAAGGTTAGTGGGAGTGCAGTCGTATTCCTAGTATTATATGTCGATGACATATTACTTATAGGAAACGATATATCAGTCTTACAGACAGTTAAAATTTGGTTATCCAAAACTTTCTCCATGAAAGACCTGGGAGAAGCAGCCTATATCCTTGGGATTAGAATCTATAGAGATAGATCAAAACGGATGCTTGGTCTTTCACAGTCTACATATATAGACCGAGTGCTAAAAAGGTTTAGCATGTCGGAATCCAAGAAAGGTTACCTTCCCATCAGGCATGGGATCAACCTTTCAAAGTCTATGTGTCCGCGCACAGAAGACGAGAGGATTTGCATGAATAAGATTCCTTATGCATCCGCGATTGGATCTATCATGTATGCTATGTTATGTACTAGGCCCGATGTATCATATGCTCTGAGCGTCACGAGCAGATACCAGTCTGATCCAGGTATGGATCACTGGGCGGCTGTCAAGACAATCCTTAAGTACTTAAGAAGAACTAAGGATGTGTTCCTAATAAATGGAGAAGGAAATATGGTAATACGTGGGTATACAGATGCCAGTTTCCAGACAGATAAGGATGACTCCAAATCTCAGTCTGGATACGTATTTACTTTGAATGGAGGCGCAATAAGTTGGAAGAGTTCCAAACAAGACACTGTAGCGGATTCTACCACGGAAGCGGAATATATCGCAGCTTCGGAAGCAGCAAAGGAAGCAGTCTGGATCCAGAAGTTCGTCTCCGAACTTGGTGTGGTTCAACCATTGATGAAGCAGTGCCGGTTTACTGCGACAACAATGGAGCTATTGCACAAGCAAAGGAACCAAGGTCTCATCAGCGATCCAAACACGTGCTTCGCCGCTATCATCTGATCAGAGAGATTATAAGTAGGAATGATATACAAATTGAGAAAATTCCCACTGAAAGGAATTTAGTGGATCCTTTAACTAAGGCTTCGCCTCAAAGCAAGTTTGAGGGTCATGTTAGAGCCTGTGGTATTGGATACCGTAGCGATTGACATTAGGCCAAGTGGGAGTTTGTTAGTAATATGAGAGAAGTGTCCTAAGGCAATCGCCTTATGATTATAATCATTTACTTTAATAAATGAATATTCACTATTTGAGTATACATGTTCATGTATTTGATTGAGATCTTAAACTCATTTACTGAATGTCCGCAATACAATTCACAGCATGAGAGAATTTGTGATGAATTCACAACTAGTGATTATCTCTACATGTGCAATTGTGAAGTATTGAAATTATCCCTAGTCGATGAATTGATAAATACGGACACTATCAATTCTGTTGAGACTATCATGGGTTATTCTCTAATCAGCTGATTCTCACTGGCTGGTGACATTGGGATGTCCGGAGATAAACATGAATGCTAGTTAAGGGAACTAGTTCATTGGAGTGACTAGCTGTAAAATTTCATATGGTAATCTACATATAGATATGTCAATGAAGTTCTTACTGCAGCTTAAGTGCGATGTTCCTTTGACTTGCGGTGTTCAAGTCATCTTGGTCATGAAGACTTATACTTTGACATCTTAAGCAAGCATCTCCAAGGAGGTGTGGACCCAGGATGGTTGGGTATAAGCCGAAGTGCCCGAAGATGTTTGAACAACCTACAAAGGATTCACCACTCCTTGCGAGGAGATGTATACCCAAGGCCTATCGTCGGATTGTTACTCGAAGCCTCTGGCCAGAGCATCGCATGTTCCGAGTATGAATATCTCAGATACATGAGAGTAATTAGAATCCATTGGACGAGAAAGACATTACTTGGGCTAGGTGTGACGTAATCAGCCTAGTGGGGACTGACACATATAGACCGTGTCCTGAACCAAGTGGGTATAAGATGGTGAAGGGAATGAGGCACGATTCATTAAAGCTGCTGAAGGGTTTCAGAATAATTTCTGAGGTCAACCGTTGATCTTTCGATTAATTGGGGATCATGATGTACTACTAGGTATCACTCATGATCGTTCTATAATTGGTTAATTATAGACGGCCAACATAAATCGAAAGCCTATTTAGTCACACGCACTACGAGTAATCTGAGGGATTTAAAACGAGTTGAAAATTGGATTTTTCGATCAAGAGAGATAAGTCGAATCTGAATTTTTCAGAGACGCATCGGAAGCATAAAATGGCTAAGTCTTTTGAAGACTTATTGGACGAATTAAATGAGTTTAATTTGTACGGTTTCGGCTTGGGTTTGGCCGGCCAAAGAGGGTCCCCACCCTCTTTGTTTGGCCGGCCACAATAAAAGGGGAGAACGAAATTGTTTGGTTCAAATTATAAAATAAACCGCGCGTGGTTTGTTTTATAAAATTATGGATAAAGAAATTTATATAAAGAAATTTATTTTCATGGAAATTAAAATAAACCTTGAATTAGTTTATTTTATTTTATAAAATCAATAATGGATTGATTTACCATGATAAAGAAATTTATATAAAGAAATTTATATAAAGAGATTTATTTTCATGGAAATTAAAATAAACATTGGATTGGTTTATTTTATTTTATAAAATCAATAATGGATTGATTTACCATGATAAAGAAATTTATATAAAGAAATTTATATAAAAAAATTTCTTTCCATAATAAAAGGGGAGACATGGTTGTTTTTATTATAAATTAAGTTATAATAAAAACTTGGCATAACGGAATAATTCATAGAAAAAATTTATAAGATAAATTTCTTATGAAAATTTATTCCGTTAAAAGGAGACTTGGCGATTAAGAGGCTACTATATAAAGGTACCAAGGCAATGCTTGGAAATCAATCCAAGAGATCAAGGATTCTTGCCTAGCCTCTCTCTCTCTCCTTCTCTCCCTCTCCCTCTTCTAGTGCCGCCGGCCCTAGAGCCCTCCCCTTTGCCGTGAGCTTCCACCACCAAGAAGAAGCCGAAGTAGAAGAAGAAGTGGGCGCGACTCCTACCTTCCTTCCGGAATCTTGATTCCGTTCTTCGTTTGGTGGTTAGTTTTTCATCTCTCTCTTGGTATTCTTGTCGTGCCTTTGGAGAATCTAGTAGTTCTTGTCGGCACGAAACTCGTGGCTTTGCGAAGTCATCCCGAAGAAAACTCGGCGTGGACGCGAATAGAGGCGGAGCTTCCAAGGGACGCTACGGTTGGATCTCGTCCCTTTCTACGAGTTACGCGAGGTATTAAGTAAATTAGTTTACTTTCTGCAAAATTTTAAATGTATGATCATGTCTCCACAACATAAGGTTGCATGCTAGATACGTGGTTAAAATAATTTGAGAAATTATTTATGCTAAACCTTCCGCTGCACGTAATTAAATTTTAAAATTACGAACCCGTATTCATGTCAACATGCAAGTTTTCCAACGCATTCACGCTCTTCCGTTCCCGCGCTCTGCTCCAGAAACCTCCTGACTCGAGATACAAGCGCCGACGACGTCCAACTGCTCCGAAAACACCATCTACTCCGGACGTCGGTAAAGAAGAGTTGATTTTTAATTTACTACACTTATTCTGTAATCAATCTTTGTAAACTGCTTTTGCGCCTCATATAGAATTGTCCAAAGTAAACGATCAACGATCGTGGGCCTTGGAGTAGGAGTCGACCTAGGCTCTGAACCAAGTAAAAATCACTGTGTTTGCGTGTTTTGTTTTTTATCTTCCGCTGTGCAAATTCTCTATCTTAAATCCGAACGCTTTCCGATATTCACCCCCCTCTATCGGTTCTCTCGATCCAACACCTACTGCCTCCGCGGTGAGTAGGCTTGGCCTCGGAGTTGCACATGAACGACCAAGAGCTGGAAAATCCTACTGCCTCCGTGGTGAGTAGGCTTGACCTCGGTGGTGCACATGCCCGGCCAAGAGCTGTAAAACCCTACTGCCTCTCGGTGAGTAGGCTTGGCCTCGGTGCTGCACATGCTCTGCCAAGAGCTGCAAAACCCTACTGCCTCTCGGTAAGTAGGCTTGGCCTCGGTGCTGCACATGCCCTGCCAAGAGATGTAAAATCCTACTGTCTCTCGGTGAGTAGGCTTGACCTTGGTGCTGCACATGCCCGGCTAAGAGCTATAAAACCCTACTGTCTCTCAGTAAGTAGACTTGGCCTCGGTGCTGCACATGGCCGGCCGAGAGCTGCAAAACCCAACTGTCTCTTGGTGAGTAGGCTTGGCCTCGGAGCTGCACATGCCCGATCAAAAGCTGCAAAACTTACTACCTCCGCGGTGAGTAGGCTTGGCCTCGGAGCTGCGCATGCCCGGCCAAGAGTAGTAAAACCCTACTACCTCCGCAGTGAGTGGGCTTGGCCTCGGAGCTACACATGCCCGGCCAAGAGCAGCAAAACCCTACTGCCTCTCGGTGAGTAGGCTTGGCTTTGGAGCTACACATGCCCTGCCAAGAGCGAAAAAACCTTGCTACCCTTGCAATGACTGGGCGGGGTCCTCGAAATACTGATCGGTCATCTTGTCTCGGTGGCCAGAACAGGAACGCTTGTTTCTTCGGACGTGGTTGTTTGCCCCCTCGCCACTTAGGGCAGGTGGGAACTTCGGTTCTCACTTTGAACTGGGCGCTGGTCGGGGGTAAAACAAAACATTTTAAAAGGGGTAAGAAATTGCTCAAAATATAAGAAGCCTAGGGATGCTTGCATTCATGGCTGAAACGGTTACATATCTAGCCTACTGAAAAAAAAACTGAAAAAGAAGAAGAAAGTGTAGCGGGCGAAGAGCGACCAAGGAGCCAGGGCCCAAGTCGTAGAGGAAATTATTGTTCCTGCTCTTCAGGAGTGAGCTCGTTCCAAATCCGGTTGACAGTTATAGCGCTCAAGTCTGAACTTGGTTTCAACAGTTGATCCTTCTCCAACTGGTTGATAGCACCATTGAAGCCCTGTTTGAGGTGCTTCAGTGCTTGCCCGACTAAAATATCGGCGTACTCATCCGATTGCAGGAACTTAGCCTTGGACTCCGCCTCGGCCTTGGACAGTTGAGTTGCATCGTCAATCTTCTGCTGCTTAGCTTAGCCTCAACCTCCTCCATAGCGACCTTCACCGTCGCCACCTCCCGGAGCAGACAATCCTGAGCCTCCAGTATTTCTTGGAGCTTCTAGGTAGCGGCGGAAACTTGGTCCTGAGCCTGCATCACCTTGTCCTGGAGGTCGACAGCATAAGAGGCTGATAGCTCTAGGTCGTATTCTTTTAGAGTCAGTAGGTGCTTTCGTTCCTCATTCTAATCATCCAAGGTTTTCTTTGATGATTCCAGGAGTTTGACCTGATCAAACAGCTCCCTCGTCTGAGTCTAGAGCTGCTCCCGCTCCTGGGATAGTTTCTGCAAGTCCTCAGTAAGGACTTGGTTCTTCTCAGACCCTAAGCGTTCCCGGAGTCTATAACCGTGTAAAGTATCCTCAAAAGCCAGCAAGGTACTGAGATAATGCTCGATCTTCACCCGAAGTGTTAGGCTGACCTCCAACTGCCAGAGGTCGGCTTCGCAGGCATGGCCAGCCTCCGCCTCTGTTGCCGCCACTCACTGTAGAAGGTCTTCAGTGACTCCCCTGGAGCACAGCAGGCGGCTCGTTGCCGCACAATTAGAAGCAACCTACGATGCGGAACAAAGACAGTCAGGGCAAGGCAACAAAATAGAGAGGAAGAACTCAAGTGTAATCACCGTTAGTAGAGACTGATGTAGCATGCTCAGATATCGAGTTGATCCAGCTAACCGCCCCGGCCGAACTGGGGGAGAAAGAATTTCCTCAACAGGGGGTGCAACTTCTCCCTCTAGCGCCTTGGCAGGAGAGGCAGTTGAACCCCCTTTAGGGACCGTCGGCAGTTCTGATACTCCAAGATCCTGGGAAGCCTCCGGGGTTTCCTGGCCTCCCGAGGGCTCGGCCACTTCCTCGTAGCCCTTAACGGAAGCGCCCACAGGGGTGGAAGAAGCTAAAGCGGGAACCAACGCTTGTTCGTTGGCCTAGTCCCACTTCAGGATCCGTTTCATAGCTCGGGAAAACATAATGTCGTCCACAAAATAGAGACAAAAGGGCATCAGTTAGTATTAACAAGAAAACCTACAAAACAAAAGGTAACTTATGAAGACTGGGGCTAAGGCTTGTGAGTTTCGGACTAAACTCAGCCCGATAAAGGAGCTCTTCGTATTGCACCAGTTGGAGGTCGTAGAACTCCATCGCTGACAGGATTCCCCCAGCCCTCTGATACCCCGCGTCTTGCTGGAAGTCTCCGAGGTCTGGGATAGGTGGCAGGCTTTCCGTCCAGTGGATAGGATTGAAGGGACTCTCAGGGAGCTGGATATAGAAGAACCGTTCCTTCCACCCCTTGTGGGAGGAGGGAAGACCCCCCAGAAACCTATGACCAGAACGGGCAGTAAAGTCAAATGCCCCTCGGGACCTGACCGAAACAAAGAAAAAATGGAAGAAGCGTAGGGTCAGAGGAATGTCAAAATGTTTGAAAAGGACAAAAGTTTCGCCCATCTAAGCAAAGGCATTCAGAGTCATTTGTTGGAGAGGGATACCGAAGTATTTAGCAACATTCATGTAAAAGGGGGATAGGAAAACGAAGACCTAGTTCTACCTGACCTAGAAAGAAAGTGAAGAAACCCTTAGGGGTTTCTACAGGTGATTGGCCTAAGGTCGGAACTCTCATCTCCTAGTCTTCTAGGTTACCATATCTCCGGCAGGCAGCCTGGAGGGATTCCACCCTAACCCTAGAAGAGATAGTATTGTATCACTCCGTGTGATATCCTAGTTCCCCCAAGGAGCCCTCGCCGTCGTCTCGTGTTTTCTTCTTCTCCATTGGACCCATGAGGATGGAGGAGAGGAGAAAGCAGAAGGAGGCTTACCCTTGTAAAAGGAGGCACGACAGCAAGATGAGCAGCAGGAGAATGAGGATGCTTGGAAGCAGATAGGGCAAGGAGGCTGAAGGGTGTCGTTACACCCGCTTTTATAGGGAGGAGCTGCACATCTATAAGCAATAAGAGGGCAACACGTCAACGACGCTGATTGGTCATCTCGAGGAACCGCTAGCCTTTACTGTCGTCACATCGTATGGCCCGCGACATGTATCGGTGAGAGACCGCTACGCAAGGGGGGAGGAGGCACGTGGCAAAGCCACATTCGCCAAGTAATCGTGTTGCCATTTTAAGACCCCACGCATCTCTAAAGGGCCTTGGACAGCCAGCAAAGTGTCACCTCAAAATTTACGGGAATGCTGGACGTATTCAAAAAACTACCCGGAGTTCAAGGCCGCATGGGCTGCTTCCTTGGACCTGGAATGCCGCCAACGAAGTAGTAAAAGATGGAGAGGTCACCTGGACACAGCTTCTTCATCGCATTCCCAGTCTAATCAGTCAAACATACTTCCTTCGATCAGACTTGAATGAAGGGACTTGTGACGGGGTTGAAGGTCTCGTGGCAGGCACGGGGGCTGAAGAAGCTGTGTGACAAAATCCACCGAACCGGAATGATTCCCTTGTTGTGACACCTGAGACCCTCTCGGTAAAGGGAATTCAGAGACCAACTTGAGTAGGTATAACCCCAAAGATAACTTTAAAAATACACACCCCAGAGCTCACCTCAGGGGGTAAGTCCTCGAGAACACCTCGGGGAGAGGAATGCTCAGGACCCCCAGGCCAAACAACATCGAGATCACCTCGGGACAGGGGGCCCATGGAACACGTAAGCAGAGGTCCATTTTCCTCGACTCGGTGGGTCATCATTATCTATCATTACGGAGTAATTACGATCCATAATAAGCGGCCATCAGAGCCTTAATTGTCGCAACGTCCCAGATTGAAGAACCGTGTGGACCGTTACCAGGATGATCCATTCACCGATAATCAAGGGGACGTGGGGAAGGTCGTGAAGACTCGTGGATGGCCGCCGCAGGTATAAAAGGTACTCCAACACCTCTAGTAAGGGGGGTTATGTATTCTTGACTACATACCTACTGTCTTGCCTTTCCTTCATTTTCTTCATCGAGGTACTGACTTAAATGTCGGAGTGGGCTCCGCCGGACAACCTCCCGCGTGCTCCCCTAATGCTCGTGTTAATCTCGCAAGGTGTGACTTCTTTTTCAACCGTCAGCATCCACGTGGGCAAAACCCTGGTGATTGGTCATCGACATTGATTCCTTCCGGAACAAGTGTAAAACTAAATATGTCCTTAATAAATTATGATTATCATGAAAATGAAGAACATGTTATAAGTGTGAGCATCGACGTCGAAGTTCCCACTTAGGACGTGGATCTATGTAGTGGGAGGGAGCTCTTTCCAGTGTCAGTGGAAGCGGATCATTGCAGAAGGAGCTGCTCCGTCGAACTTTTTTTTGTTTTTATTAAAATAATTTGTTATTTAATATTTGTTAAAAATATATGCTATTTTTTTATTAAATTAATTTTTTTAATAGTGAAAAGATATATGAGATTTTTTATTTTTGATGTGACATAAAAGTGACAATGAAGGAGGTAGTTTAGAAGATGTTTAATTATTTAGAAGATGTTTAATTATTATGGATGCTCTGAGAAATTTCACCGTTTAATTCATTTAATCAATAATTATAATGTCCATGGAGGACTAGAACTTGATTGTTGATTAAATTTCTTAACTGTCTTAGTGCGTGGGAAAGAGATTAGTAAATCCGTCATTGTTCGATTGTAATTTTAAATCATCAGCGAAGAGGAAAAACAAGTGAGCATACTGGTTGCCTAAGCTATGGCTCGATGCCTGTAATATTCATTGCGGCCCTATACCACAAGGCCCAACAAGGAAGTTGCCATCTATGATGTCACACGAAGAACGTGAACAAGAACCAAATTAATAAAGAAAGAGAAAACCCGCCGCCTGTCGTCATCCATTTCCCCAAATTGCCAGCCCTAACCTCGATCCATGCCGGGAAGCGATCGAATCGCGGCAAGATCGCCGCCGGCAACAATGAAGGCGTCGCTCAAAATCCGCGACGACGGCAAGCCCTTGGTACGGGCCAAGGTCCCCATCACTATCCTAGGCCTTCCTTTCGTCTCCGGCCTCGCTTCCGCGCTCGACGACGCCCGCCACCTCCGCCTCGACCTCTCCACCGCCTTCGCCTCCGGTCCATCCCTCCGCCTGTCCTATCGCCCCAACGACTCTGCCTCCCCCTTCGCCCTCGTCCTCAAGACCGGCCTTGGCGCCCTCGGCTCCCCCGTTAATGGATCCCCCTTTTCCATGGCCGCCGAGTTCGGGCTCCTCGCTTGCCCCGGAGGAGCCGGCCCCGTCTTCTCTGTGCGCTTCAAACCTCAGATCGGGGACTTCGCCGTCAAAAAGACCATCACTTCTGCGACAGCCGCCGCCATCCCGGCCAAGCCAACCCCGAACGGCGACGGATTCGAGGCGCCGATTGCGGAGAACCACTTCGAGAAGAAATCGAAAAGTTTTTTCTCCAGCGACGACGTCGCGGGCGGGATTCATGGACTCCTCTCCGGGTACGAGGTCACCGCGAGCACCGTCCTCCCGATACGGGAGCGTACCGCCCTCAAGTTCAAGTGGGGGCTGACAGTACCGCCGGAGCTCCGCGCCGCGATCGGCGGAAGAACGGCCGGCGGCATTTCGCTCAGCAAACTGCCACTCCTAGCGATGAGCAAGATCTCGATCGAGCGCGGGAGCGCAAGTGGCCGTGCCAGCGAAGAACAGGACATCGAATCGCTGGAGAGAAGTTCGTCGGTGAGGAGAGAGTTGGAGTCCATGCGGGCGGAGAACGTGGCGCTGAGGAAGGCGGTGGAGGAGCTACGGAACGAGGTCGGGGGTTGGAAGGCAGTGGCACCTGCTGCTGGAAGAGGAGGAGACAGCGGGAAGAGTAAAACTAGGAATCCAAGTACGTCGGTTGAAAACGCGAGAGAGGAGTTGAAGAAGGCGTCGGCGATGGTATCCGCCGGCGCCGGGCGAAGCCCTTCGCCGTAGGTTACAATGGCTTTCCCGTGACTGCCGTAGCCCGTAGGTTAGTTTAGCCTTTTGGTGCCCCCGGTGTAAATACTAAATAATTGATGGATTGATAAAAATAAAATAAGAAAATGGTTTTGTTAAGTTTATTGTTCATTCTCCGGGTGTAAATACTAAATCATTGATGGAAATGGAATGATAAAAATAAAATAAAGAAATGATTTTGTTAAGTTTATTGTTGTGAAAGATGATTTGTTCGTCCTCCCATCAATTCGTTACATGGCCAATACGATAGAGATAAATCATGAAGATTATTAGTTCGGATACTATGATTAATACATGGGTAAGGTGGGCATAATGATTTTGTTAAATTTTGACTTTCAGATTTGATATTGACAATATCTAGACAAATTTATTATTCACTGAAGCATAAGGAAATGATTATAAGTAGTTTGGTTCATCAAATGTGAACTATTTGTCATCCACGGTACAGGGCTCTCGATCATCCTGTTTTGTTTTTAATTACGACGCCTTCTTGTAAAGTTTTTTTGTTCTATTCTCAAGAGGTAAGTTATTTTTTTTAATTCTCAATTACTATAGTTGGTGTAAATTTTTAATTCTCAATTACTTTAGTTGGTGGAAATTTTTATCGATCAAATCCATTATCTTATTCTCAACTATGGCACATTCTAAAATATTTTTATCTGATTCTCCACTACTTTAGTTGGTGTAAATTTTTAATTCTCAACTATTTTAGTTGGTGGAAATTTTAGGGGGCCGAATCTAACCGGTGCTAGTTTAAAATAAAAAAAGTGTTTTCGTAATAATATTTTGGTTCAATTTAACAATTCTTTAACATTGTTGTTTTTTTTTGAAATCAATTCGGTTATGTGAAAGCTTTCTAAAGGCAGTTTTTATACAATATCAGCA
Organism: Boesenbergia rotunda; assembly: GCA_024364735.1. NCBI lineage: Eukaryota > Viridiplantae > Streptophyta > Magnoliopsida > Zingiberales > Zingiberaceae > Boesenbergia > Boesenbergia rotunda. Next base: position 571,429 of record JAGFNQ010001747.1, read on the forward strand.
CCGCGTTAAAATAAAAAATCTCATATCTAATTTCTTTAGGATCCTGCACTTAATCCCCGAGACTATAATATAACAAAGGACAATTAATTATCTTCTAAATACTCACGATTTGTTTATAATTTTTTTTTCTCTAAATGGGATACGTAACTGTAAAATGTTAGGCTTTTGAACCGTTCGTCATGAATACTTTCCAATTTACTCTTACAAACGGTGAAAAATTTTCGTAGGGTTAGGTCGGTTGATCCATGTTCGACGTTATCCAACCTAATTATTATTATTTTAGATCCTACACTTGCCCTGAGCTAGCGGTAAGGCTCGACTAATTGTCTCCCAAGCTTCGCGATTTGATCTTCAACTACGACGAAATTGCATAAATTTTTCTTCCAAATAGGTTACACAACCGCGAGATGTTAGGCTTCTGGATCGCCTGTCGCGAGCATTTCCTGATTTACTTTGATAGTCAGTGGGAAACTTCTGTGTGGCTGGACCAGTCGCCTTAGATTCAACTTTTATCTAATCTAGTTAATCATTTTTTTTATGGATCCTACACTTGTCTCCCGGGAGCACAGTGTCATGGTTAAGTCCTCCAATCGACGTATTATCGAGATTTTTTTTCCTTAATGGATAGCATACCTAAAAATGTTGATTGTCAAGTTGGAATTTCGTATATAATTTCTCAATTCATCTTAACGATCGATGAGAGACTTTTATATTACCTAACTGAACCCAACCTTATTAATTTTTTTTTATCCTGCCCTTTTTATTATATATATTTCTCATCTCTTTTTATATTTTATATTATATATAATTATTTTTTTAAATTTAAATCCATAAATTACTAACATAAAATAATATTAATAATTAAAAAAATATAAATATTACAATATATCAAATACAACCTATAACATAAGATAATTAAATATATTATAATTAATAAATTATTTTTTCATAATTAATATGGTTGAAAAACTAATTTTTGATGTTTAATAACATTTTTTTTAAAAAAATATTTTACTATTTTTGTTAAAAAAATAATAATAAATGAAGAGGAGCTCCGTGCCGTTGGCCATGATGATAATGAGAGCTCCAAAATGTTGTAGGTTGATTTTATAATTTATCTTTCTTCTTTCTTATAATTATCTTTCTTCTAGTACTACAAAGGCGGACTGCTTCACTTATTTAGCGTCCTTGTCAATACAAAAGAGGTCTAGAATGCAATAGTTAGGGTGTGAATAGGAAAGAGATACTAATTTTATTAGATTTTAATATTTAAATTTCAAAATGATAATACGATATGTGCTAGCCATTAATAATCAAATAGAGAATCTCATAATTTAATTCTCTTCGTCGACTTTAAAGGCTCGATTGTTATGATTAACGTGTACCAGGATGAGTATATTAATTTTATTAATTTAAATTTGGACGGTCAGATTTTAATTTGACAATATTATATGTTATCAGTCCTCCCGTGGAAATTAAATGAGGAAGATATGAAATGAGTATAATATCTTTCCATTTGAATTTGAAGCCAATTCGGACAGAGACCTGCAGGTGCCAGGCTCGGTGGCATTCGTGGTAATTCTGAAGAAGAAATTGTCGTATTATATTGGTATTGATTTTCTTTTTTAAAGGAAAAACAAACTATTTTGTTAATAATTAAACTAACTTGCCTTTTAGGCTTAAGTAGTCATTACAATATCGCTTCATTGTTGGTCTGGTCCAGGAAGGATTGACCTTAAATGGTCATTACAAAGGAAAACATTTTTTAACAACTCATATCATAGACAATTTAATTCAATAATATCTAAAATAATTTAATTAACTATTATATAATTCAATTAAATTTGACTTAGCGTAGACGTATTTTAGTTTAGTGTATAAATAGGCCACCTCTTGAAGGCGGATAGGATTAACGGTCGCAATGGTGGAAAATGCAGCGACGGCGGCGGAGATCTCGAGCAGAGGAGTCCCGACACCGTGGGCGACCCTGGAGGGCAAGGTCGTGATGGTGACCGGCGCGTCCTCCGGCATCGGGCGCGGCCTCTGCCTCGACCTCGCCCGGGCCGGCTGCCGAATCCTCGCGGCCGCGCGGCGTATCGACCGTCTAGAATCCCTCTGCGAGGAGATCAATGGGTCCTCCGCGCCAGAGGATCGGAGATCCGTTGCGGTCGAGCTCGACGTGAGCGCCGAGGAGTCGTCGATCGCGGCCGCCGTGCGGAGGGCGTGGGTGACCTTCGGTCGGATCGATGGGTTGGTGAACAACGCTGGGATTCGAGGTAGTCTTCGTTTGGATCTATCTTTATTCAAATAATTTGCTATTTTAAAGAAAAATCTTTTTTTCTTTGTCCCGTTTTGTTCTTCAACAGCCTTCGCCTAGTTTTCGCAAAATGCAGACATCTAAAAAAAAAAAGAAGCTAAAGTTCTTTATTTCCAGTAATTTTTATAATTATCGAAACAACTTTAGGTGTTCACGAACTTAGATTCCAGTATCATCGATTGAACTATTGGTTAAATCAAACATTGGAGCATATTTCTGATGAACAAAAGGAAGACTGAGTAATGGATGCTAAAGTGTGAACAATAGATATAAATTTTCTTAACAAAAAAGTGAAGTGCTGTTTCTCAAAAACACAAAGCAAAACCTTTTTCTTCACTTTTACTATAACTATTTGACGAAAATGGTGCTAAATCGGAAACTGTATTCTGAGAGTAATAATAATGGACTGCATGAACAAAAAGGAACAATGCATTGTGAATTTTAGAAAGTTGTGTACAATAATGTGTTAGTAACACTACCTAATAATTCATGTTCTCTTTTCTCTTTCTTGTTCCGATCTTGTTATGCCCGTATGAGATATATGTTGTTAATGTTTACTTCATAAATAACTCGGAAATTACTGAAGGGCATATCTTTCATTATTACCCTCACTTGAACTGCATTCTTCTGTCTTTGTGATGCTCATTTGAAATAATTGGTTTTTCATCAAATCATAACTTTTGTTCTTGTATGTTTTCAAATCCTGACATTTAGGGTTCTTCTCTGTTTGCGATTTATGTGATCTATCTGCTTACTATACAATGCATGATCAATACTTTCTTTCTCTCAGGTAGTGTGCATTCACCTTTAGATTGGTCTGAAGAGGATTGGAATAACAACATCAGAACAAATTTAACTGGACTGTGGCTAGTCTCAAAACATGTGTGCAAACTCATGCGTGATGCAAAAGTGAAAGGATCCGTAGTTAACATTTCATCTATTGGCGGCATTGATCGTGGACATTTACCTGGACAACTTGCCTATACTGCATCAAAGACTGGTGTCAATGCAATTACAAAGGTAATCTACCAACTAAAAGCATATCAAAACCTTCCCTAATAATAGTACTTTCAATCATGAAGCTTGAACAGATCCAGTTTCAGGATTTTATAACGTATGCTTTCTATATTTTGATTCTTACTGCAAACTCTAGCAACTAAAGAATCTAAAGTCATTAGAGAAAATATTTTTCTTAATTATAAGCTTCAGTACAATCTCATTCTTTTAGTGAAACAAAATGAGATCAATAAATTATTTTAATCAGTCAAGAGTTCACTAGGTCAAAATTAATTTATTAGAGTTTAAAATAATTGGGTCTAATCAGGTCCCTTTGGCAGCTCAAATAAGAACTCAGTAAAGATTATAGTGAAATAAAAAACTTGTTGAGTTGATATTATCACGTGTATTATACACAAGGCAAGACACTTGATATTTAATAACAAAATTTAGTTGAGCAAACACCGGAGAAGAATGGAGGTTTGGAGTGAAAAGTTATTAAAAGATGATTAAAGCACACTTCAAGGGAATGGAGGTTTGGAGTGAAAAGTTATTAAAAGATGATTAAAGCACACTTCAAGGGTAATTTCTATTTCTTTGTGTGATGCATTATTCAATTCATGTTAAATGTATAAAATGATCAAGATTTGTTCTTGTGAGATGTTGTTACAGAAAAATCATTTTTTGTAATTTAACTTTCTCATCTTGGCTCAATATAATGGTAATTTTGATATTGGTTACATATTTCAAAATGATTTATACATGCATTAGTTAATAACAGTATTAGGAACTCATGCCTTGTTCAATGGTCATACATTCTACTTTGAGTTGAGGAATTCTTATTGATCTGGTAGAACTTAGGAACGAAAAATGTGGTATTGCATTGTTATATTAGGAACTAATGCTCCTTTTGCTTATCTTCACATCTCAATGAGATTTGACAAACTTTTTGCCTAACAGGCCATGGCATTGGAGTTGGGTCAGTTTAACATTCGCGTGAACTCGATTGCTCCAGGACTGTTTGCGTCCGAGATCACTTCAGGTCTAATGAAAAGAGAGTGGCTGAACAAAGTGGCTGAAAGAACAGTTCCACTGAGAACTTTTGGCACATTGGATCCGGCAATGACATCGATTGTTAGATACTTGCTTCATGATTCATCAGAATATATTTCAGGCAACATCTTCATCGTCGATGCAGGCGTCACCCTACCTGGAGTCCCCCTTTTTTCTTCCCTTTGATCCTTTCCTGAGATGGCTACCCAAAACCTGATGAGTCAATTTAGTTGTTTACATTTAGGAAATTGCTTTTGTTCAATCAAATATCTTCACTGTTTCGTATCATTGCTGTGAAAGCAATAAAACAGCTGCTGTTAATTTGTAGTTGCGATATAGATTTTAAAGAGAAATATTGTAATTGTTATTTGAATTAATTATTTTAGTTTTTTTTTTATATATTATCTTCGTGTATCATTAGAATCATCTTGTTTTTTTTTTTTGAGGATTTTAAATTCCAAGGGAAGGGACGCTTTAAAAAGAATGATGACTGCATATGAGGTGATCTATTTAATTACATGAAAATTTTTATCGGCCGTGGCCGAAGGATAAATTGAGAAGCGTGACGGACGGTGTTATTTTTTTCTTTTACTTTTAATTATATAATAATAGTTAAATGACCCAAGTGCCCTTCCTTCAGGGCAAATCCATTTGCTTCCCTTTTGTCCCGTTTGGAAAATTTTTAAGCAATAGAATTGAATTAAATTTTATCAATAATTGAATTCCAGTGAAAATTTAATTTAATTCTTATGTTTAGAATGAGTTGGTAAACAAAGAAAACAAAGAATTGAATTTCTTTGTTTGGAATGAGTCTAAAATTAAATGAATTTGTTTGTTTTTACTATTTTACCTTTCATTAATAGGTTAGAAATCAAACATTATATATTTATGTGAGATTATTTTAATATTTTTATTTGTTAGAATTTAATTTCCATACTAAATTATATTTATTTAGTATGAAATTAAATTCCTTAATTTTTATTGTATTTCAATTTTCATAAAAATTTAATTTCTTCACTTAAATTACTTTCAGAATTCAATTCAATTTCCAGCGATCCCTTTCCACGCTCGCTAATTTCTCGAGGAATAAACCAGCTTGGGGGAAACGATGCCGCTTGAAATCTTGGACGCCGTCCTCTCCGATTTCGATCGAGTTTTCGAGGGGTTTGACAGCGCGCAGAGCGCCCAACCGGCGCTCAAGTTTCTACTCTTTTTGGCCGACAAAGACGCATCTACCAAGCTTAGCTGGTGCCCTGGTGCGTGCCTCGTGCCCATCCTCTCCTCTCTTCTTCGTTGCGATTTTGTATGAACTGAATCAGGAACAAAAAGGGTGCTCGTGATTCGACTGAGAACTGCCCGCTTAGCTAGAAGTTGAAACCCTCATGTTCCATTTTAGAAATTCTTTAAAAAAAATGGTTTGATGGGGTCCGATCCGGTACTTAGGCGTCCAGACGATTTTTTTTTTAATCTATGTGTTTGAGGTGCAGAATTTTGAGGTGATAGATTGTTTACCATTTGGTTGTTAATATTGTGTTTCTCGTGATTTTTCCATCGCCTTCTCAAGCTTTCTACAAAAATTGATTACCATTGGATCGTGAAGCCCTATCCATGATCATGTAAAAGGTTTTGTGGGAGATATATCCATCTAGACTCCTACTCTGAATCAAGTAAGATGGTGTAGGCTAATATATCCATCTGTCTTTAGATAGGAATAGAGAATCTAAACCCATAATTTCCAAACCACTTGATAGAAGCAACTATCCTTGATAACATGATTATCTGTAGTAATTGACCTAGAGGCAGCCAAGATGAGGTTGTGGAAATAGGTTAATTTTCAGAGACAGACATGGGCTTCTTGACTCTATTAAGAAGCAAGTAGAAGCTCCCAGGAATTCAGTCCCACATGATAATACAAACTGCAAACTATTCAAAATGGACAATCTTGTACTGTAAATCTCTTGCGGAATGCTGAACCAGCCTTTAGATTATCAGAATATCCTTAATAATCTGATCGGCCATGGCAATGGACAAGAAGCAGCAAAGCTGAGGCTGTGAAAAGAGATTTGAAAAGAGGATCAGAGCTTCATGATACTATTCAGAAGCTAGGAGAAGCTCCTAAGTATTTGATCCCATATGATAATTTAGTGCATCTGTTCAAAAAATGGCCGAACTTGTACTGTACATCTCTTGCCAAATACTGAACTTGTCTTCAGAACAGCGAGTTCCCAGCACTATTGTTTCTCTTTCTAGATGATATTGTGCACAAACTCCTAGTGCATTTGTTACTGATTATAGTTTGCCTTGTACTATATAAAAAATATTACTGTTAGTGAAAAGGTATATGTAACTTCAGTAGATGGTAAAATGTGGGAAGACATGTTAAGGTGGTATAAACAAGTTCAAAGACAATCAATACGTTCTATAGTAAACAAGTTAAAGATGGTATGAAAAGGACGCTTACACTGTAAAGAAAAAGAAAAGTTAGAGGCCTATATGTTACTAACATTATGACCTTTCACCAAGGAGGTAGGATCCATATAGCCAACCAAGATTCACAGCTGTTGTTGCTATTGTTATTTTCTGATTTAGCTACATGTAAAAGTAACAAATAACAAGGCTCATCATTGTCAAATCCAAAGTGCTAGAGGCTGTGGCATTTTTACTTAACAGGGTTTGTAACCATTCTGCAAAACAACATGTGCAATTTCTGCCTACACTTGGTCTTTCTTAGTTTTTGAAGAAACCAAGGACTGATATTGATCAAAATCCATTATTCTATCCAGTAGCTACAACAGTTGCCATCATTAACAATTGATCATTGTTAAGGCGTATTCACAAATGACCTATATCTATAGCCTTAGCTACTTTTCTAATTCCATTCACATGTCTTCCATCTATTTCTTTTCTGTTGGATGCAATGCTTGCATTTCTTTTCTGTTGGAAAAAAAAAATGATGAACCAGGCAGCTTTCTTTTCTGTTGGAGACACTATGCTTGGAGGTTAATCATCAGCATGTCACCTCTAATGCAAAAGAATCACTGGCTGCAACTTGAACTGCAGGTTATCACTAGCATGTCACCACCACTGCCCACCACTGCGTTCATTACATAGGTTGTCTGATCATTTTTGTGCCCTCAGTGCAATGTCAATAAACAAAGATTTTTTACTTGGTTGTTCCATTTGTCTTGTGTGCTCGACTCGATCTGGTGGTGTTGTTGCCTAAGAAATAACCTTATTAGATTCATAGCAAAATGCATAATATGATGGCTGTAGTGGTTGGGGATGATGTTAGAGTGACAACTCATGAGTGTCAACTATTTGGAACTATATGATTCCTGTTCGCATATGGTCATGTGATTTTTTTTACTGAATAATATACTTAATATTCATCTAATCTACCAAGTAAACTTTATAAGGAATAGAATCATGTTTATTGTTTCTGCAAGCCTGCTGCAGCTTTCTGAACTAGATTTCCACTTTACAGATTGCAATGTTGCTGAGCCTGTAATATACAAAAAGCTAGAAGCATCAAGTAGCAATGTGGTACTTCTGAGAGCATATGTTGGTGATAGACCTACATGGAGAAGCCCTAGCCATCCATGGAGGGTGGACCCTCGATTCAAGGTCAAGGGTGTTCCTACGCTCATTCGGTGGGAGAGTGGCCGTGTCACTAAACGCCTGGAGGACTACGAGGCTCATGTCGAGGAGAAGATCGAATCCCTTTTGGCTACCAAATGAACTTTGCCATGGACGTTGGCCTGGGAGACGATATGCAAACTATCCTACTGAATAATGCTGTAGCATGCACTCTGGAGAAAGTAGTGTTGCTAAACTTTTGGTATTTGATTTGTATACTTCGTCTGATCCTGAAGTTTCAACCAAGTTAACCTCGAGACAGCTGCTTTGAAACCACTAACTTTGTTGGTGAAGGCCACAAACAAAGGAGCACAGCTTGGAAAAGGACTTCCTGCCTTCCTCACGCCTTGTCTTCTGCTCTTCTCCTGCGCTCCAACTTGTCTCTTCCTTCCATTTCCTGACAAATTTCCTTTGTATGCCAACTTTAACACGAGCAGGAATTCTATTGCATAGCTTATTACGGCCTAAGTCTGTGCCGTGACTAAGTTTTGGCTTCGTATGAGAACTCACCATGAGCAAGAGTTTCGTGGTAACTGACACTCCCAGTGAGTTTGGTAAGTTTTGTTGGATTCAAAAGTAATTAAATTTAAAATGAATTAAATTATTAAAATAATATTTTAATGAGTTTGAGTTTGATTGGTTTAGATATTATTTATTTTTTAATGTGATTCTTCGAAATTTTTATAGTTAAGTTTGTTATTTATGATATTAATAATTTTTTTTATGTATATTAAAAGAATATAAATAACCTCGTTCTCATTTACGGCGTACACGTGTTTAGCCTTAAAAAAACATGGCCCACAGAGGCTGAGAACAAACTAAAGCATCCGTTTCCCTATCCTTCTTCGTTCGCTATCCTTCTTCGTTCGATACACTCCATTAAAACATCACTGAAACCGAAGGAGCGGCGACGGCTTCCCTCCGCTCCTACTCCGGCCACACATTTCTTCTCCTCCTCTTCTGAAGCATCCTCTTTGATGATTGCGGCCTCTCCTTCTTGTCCGTTTGAGCCCGCTCCATGGCTTCTTCCGCCGCTTCCTCTCGCGGAACCGAGGACATCCTCGAAGCCATCGCTGAGGCCGCGGAGCTGCGGTCGTTGCATGCGTCGCTGGTCCGAAGGATCCAACTTGGTAGCCCAGCCGCCCTCGCTCCGCCCGCCGGCGCTTCCCCTTCACATCTTCCCCGCCGCTCCAATCGGCTTCCCTCCGCCGGCGAAGATTACCCCATCTTCGCGGCCGTGAGCAATCTCGAACCCTAATTAATTTTTCAGAACAAGTCCAGATTAATTCTTTCCTAATTTCCTCTTCATAGGAACGCATCTGGATTAATTTACACAGATCGATCTCTCAAATAGTATCTATTCATCTACTATGAACTCCATTCATGCGTTTTCAGTCGATCACTTGTTCTGTTTGACAGAGTAACGAAGACGAATCGTCGCGGAGTTCTCGATGTATCATCGGTCCCGAAAGCCGAAGCTTTTCGGAAACATGGAGAGCCATTGACGAAGCCGTGAGTGCAGGCAGAAGCGAACACTACTCCACTCCACGCAGCGAGCACAGCTTCAGAAATGAGCATCCGTCGAAGAAGATCTCGTGTTCGAATGCTCGCAGGTCAGCCAACATCAGCATAGAATCTGGAAGCGAACACAATTACTTGAAGAAGCCGAAAAAAAACATGAGCCTTTTGCCTGATTCGGAGCCACAGCCGCGGGGGTGCTCGAAACACCGAGGGCGGCGCATTCTGTCATGGTTGTTTTCTCGGCCGGAAACGAAATCCAGGCCGGAGATGTCGCCGGATGCAATGCAATTCAATGAAATGGGGGCAGTTCTTGATGATTGGGGATCTCTTTCGTTTGAGTCGCTTAAGAAGGAGGTGCATGAGGCTAACAGGAAGAGGGGCGCTGCGGTCGATCAAGTCTCGGAAATGAGATCTTCGATCGGCGATATGCAACAAAAGCTAGCCTACCTAGAAGCGCATTGCGAAGAGCTTAATCAAGCATTGAAACAGGCAAAGCTCGGCAAGCAACAGCAGGTTTTGAGCACTCCCAGTTTGTCAGTGATACCGAAATGCAAATCGATGATGCCGGTGAGCCATGAAGCGCTGGCAGAAGGCTTCATTCAGTTGCTATCCGAGTCGAGGCTCTCCATCAATCAACTTTGCAAGACGCTGCTGATGCTCCGACCTCATCGAGCGGCAACCAGCAGTACTAGCCATTCCAAATTGTTGCCGCACCATGTCGAAGCTCTCGTGAATCAGTCTCTCTACCAGGACTTCGAGAACTGTGTGTTCCAGCAGAATGGATCTCCAAAGTTTCTCGACCCGCAGCAAAATCGTCAGGCGAACTTTGCGTCGTTCATCGCGATGAGGAACTTGAGCTGGAACGAAGTGCTGCGGGAGGGGAGCAAGTGCTACGATGAGGAGTTCGGCAGATTTTGTGAGAGGAAGATGAGCGGCATTGCTGCTTTGCTGAATTGGCCGAGACCTTGGCCGGAGCAACTACTCGGATGCTTCTTTGTCGCTGCCAAGTGCGTCTGGTTGCTCCACCAGCTTGCATTTTCGTTCAGCCCGCCATTGGCGATCTTGCGAGTCGTCGAGGACCAAAACTTCGATCCGATTTACATGCAGGACGTGTCGGTAGATCGAAAGGGAACAAGAACCGCAGTTTATGTCAAGATCATGGTCGCGCCGGGATTCTACACTAGAGATGGGGTCATCAAGAGTAGAGTTCTTTGCAAACACTAGTGGATCGTTTTTGTGTGGTTTGTGCTTCTTCCGTTATCTGTTGAAATTGTCGATGCCACATTCGAACTGGAATTTGTATTGTTCTTCGAGTACATTTCTTGATCAAAGAAGCAACTGTCATCCCATCTAACCATGCTGTTTATCAATGATTAAGTGAGATTTGAAAGAGTTCTAAGCGCTGTAAATTTCTTGATTTGTTATTTTAACTGCACTTTATATATATATATATATATATATATATATATATATTTGATATTAATTTTAGAGATGATACCATAATTTTTAAGAATAATTTTAATAGAAATCATTAAAATAAAGTTTGATGCTAAATTACAAAGGCGATCACGTGACCGTCACATGCAATAAGGTCTATTTCTTTCGAAATTCGAACACCGATCCGTGTGCTCTTATTGAAATAAATCTTAACCGTTAATATTTCAGATCGAACGGTACCTACTCGCCGTTTTTTTTTCTCCCATTCCCGCTTCCAATGGCGCCTTGCTCATCTCTATATAAAGCACGACCCTCCCCTTATTCCTTCGCATCCCATCCACCGCCCGGAAACCCTAAACCAACCCTATTCTCCCTCTCTCTCTCTCTCTCTCTATTGCGTTTTGCCATGGCACGCACGAAGCAGACGGCGAGGAAGTCCACCGGCGGGAAGGCACCGCGAAAGCAGCTGGCGACCAAAGCGGCGAGGAAGTCGGCGCCAGCAACTGGAGGCGTAAAGAAGCCGCACCGATTCCGTCCCGGCACGGTAGCTCTGCGGGAGATTCGAAAGTACCAGAAGAGCACGGAGCTGCTGATCCGAAAGCTTCCCTTCCAGCGCCTGGTCCGCGAGATTGCCCAGGACTTCAAGACCGACCTCCGCTTCCAGAGCTCCGCCGTCGCCGCTCTCCAGGAGGCCGCCGAGGCCTACCTCGTCGGCCTCTTTGAGGACACCAACCTGTGCGCCATCCACGCCAAGCGCGTCACCATCATGCCCAAGGACATCCAGCTCGCCCGCCGCATCCGCGGCGAGCGCGCCTAGTGCTAGTACCGGAGATAAGAACCGATCGCTCCGTTCAAGTCCCTCTTCGTTCATGTGTATCTCAGTAGTTTTAAACATGATCTCATTGCGGCAATCTAATTTCGTCGGATCTGTTGTCATTTTATAATGGTGAATTTTGTGTCAGCTTCTCAGTAATTGTATGCAATTCTCCTATAAGTGTTTCTCGATTTATCTTGACGGTCGATGAAATTTTTTTTGTAAAATCGGATCAGTCACTTAAGGTTAGAAAACTTTCATTAATCGTTTTTCAAAATGTAGTTGAACAAACTAGCAGATAAGTTGGAAGGGTAAAAAGTTAAGCAGATAAATGCATCGAGATATTGTAAATATTTGAATCAGTTCAGTTCCCTTGCCACTTAGTTCAGAGATATCACTACACTTTCGAAAAAATAAATTTGTTTTGAAGACCTGCTTGTTCTACTACTCCAATAACTCATTCATGTTCATCAAACATAAACAAAGTTTCGCCACAAGAATGATTCAAAACATCAAAGGATTGATTCAGATTGGAGAATCGTTAAACTACTAGCACAAGTTTGCGCTCGAGTTTTTTTTTGTTGTTGTGGTATTGGTTTTTCATCTTATGATCTTGAAATTTCCATAGTTCAGGTGTCAAACATTAGTTAAGCCAAAGCAAAATGGCGTTCCTCGTACAAATAAGTATGCCTTCTTATTCTCCTCCAGAATGATCAATATTTCTGCAATGAAAATATTCCCTGTGAAACAGACAGTCAAATGGAAAAGCAATGGGGAATTTGAAAAAATATGAATTAATCAGTGAAAAGAAAATAGGGGGAAAAAAGTAGTATTGCAAGGTAGGCAAGTTGATAGTAAAACAAAATTAAGAAATCTGTATAGTTGTTGAGAAAGACAAGACTGTCGGTTATGGGACTCTCAACTATTTCACTGATAACCATATGGAAACCGGTAGACATTGCCCAAAGTTATCCGGGGCTAAAGAAAAACGATGGAGAAGTTGATTGATATCGATTACTAAAAGGTTTCTGTGGTATGATTCAAATGTCTATGGTACATTTGATGGAAGGATGACATAATGAACACTTATCTCGCATCCTGTATTTATACTGTAGCATCTTACCAGCCATGGAAAGGTGTTGTTTGACCACTTTGATTCAGTGTAAAGTTTTTATCCACACGGGTGGGTTGACACGGGCAAAATTTACCATTATGCCAATTGATCGACACATGAAACTCATCAACAAAAATGACACGGTGTTATCAACTCATGAGACTTGCCAAGCAACACTACTTTTAGGTTTCCATGAGCTAGTGTTCCAACCCCGTGAGGCTTGTGTGTGCTGGAGGTTGGCAACAAGAACTGGTGGTCTCTCAGAAGCTAGGGTTTTATAGGAGGCTTAAGCTGGAGGTCAGTGGCGAGATCTTCCGCAAGCTTCCTCCCCATTCTTCTTCCCTCTTTGATCCCTCCTACAGATTGGTGCTGACCAGCGCTAACACCATTTCTAGTTCAGACAGCGAATGAAACCCAATAAGAAACCGGGATTTCGAACCTTGATTTGCATAGTGTTGAACTTGCTCAAGTTATAAGTTTTATCTCTATATACAAACACATAATCCTAAACAATATAGTTCTTTTGTAATACTTGACATTTGGCTGGAGATGAAAAAAATGCAAATCATGGAAACAACTGTCAATTTAAATGGCCATTTGTGCAAACAACCAGAGATAAATTTGGAGAAGAAAAACTAGAAACAACTAAACAGCCGCAGAGTGAAGAATACCTCAATATCATTGTCTCAGTCGAATGATAAATCCATTTCAACGCATATAGAGGAGCCAGCACAACAAATATCCTTGAAACAATGTTTCCTGCAGTTAGATGGAAAAATTAATTCCAACATGTACCAGAGCAAACGCAGCAAAAACAGACTAAGCAAATATTATTTCAACAATGCCATCATTCACTGCATCACCAAGAAAGTTACAATGCATTAGAGAAAGATGAGTAATCCATTGCAATTTCATCAAAAGGAAGGATGGATCAATTTTAGATTATGATTCTATCTGGAATCACTAGCTGACGAGAAGACATAGAATGGTCTCCATGCTTACGTTTTATTATACACAAGTGATATGAACCTACAGACGCAGTCCGCTGAAGAAGTCCGAAAGCCTGATAAAATAATAGTTCAATTGAGTCAGCTATAAATACACTTGTTAGCAATATAGAATTGAAAAAAAAAACATAACAATGAAACATCATTGCAGAACCTTATATCTTTGGCAATGACTGTACTTCCATCTTCAGCATCTAGATGGCGTAGCACAACTTCTTCCAAACGACCATCTCTATACGCATGCTATGTGAAGGTTAATGCCATTTGTTAAATGAGAAACTCAAACAAGATTTTTCAAAAGATGAATCAATTATATATATATATATATATATATATATATATATATATAATGAACAAATAAAGAAAATTGGTGATATCAATTTTTTCTTAAAAGAATATGTTCAAGACAATATAAAATATTTGCTGATAGTGATAACACACTTGTTGATGGAAAAGATGATTAGACATGAATTTCAACCATTCGGGATTGGGCATATGGACCTTATCCTATTCCAACCATTGAGCACTACCAATTTCTAGTACCATTTTGGATCATTTTGATCATGTTAAGTAACATTTTGTATGGCCAGATTTCTTCCTCACATCAACTATTATTGATTCAACTTATGTAAGTACAAACTCCACAAGAACATATCCATGCCAATCCAAACAAAACATATATATATATATATATATATATTTCATCATGGAAATGACATAAGAAGATCTCTGACACTTTTAGAAATGGAGATTCCAAGCATGTTCTTTAGGACATAATAGTATGTCTGCATCGATCAGGTTAATTCATGTGAATTCACAAGAATATATCCAGCATGTAGTATTTTGATTCCTAATCGCTATTTTAGCATTCAACTTATTCATCCAGCAACATAATTTCATAAGCTGTATTCTTAGCACTGTTCTTTACAATATTTGTAGTAAGCAAGATTGGGGTGATTCTGTATGTGGTGATGTAAGCAAAAATACATGTTTGTCTGATTGGAAAAATGAGCTATTAACAACTGCAAAAAAAAAGGACAAAAACTACAAAATTCAAATATAATCATGATAAGTCAGGCAGTATGAAGAATGGAGATGCTCTTATACACGCATATGCTTGTCTAATTGTAAAATAATATCAGCAATCGAAGGCTGAGAAAGAAGTATAACTAAAGCTCCCATATCTATGCATGAAATAGTATGGCAACGCAAAGAATCTTCAAGGAGTGACATATAACCTTGTAGAAGCAGCTAGTTCCAAAGGGGCATGCGCCATTTCCAAAGTCAAAGTATTTGCAATCAATTGATCTGACAAATTAGACAAGTCAGTGATCTAGCATAAATATACATTCTAGTGATATCATCTAAATGACGCTAAGATATGGTTCAAGAAAACTGTAAATGATGCAGTTACTGCATGTGGCACAATCACAAGTCATTAGAGTAGCTTATTTATTGAAATCGTAGCTGAAGAATAAAAGACAGATTTTCCTTCAGCATTCAATCAAAGCCGATTGATAGTTTGATAATTGGACTGCAACTTCAGGTCTCTTAATTTTAACCAAGAGAAATGAATACATTGGTTTCATTATTAGGTTTCAGATCAAAATTGTCAGAACTAGAACAACTCAATTAAACTAGATCAATCTACTAGCCTGAAATAAACACTTTTCATTGAGGATACTAAACATGGAAAAAGCAGTATAAGGAGCAAAAAAGAAGAATTCAACTATTTTTGCATCCAACATAAGTAATTAGATTATATATCTTGCCCTATCTACTTAAAGCAACAGGTAATTATATATTGCATTCTTGACAAATTAACTAAGATAATTGAAAAAAAAAATATGATACTTGAGTTTGGTTTTGTAGCTGTCAACGATCTCCTGCTTTTCCTCCTTTGTAGAATACCAGATGATACTAGGGATGACAAAGTATGATAGCTTTCGGCATATAGGACAAGCCCTTAATGCGGAGTTGATATCCATGCCAGATGCAGGAGAATTGCCACGCCAATTGCGAATACATGAGATACAAAATGGATGATCACACTCCGAAAGCAACCCAAATTTCCTCTCAGCTGGATTGGGTTTAGAGTGTACTCGGTCAAGACAAACACTGCACTCTATTTCTTGACTGTATTTCAGGGCCTCAAGGTGCTTGTTATTCTTTTGACACATCTTTATATGCTCCTCTCTTTCATCAGGACGGAATGGATGCAAGCAATGTTTTCCACAAATGGTACATAAATCACCATGGAGGCGAGGGCAGCTTTGTCCATAAGGACATCTACCGGCAGCAGCAAATGAGCAGATGGGGCGGTCAGAATCTGTTAAATAGGTAGGATGGTCTCCAAGCTCATCATTAGAAGAAGTAGCATCTTCAAAATTACTTGTCCATACAGATGTAGAGGAAATTTGTGGGTCAAATTCATTGTTGATACATCTATGGATTTGCTTGGTTCAAATCATGTTCTCTCGCGGAAGGAACTACAGAAGTGCGAGTGACTTGATGAGAACCTGACGATGAGCGAGGATGAGAGTTTGGTGATGAGGAGAATGATGGGCCTGATGAATGGGTACGAGAAACTTTTACATGGTCATATCTGCAACGACTACCATAAGAGCAGACACCTTTCTGGTAAAAGGTGCATATCTGTAACAAATACACATTAGAAACTAAAGCAATTCAGTACAACTAAAGGAGAAACAATTTTCAATCTGGACAACAAGATGAGATATTAAGTAAAGGTTACATTGTTGGCTTGATCTTGCCAATCATGGGAAAACTCACAGTGATCCCCCTTCAAGCAAGCTCCATGCATAAAAAACTTGCACAGAGTCCTAGATTAATCAAAGAAAAAAAATCATCTAATTAACTTATAAGCATATTATAAAACAGAGGACATTATAAGACAAATATATACAAATTTCACATTTTTCATGAAACATACAAAACAGACTATACTTACGAAATTTACAAGGCATAAAAAAACATCTACATACTCAGAATAACATTGAGATATTCGGTAGAACTAAGCCATAAAGAATTTATGCAGAAGCAGTTTAATTGATTTTAATTTTTTGAATAATTGTTTTAATGAGATGTGTTAAAGTTTAAGTATGATTAATGGTAGTTTTTAGTTCTTTCCTAATGCCAATATAAGTAGTATCGCACAACATACAAAGGATTATGTGGATGGTATGAACTCATTTATTTACTCTCTTAATCTTATCTCTTTCCTCTTTTCCCCTATTCCCTTCTCTTTCCTCTCTTCCGGTCTTCTTTCACTGCTTAAATTCATCTATCAAAATTAAATCTAACCTATTGGATACAACTCAATCCATTGGAAATTAACCAAAACTATTATTAAAAAAAGAATCTACTGTTAAAAAATAGAACTGGAGAGATCAGGTATGGTAGAATCGCAACATTGCATTGTGATAGAAAATAGAAATGTTGTCATGTCAAGACCTAAACAATAAACAAGGGCAGAGGCTACATCTGATGATGCCGGGGAAGAAACAAGCTTGCTGCACCGAGATTGGAGTCAGTAAAGATGAGGCCCACAAAAACCAATAAAAAACTCTTGCCAGATCAAAGCCATTTCTCCCCTCTTAATACAACGGCATCATGGCCAAGCTTCCTATCTTCATTTAATTTGATTTTTCATTCTTGTTTACTTGGCTAGTCAAACTACTTAGATTTAATTAATCACTTCTCAAAAATAATTTGCATTATTCCACATACGTTACCAAAAAATTGTCCAGTGGATTTCGAAGTGAACATTTCATTCCATTTTCTTGTACTCCATTATTGCTTAACTAGCAATTGTTTATGATTTCTTTCTTTTTTGCTTTGACGTTTAGTCTTCCAACAAAGGAGACAAATAGTATGAGAGTTTTATTATGGATAAAAAAAATTAAAAATTCCTATAGATGGTCAAATGGTTGTTTCCAAGGATGGTAAAACTAGTATGAGTAATAGGTTCAATTGTTCAGAAAAGCTTACTATTGGATGGATTAGATTGGTTGGAATTTGGAAAAGATTTAAAATTACTAAAAAAAATCAAAATAAAGAAGAAACAAAGAGACATAACTATGAAAGCACAAAATATATGAATTTGCATTGCTCTGAATGGATTATGGTTTTATATGAATTCCTTGCATAAAACTTATATTTTACCAATCACTGATTCACTGTGATTAATTCAACATTTTTTTTAGAAATTCTAATAATTACAATAACTTACAATGTACTACTGCAGAGAACAAGCTGTGAATCTAAAATATTTATGGTTGGCTACATAAACCATATCTCATTTATTGAACTGCATAAGGCTATAGCTAATTGACATCTTGCCCTTAGAGAGGGTTTACCGTACTAAAGTTAGTGCTCATAAATTTTTTGATATTGTTTCACATTGACTGTGAGGATCTATGCAACCCTTAACCTTTTATATCCAAGCTTGAAACCAAGATGAACGGTTTGGTATCTCATTATTACTAATTCAAATCCTTAAGCTGAATCGTTTATTATTTTATATATAAATTTAGTATCTTGAGTACTTAAAATGTGAATTCCATGCTGTATTACGGTATTTATTCTGCAGCATCAAATTTATTTTTCAGAGTATTAATCACAAAATATCTACCCAATCCAACAAATGGTTCAACAAAAAGGAAACAATTGTGTTAAATGGTATTGAAAAGCCCAAAACAAATTGGAAAATTGGGGCGATCTACATATATGAAATTCAGGTGAAATATTCCCTATGCAATTCCAGCCACAGAATTCAAGGATGATTATACTAGAAGCAAACCACTAAACGGAAACACAACAACAACCCTAAGTACGAAGGAAGCACGAAGGTCAAAATCAATTCGAGGAATCAGACCGATCATAGATCCCTTAAGAGTAATTCTAAAGCGAAACACGGAGAACGACCCTAAGTACCTCCTCATATCGGACGGACCGGAGGGAAATTTGGTGGAACGGGCGAGAAACGGCAAGATCAGGCAGCAAAATTCGAGGACGCGAATATCCGGAGGAGGAGCGCGGTCTACGGAGTCTCCGGACGAGGAGGCGGAGACGATCGGCGGATGGCGGAGATCAACGGCGCCATAAAGTTAGAGAGCGAAGAGAAGATACCAGAGGAAACGGAGCCGCTTCGGTCGTATATATAGCCGTATAGGTATCAGGTACTATGGTAGCAAGCTAATTTTGGCTTTTCTTTCAGGGTATTAATTTTTTTAAAAGATTTTTGTTTTGAATATTAAAAAGTAAATTAGGTATCTTTATCCGTAGCTACCCTTCACCAATCACCGCTCGTGTATTATGTAAAATGGGGCAAAAATAAAAAAATAATCTTTTTAAAAATTTTAAAATAATATATCATCGTATTTTTCCTTATAAAAAACTTTTGTGTACAATATAATATAACGGTTAATTGGAAAAAATTTTCAATCTCAAATTAACCTTTGCATGTACTCCCCACTTGATATATTCATAATATAATATATGAATATATATAAATTTTATAAAAGTAATATTTAAAGTCAATCAAAATTAATTATTCGTTTGAATCACTAAAATTTATAAAATTGTTTAGATTTGCCACCCGATTTGATGGTTTTTGTGTTCATTTTATAAAAGGGCTATTTTTGACTTTTTAAATTTGAATTTGTTTGGTTTAAATAATTATCGTTTGAGTTTTTAAAATTATTGTTTGAATTTTTAGGATTGGAAACGTTAATATGAGAATTTATTTAGTTAAAATATGAAAATTTAATTTAAATTTTTTTAAAAAGTATAATTTTAATTTTTTTAATATAATAAATTATTTTTTAAAATTTTAATTTTTGATTAAGATTTGATTTTTTAAAAAAAATATTTGTAATTATAGATTTATTTTATGAATTTGTGTTTTTAAGATTTGAGATTTTATTTTCTGAGTTTTTAAATTTTGAAAAATAAGAAAACAGTTGAAATTATTAATAAACTTTAGAATTATTTTTGATATGAAAGGAAAATAAAGACAACGTAACTTAATTTTAAATTTTACCAAATTAATTGAGAGTTGATTATTGAAGAATCTAAATTTTTAATATGAGAAATGATACATCGAGCGAAACTGAGTAGCGAAACACGATCGCGAATTCACTGGCGCTGACGTGTACAAAGCCAAGCTGGCTTTCTCTCTCCGAGCGAAAAAAAGCCAAAAGCCAAAAACTCTTCTCCCGCTTTAATTCCTTTTCCCCTTCGAAGCCAAAAGCCCTAGGTCGCTACTCTCATTCCTCCCGACGCCGCCCTAGGTTCCTTTTCCCCTTCGACTCCTTCGTCCTGAAGTCCTCCTCTCCTTCCTCCCAATGCCATCGACTCCTTCGTCCTTCCTCCCACACTGGCCGGCGAAGAGAAGAGGCGACAAGCAGAGGAAACCTCCTCTCCTTCCTCCCACATCGGCCGGCGAAGAGAAGAGGCGACCAACCCTAAAAGCTTACTCCTTCCTCCTTCCTCCTTCCTCCCACATCGGCTGGCGAAGAGAAGAGGCGACCAACCCTAAAGGCCACTCCTTCCTTCCTCCCACACCGGCCGGCAAGGTAAAGTTCCTTCCTTGCCTGCGATTTTTTTCCCGTTCGCCGCAACAATTCGCAACCCTAAAACTTCCTTCCTCCTAGGTCGCTACAGCAAGCATCGTCACCTTGCCCCTTGCGAGCATTGGTTAGAACTGGTTCCACCAAGCCCCTTGCGAACATGTTTTTTTTGTCATGCTATGCATGTTTTTATACCTGAATGATTTCCTCTTCTTTAAATATGTGTTCCCATTGTTTATGACAATTGGTTTATAGCATTGCGTCGGCTTGTCACCATGTCTTGCAAGCTTGTCACCATGTCGCTGCAACAATTGAATTCCATTGAATAATCTGATTAAAATTCATTTGCTGCAATTCCAAGTTGCAAGCTTGTCACCATATCTTGCTTGAGTAAAAAACACAAGCTTATCATTAAATTTGGTTGGTTTTTTCTCCACAGCGAGCATAGGTCCGCAAAGGAGGCAATTCACTCAATTTGGTTGGTTTTTTTTCTTGCTTCTTGTTGTGGGTATGTGCTTCTCGAGAAAATTTTGTAGTGTTCATTTTAATTAGTATGATTCCATTTAATTAGTATGGTTCTATCAATATGCAATTCACCTGATTATAGGTGAAAGAACTTAATTAGTATGCTCCTTTTAATTAGTATGATTCCTTTTAATTAGTATGGTTCTAACAATATGCAATTCACCTGATTATATGTGAAATAACTTAATTAGTATGGTCTCCTTTTAATTAGTATGGTTCTAACAATATTCAATTCACCTGATTATAGGTGAAAGAACTTAATTTGTATGGTTCCTTTTAATTAGTATGGTTCCTTTTAATTAGAATGTATTTCATCAATTTGTGGTCGAATACTTTATTTTCTTTTTTTTTCCCTTTTGCTCAACTAATTAAATTTTGAATATTAGGTTGCCATTTCATGGGATCATCAAGGAACAGCAGCAATCACAATGCCAAATTTGAAAATGTAACATGTAGAGAATGTGGACTAAGAGCATTGGTGTTAATATCTAGATCAACCAAGAACCTAGGAAGACTCTATTATGGATGTAAGCATAATGGCTGGTTAAAGTGGGTGAATGACGTGACTATGTTTGATGAAGATAGCAATAATATCTGTTTTAGGAGTTTGGCAAGAGTAGACACAATACAATCAAGGTTAGGGAGTCAACAAATTTCTGATCGTGGTCATAATCTGGAAAATTGGAATGGTTTGAGAATTATCATGGTATTAGTGATTGTGAACTTGATGCTTTTGGCTATGTATCTGATTTGTTTGTTAGTTCATCTAGTTAAGTAGTGGACAATTAGTACTAATATTGTAATGTGATAAGAAATGTAATTCTAGAAGCACAATCTACTTAATGATTGTAACTGAATTTTTGGCTATGTATCTGAATTTGTGGCTTTTTTTGCTCCAAAATATTCAAATCAGCTCTTTCTTATTACTTTTGCGGAACGAAAATATTCTTCATTAGTCAAATTCATTTGTCAAAGGGGTTGAAAGCTTAACAAGCTTAGCCTAACTAATGAAAATGAAAGCTCTCCAAGAGCTTTGTGATGTTAAAGGCCTTTAGGCTCTTGTATTGTTTTGGACAATTCTCTACTTGCATGTAGAGAACATTCATGACTCGCTATATCATTTCTCATTGAATAATTATCCTTACGTCTCATTGAATAATTCATGACATGCATGTCACATTCATGACTGAGTTTCCCTCGGTCTCATTTCCCACAAAAACTATAATCTGTTGGCATTGGAAATTTCCATGATTGTGAAGCAACATTGGAAATAAAATGGACAAGGTATTGACAAGCTTGATGAAGAATTCATTTCTTGGCAACTCGCCCTGCAATTTGATGTTTTAGGGAATGAATTGGCACTTCATCAAACACCATGAAAACAACCTAACTTCCAAACGTCTCCTTTTATTTCACAAGTCAGCTCAACTTAGCCAGATAACCAAACCGTTAGCAAGACAAGCTACATAGAGCATGCTCTAGCACATTGCTCAGCGAGTAGTTTTGAGTCCAGTCCTCCCAAATGTTGTTGATGAAGTAGGCCAAGCCTGGTATTTCCCTGATCAGGCGAGTAGTTTTGAGAAATAGATCCATCATGAAATCTGCCCCCGCCTAATAAAACATTCTTCTGTTGTTCAAAGAACTGCTGCCTTTGGCCATATTTTGAAGGGGGAGGTGGTAGTAAACCAGTAGTCTGGTTCTCCTGATGAGATTTTGGAAGTGGCTCTGAACTGGATTTCGTTACTGAAATGGGCTCAGCATAACAGACGAGCCAAATTTATTGAGTCAAAGAAGACAAGATTCATACATTGGCAAAATATCTGGACAGGCAAGCAATTCACTACCATGATTCAGACAAGAAATTCACTACCATGATTCAGACAAGATTTAACTAGATTCACTAGATTCAGACAAGAAATTCACTAGATTCACTAGAATCATACATTGGCAAAACATCACTAGATAAGTTCAAACTGAACATATAAACCAGAATTCACCAATTCACTAGATAAGTTCACCCATTTGCTGGTTCAGAATACCAGGAGATAAGTTCAAAAAACATCACCAATTCACTAGATTCATACATTGGTTTGTTCCAAAAGCAACACAGAACAACAGGATTCCCAAAGCAACATCAAGCATTTAGTAGCCCCCAAGCAAACACTTCAACTTGACCTCTCAAAAGGAGCTGAGAATGAGTAGTTATCCACTTGAAATGCCACTTGCTGTCCACTTGCTGTCCTACAGCTACAAGAATTTAGTAGCTGTTAAGTAATGAAAAAAGGAATGAGTAGCTGTTAAGTATTTAGTAACTACAACTGTCTATTCTCTGTTAGCTTAAAAGAGAAACAACAATGAACTTATCCAACAGAAATAAATTGTGTTTGCAGTATGACATTAAGAATCGTATTTTTGTGGTCACAATAAATTTGGGAAAAAAATGAAAGTTGCTTCTTACGTATCACAGTGAAAGAAGGTATGTGAAAGCATGCAGTGTTAATCTATCACAGTGAGAGTTGCTTAAATTTCATGTCAAAGAGACAACAATTCTTTAGTTGTTTAACACAATATCTTGTAGATATGAATATATAATTACTTCTGTAACTGAGGCTTATCAAGTTTTCAAATGTTTTGGAGAAACAACATGTTTTAGTTGATTTTGGATTTCAATAACATTTTGTACATTAAATTTTTTACAACTTTATTTAAAGTTTTATCAAGTATACTGCTAGGATAATTGAGACATATATGTTGCCATATTAGTAATGCCATATATGTTGCCATACTGCAAGTATACTTCAATAACATATATGTTGTCATAACTGAGAGTACATTTTTATTGTAATCACAAATTTCAGGGATTTATGCTTATTTAGTGTAGGATGTTAGAGCAAATTGAATAGCGTGGAATAGAACAAAATTGATTATAATCCTATTTTGATGCTTGTGCTCAAGTATTCATTAGGTTGAACAAGGACTGGAGATGGCTTAACTCTGTGTTCTTTTGAATAGCGTGGAATAGAACAAATTTCAAGCAATGCAGTAATGATAATGACATATCAATAACAACACAGTATGAATCGCCAATGACATAGTAGAAGATTAATATGAAAGTTAATCACACACCTTTGCACAACTAAACAGTTACAATCCGGAGATCTTCAGCTACAAGTCACCTTTGCATACCTATAACAAAGAGGAGAATTCTATAAATAGTATATAAAGTAGAAATTATGTCGATTGCTAAAGCATAATAAATCAAACCTTCTTTTGGGTCTTTGAAATGGATTTCTTCACAATTTGTTCAATCTTAGACTGTTTCCTTTTTGTGGATGGATGACCTCGAGATCGAACTTTTAATGAAGAGTGTATCACTTTTGCACTAGATGTAGATTCCTCATTCAGTTTTTCACAATCTTTTTCATCTCTTGAATGATCAATAGCAAATAACTTTTCATGTGTGTTTTTCAAAATTTCCACCAAAAGAGAACAACTATCTTCATTTCTTGCCCCAAGTTATTGAACCTCTTGTATCAATGGAGTGAGAAGCTTATTTCGATGTCTTTCTCCATCACAAGCATATTCATCGTAGATGTTAGTGATACTTTGATATCCATGCTTAATATCATTACGCCATCGGTCCATAATATAATTCATAGGAACTTCAATCATCTTATTTTTATCAACACAGATATCACATGCCTACATAGAATTCCTCGAAACTCAAATAAACGGCATAGACACTTCACTTGGCAATTTAACTCGGTGTAATGCACACTAAAGGAAACATCTCATAAGGGTTCTCCATTTTTTCCTAACATTGTTTCTACGACTTCAAATATCAAAGTTGTCCCTTCATGCTTGAACAATGAGGTATTGCAAAACATTAATCCTCTTACTTCATCTTGGAACAACTTAAATAAGTTGTTAGTATAGAAACTTTGAAATTGTCTTTCAATAGGATAACCAATTATTACTGGTATGATAGAATTAAAAGAACCAAAATCCAAACTTTTTTCCTTTTCAATCTTTTTTTTCAAAGCATTATCATACTGCTCAACAAATTGTTTTAAGGATGTTTTAGAATGAACATAGTCATAAAAAAAGCATTCATGCTTTCACTTCTTTGAGATGTAGACATACCTGCCCAAAAGGTATCTTTGACGTATACAGGTATCCATCTATGTCGTTCTTCATACAAAGATTTCAACCAATCATTATTCTCTAAATTAAACTCATCAATCATTTTCATCCAATTCTCTTCACATCTATCAACTGTAAAGGAATTATAAACAATGTTCTTCAATTACTTCTTTATCATTTTATAATGAGCATGACCACCTAATTTTGCAGGAAGTTTTTTCATGATATGCCATAGACACAAACGATGATGAGAATTGGGAAATACCTCTGCAATTGCAATTGACATGGCACGACATTGGTCTGTGATTATAACCTTTGGAGCACGTCCGAGCATACTTGTCAACCACGATTTAAACAACCATATGAATGTTTCTGAATCTTCGCTTGATAATAATCCGCAGCCAAGCAAAATAGATTGACCATGATGATTAACCCCCAATAAAGGGAGCAAATGGCATGTCATAACTATTTGTCAAATAGGTTGTATCAAAAGTCACAACATCTGAAAAATAATCATATGCAACCCTACATCTTGCATCTGCCCAAAAAACATTTCTTATTCGAGATTCTCCATCTAAATCAAGCACATAAAAAAAATTTTGAGTTTCGACTTTGCATGCGACAAAAATAAGTACTCAAAGCTTCAGCATCTCCATCCCCTAATCTCAATCTTCTAGCTTCTAAAATATAATTTCGACACTTTCTCTCATCAAATGATAAGTTTTCATAGCCTTCAACCTCAACTACAAATGAATGGAAACTCTTACTCAAAATTATTCCAGCTTGATCATTTAATTCCAATTTTCTCTTTGTAAAAGAATCCAATACTTTATTACATCTAAAGTGTCGTGACTTTCCGGGGCTCAAAATATGATTATGCTCAAGGTAGACACTAGTTATCACAAAACTCTCATCATTCTGAATAACAACATTAATCTTAGCTTTGCAATTCGTTTTCGCAATAGGTCGAGGGTATAAAATATTTTTTGCTTTAGATACTGTCTTACCATGTTTGACAAATCCAATAGAAAAATATTTTTGCTTTCCAACATCTCCATTTTTTCCACCTAATTTGGAAATACCAAAACCAATATTTTGAGCATAAGATTTGTAAAAAGATCGAACCTCCTCTTCAGATGAAAATGTCATTCCTGTAGGATCGGGTCAACCGGCTAGAGGGGGTGAATAGACGGTTAAAAAAAATAGAATAATTTGGCACTCGTCTTTAATAAAAACTTGGTTGCAACTTGGTCGTTGCTTCCAAGACGGTTAACGCTCAAACAGAAACTCCTTAAGACGGAGAAGCCTTTACAGTTGTAGCACAGAGAAAGCTTAGAGAGAAAGAGAATTTACAACTTGATTGACTTGAATGAATAATCTTACCTCTAAATCTCTAAGCCTATTTATAGTACAGGATGGATAAACTTTAATTAAAAATAAATAAATATTTATTCTTTTCCAACGTTTATCTTTCGCAGCTTGACTTTTGAACGTTGCTTCTTTTGACCATCCGAACGTTTTAATTGATAGCTGAACGTTGCCATCCACTTCCGTTTGAATCGGCTAAGCTTCCGATTAAATCAACTGTAGCCATTCAAAGCCATGCACTTCCGTTTGAATCCGATTGCTTGCCTCCACTTGTAAGAAGCACAAATAAAACAGCTTTAATTAAAAGAACGTTCAAAGCTTTAATAAAACAAAATCAAAAGAACGTTAAATTGAAACTTTAATAATATAGTTTCAATTTTCAAATAATTGAAACGTTCAAAGCTTTAATTAAAATAATTAAAGTTTTAATATAATTAAAAGTCAACTTAGTTGATTTTTTGTCAAACCGTCGATTGGGTGATTTCCGGCCAACCGGAGTTAGGTTCACCCGAACCCGACTCTGGCCTTTTGCCCCTCGAACGTGCTTCCGCCAGGCTTCTCGTCTCTCGGACGTCGCGCACGTCCTTCTCGTTCCACCGGCGTACTCTTCCGCAGCTTCCGCGTCCCTCGGATTGCATCGAGCTCGTCGGCTAGCTTTCCCGCGCAATCCTTATCGTCCGCCACGTCTTATGCTCGACTTCCTCCGTACCTAAGCTCCTGCACACTTAGCAGAGGGATTAAAACCAACAGGACCTAACCTAACTTGGTTGATCACATCAAAACCAACCGGGGCACCAACAATCCCCCCCTTTTTGATGTGCATCAATCCAAGTTCAATTAGGGTTAAACCAAAAAATAAGTAATTTAGTAAAACTAAATTAAGCAGTTAAGCATGGGAAAAAAAAATATTGAAATCAATAACCACAACCTCCCCCTAAACTTAAGCTACTCTCCCCCTTTGATCACAGCAAAAATGGGGCACAAAAAATAGGGAAAGGAAAAAAAATATGATTAGATCTCAAGTTTAATTTACTATGTGTAGATCTAAAAAAAAATCGATTCTTGCAGAATAAATTGAATTTTGTAAGAAAGTCTAGGTAAAAAAATTTTTTCAAAAGAAACTTAATCATAAAATGTGTTAATCTATTTCTAATTTTGCAAGAAAAATTATGCAGTAGTAGAAAACTAATTCAAAATTGATTTTGGTATCCAAAATAGATTTCTATCGACAGGATTAACTAAAAATTTGGATGGAATGTAATTCTTTGGCACCTTTTTAAATTGGCCTTTATGGTTTTTAAAATACCAATTCAACTTTTCAGGATAACTATTTTTCTTGTGTCGCAAATAGACAATATCACGTTCTAATTTCTCAACTAAATTTTTCAGATCAATATTTTCATTTTTTAATTTAGAATTTTCTTTTTCTAATATGCAATTAGATTTGAGCAAGGCTTTAACACCAGCATACAATTGATCATGAGGAAGAAAACAAACCTCACTTACCGGATCGCTTTCGAAAAGCGAGGTTCCTTCTTCGTTGTCGCTTTCTGATGTCGCTCCCCCTTCAGCACTGCTCCCCTCTTGATGACTTGCCATCAGCGCAAGTCCCGCGTACTCTTGAACTTCTGATTCGTCCGACGAGGTCTCGTCCCAGGTGGCCTTCAATGCCTTCTTTTTCTTTGGCTGGTTTTTGATTTTGGGACACTGATCTTTTAGGTGTCCCTCCTCGTTGCAGTTGTAGCATTGGACAATTCGTTTCTTCGGTGACCGCCTTTTCTTCTGCATTCTCGAAAAGTTGTTAGCTTTAAAAAAACTTTTAAACGAACTTACTATTTGCGTTGTCTCGTCGTCCGTCGAGGATTCTGACTCCTTCTCCGTTCTCCTTGTGTTTAGGGCCAGATTCTTCGTCTTTCTAGATCCTGCCCACCGAGATTCGTGTAATTCGAAAATGGAAAACATTTCATCTAATGTACTTACTTCTAAATCTTTGGAGATGTAATAAGCGTCGACGATTGAGCTCCACTCCTGGGTCCTTGGGAAGGCGTTGAGGGCGTATCGAATGGAGTCGCGATTACTTACCGATTCGCCGAGTTGGGTGAGTCCGGAGATTAGCTCCTTTATTTTGGCATGAAGTTCAGCCACCATTTCTCCTTCCTTCATTTGCAGGTTTATCAACTGGTTTCGGAGGAGATCCTTTCTTGCTGATTTGGCTTCAGAGGTACCCTCATGAAGTTCTAGGAACTTCTCCCATAATTCTTTTGCGGAGTGGTAGTTGCCGATCCGGTTTACCTCTTGAGTAGGCAAGACTGTTAGGAGGTGGAACTCGGCCTTACCATTGGCAACAGATTCCGACTGCTCCTTATTATTCCACAAGCTTTCTTCTTTTTCATCCCCGTTCGCATCTTTAGGAACTGCAAAATCATATTTTATTGATAAAAGAATATCAAAATCTGTACGAAAAAATACCTCCATTTTTTTCTTCCAGACGGTGAAATCCCCTTCGAATTTTGGTGGATGAATATTCGCGCCGGCCATCGTCTTGTTGCTTTCTCAGGCGATTAGTCCTTCAAAAGCGAACCCGCTCTGATACCACTTGTAGGATCGGGTCGACCGGCTAGAGGGGGGTGAATAGACGGTTAAAAAAAATAGAATAATTTGGCACTCGTCTTTAATAAAAACTTGGTTGCAACTTGGTCGTTGCTGTTAGATTGTTGTCGGTCCGCTAGAGGGGGGGTGAATAGCGGTTTGTCGAATCGTTTTACTCTACAAGATTGTTAGCGCAGCGGAAATAATATGTAAAATAAATAACAATGCTAACCATACCAGATTTAGTTGGTATCCACCCCGGCCGGGTGACTAATCCAACAATCCTTCGGTGGATCACTCCCCGGATAACCTCCGGCTATCTCGTGTTGCTCCTTGTGGGTGGAGAAACCTCGTCACAACACCTTGGACACAATCTGAGAATGTAAGACTACTAACTTGCCTTATCCAAGCAAGTTTCGTCAAGAAGCAAGGTAGGAAACGAGCCCCCTTAAATAGGGTTCGAATCTGAAACAGTCGCTAGCAGGTGACTACTAAAATGGCAGTCACCTGCTCCTATTCAGATTTGACCATTGCAGCACAACGTTCGAATCTGCCAGTCTGTTCCTGCCTATACCAGTCGACTGCCCAAATGGCAGTCGACTGCCCAAATGGCAGTCGACTGCCCTGCTTACCAGCCTAGGGTTTAGCCTCCCCGAGTACATTCCACTCAGCACTCAACCCCTAGGACTTCCCGAGTACAATCACTCAGCACTCGTACCCTCACGACTCGACTGACTCCTCCTCCGCAGTCTCGACTGTTGCCTTCGCGCCCTCTTCATCTTCGGCCCTCATCCCTCGGATGCGCACGCAAGCCTCCAGCTTGCATCCATGCCACCCTTCACGTACGCCTCGAAGTCCGCGCCCATCAGCTCATCGTCCCTGCACTCCAAGGTCCCTCAGATGCGCATACAAGCCTCCAGCTTGCCTCCATGCCATCCTTCACCGTACTGAGATCGTCCAGTCAAGTCCATATGCATACCTGTACAACCTGCACACTCAACATACGCATATCAAATACATAAGGGTAAACCTAACTTAAACCCTTTGCCCAAACATCAAAACCCATGATCACACCGGACCATCTTAGGGCCGATTGCTCCAACAATCTCTCCCTTTTTGATGTTTGGCAATCCGTTTAAGTTAGGAAAGCAAGATAGTAGTAAGTAGCAAAAATCATGCTAAACGAATGCATATGCAATGCATAACTAGATCCTATCCCAAGGCATCCCACACCTAACCCTCCAAGTTAGGAATTTTACACCTAGCCGTCCAAGCTAGGAATTTTCCCACCTAGCCCTCCAAGCTAGGATTTTTCCACATAAACCGGGCTTTTTAAAGCTTCTCCCAAGCTCCCCCTACATTGGACTTACAAAGGTTTTTTAAGAACCTCTCCAAGGTTCCCCTTACGCCACGAATGGAGCAACCATGCTCCCCCTTAATCTCATCTCCCCCTAAATCTAGGGTTTCTTGCAAAGATAAGTTTGGTTTCCCAACTTAAACCAACACTTCTCCCCCTTTGCCTAACATCAAAAAGAACTCAACAATAACCCAATTATTGATTCTTTTAATCCCTAATGACCATAAACAATGTGTACTAGCCCCCATACACTTGTTTTGCATTATTTGGACACCAACCCAGCTGCTGATACAAAAATCAGCCCTGACCAGTTGACTGCCAAAATGGCAGTCGACTGATACTCTGAAAGTCTGAAATTTCAGCCTTTTCTGATGGAGTTCAGAAATGCGCCAAAAATTGTACAAATCTTCAAAAATTTTCAAATTTTGTGGAGACATTTGTGATACCCATACCTACTTAGGAAAAATACAATCCAAAATGTATCTATCACCATTCCCATGTTTGGCACAAAACTTAAAATTTTTCAAATGAAAATTAAGGCAACTAGGAGGCAACCTCCCCTTTTACCCATGCCTTCTCCCAATTTTCATTTTTCCCAGGCTATGTTCTACCCAACTTAACCTCCTAAGCACCATGTTGAGTTATCCCCAACCCAACATCCGAGTTCTTCCCCTTTTGGACACCATTAAGGCTTGCTCCCAAGCAACCTTTCTTCTGGTGCCAATTAGAACTCTATCAAAACCTAAAATATTCTAACGTTTGCAAACACACTTGCTTGGATATACCCTATCCTAGGAAAATATGATATCATGAAAATATCAAGTATGTTTGACTTTTGGTACACATCTAAATTCCTTAAAAGATTTAGCATTTTGAAATTAAGTCATTATTCCTTGTGTTTCCCTCTTCTAACCCTTTCAAATTGACACAAGGAATTGTCCTCAACTCTAAGGTTCATCCATAATTCCAAGTGTTTCTGAAAAACCCTTCAGAAATCGCACAACATCATTCTGTCCCATATAGCAGGTGACTGCCCTTTTAGCAGGTGACTGCTAAACTTCACAGAATGTATTTACACTCTGGCCCAGGTGACTGCCCTTTTAGCAGGTGACTGCTATCTGAAATTCAGCTTTTCAGGCCGAAATTCAGTAATGCACTAATAATTTCATAAATTCCAAAAAAATTTGAAACTTTGTGGGGAGATTTGTGAAGCCAATATCTACTTGGAAAAAATACGTTTCCACATAAAAGTACTCCAGATCACAAGATTGGAACGAAACTCCACTTATCCTAAATTGTATCATTAAAGCCTTAGCTCAAAGTTCTAATTTCGACCTCACCTTGATGTTTCTTCCCATACTCACTCATAATCCATTAGTAGCATCAAGTTACATGGTATTTTCTCATTAAACCCAATTTCTTTCAATTATAATACCATTTTCACCCTTTTTCTCCCTAAATCCCCTTTTTGTGTGCCAAAACCTAGGATTAAGACTTACCTAAGTCTCCTAATCCTATTTAGTACATTTCATCTAATTCCTTGAGAGAAAAACTTTTGAGATCCATTTACCATGGACCCCAAAGGCTTCTAGAGCTCCCTCTTGAGCTCTTAGCCTTAGCCACCTCCCTAGGTGACTCAATCCCTATTAGGCCACACCGGTGTGCCACCGGTGACTCTTGGCCTACAAAATTATCCTTTTTAACTTTGGACACCTTGTCCTTAGTTAGGTCACTCTTTTTACCCTTGGATGGCATACCCTTACCTTCCTTGGACCTTCCCTCCTTACTAAGATTGTATGCTTTTCCAGCATACTTCTTTCCATTGCCCTTGGAGGTCTTAGATCGGCACCCCAATCCCGATCTATCATAGTTGGGTTTGATGCTACCCAACACCATGTCTAGACCTTTAGATCCAATCTTGAATCTTTCTAAGGTCTTTTCTAATGTATCAAGCCTTGCTCTCAAGGCTTGATTTTCCCTCTCTAAGTCCTTGAACCTGGTGTCCATATGTCCACCTTGGACATTTCTAGGCCTACCCATTTTCTTAGGCATTTGTTTCCCTTCCTTGGGGTTAATGCCTTTAGCCTTGGATACATAGGTCATAGGCCTATCATGATGCATGCTTTTTCTATTGTGGTGATCTACCTTGTTATCCTTATTCCTATCATTGTACTTAAATCCATGATTATACACAAATAAACAATTCTCATGAGTTCTAGCATGCATGGGTGGGTAATTAACATGATTATTTAAATGTAAAGAAGAACTTGAAATCGAATTTCTTTTTAAACTAGGGTTAGAGGGTACCTCCTTTACCCTTGTAGTCCTTCCTTGTTGTGAGCTTCTTCTCTTCCTTCTTTCTTCTTTTTCCCATCTTCTTAGATTTTCCATCTTCTTTAGCTCACCTTTTCTAGGACACTTGGTGTGAAAGTGCCCCATATCTCCACATGTAAAACATCGGATTTTCTTTCTTTTCTCGTGGGCTTCTCCAATCCTACACTTCACGTTAGATTTAAATGGAATTGACATTGGTTTAGATTTTACCTCCATTTTACCTTTCGGACACTTATCCTTGTAATGCCCCTTTTCGTTGCAACCAAAACATGTGATGTGCTCTTTTCTCTTGGCTTTGGTGGAAGTGGAGGTAGAGGCTAGGTTGACTTCTTCAACCTTCGATGATGTAGATTCCTCCTCTTGATCTTGTGTAATTGAGCGTCTTTCCTCCCCCTCAATCCTTGAGATGGAGACCTCTTCCTCTTCTTCTCTTGAGGAGGTTGACGATCTTTCACTTAGCTCCTCCACCTCTCTTGAAGAGGTTGACACTTCTTCGGGCTTTTGAATTTGTGTAGGATTTTCATGATATTCTTTTATCTTTCTCCATAGGTCGTGCGCATTTTCGTATTTTCCTACACAACTCAAAATATTATTAGGCAAAACATTGCTTAAAACACTAATTACCTTTTCGTTTCCTCTAGAAAGATCTTGTTGTTCTTGACTCCAATATCTAGGCCTAAGCCTCTTCCCATGCTTATCCTTTGGAGTCTCATATGGCTCTTCAAGTGCAATCATTTGTTCCCACTCCATCACGAACCACGTCTCCATCCGTGACTTCCAATACCCGAAGTCTTCATGGTCGTAGGCCGGCGGAGCGTAGATGTTGTCCCCAAGTTTATCTTCCATCATTCTTCTGCTCTAGCGTGTACTCTCTCGGCGGTTAGTCCGATCAAGAGCAGTCCTTGCTCTGATACCAATTGTTAGATCGTTGTCGGTCCGCTAGAGGGGGGGTGAATAGCGGTTTGTCGGATCGTTTTACTCTACAAGATTGTTAGCGCAGCGGAAATAATATGTAAAATAAATAACAATGCTAACCATACCAGATTTAGTTGGTATCCACCCCGGCCGGGTGACTAATCCAACAATCCTTCGGCGGATCACTCCCCGGATAACCTCCGGCTATCTCGTGTTGCTCCTTGTGGGTGGAGAAACCTCGCCACAACACCTTGGACACAATCTGAGAATGTAAGACTACTAACTTGCCCTATCCAAGCAAGTTTCGTCAAGAAGCAAGGTAGGAAACGAGCCCCCTTAAATAGGGTTCGAATCTGAAACAGCCGCTAGCAGGTGACTGCTAAAATGACAGTCACCTGCTCCTATTCAGATTTGACCGTTGCAGCACAACGTTCGAATCTGCCAGTCTGTTCCTGCCTATACCAGTCGACTGCCCAAATGACAGTCGACTGCCCTGCTTACCAGCCTAGGGTTTAGCCTCCCCGAGTACATTCCACTCAGCACTCAACCCCTAGGACTTCCCGAGTACAATCACTCAGCACTCGTACCCTCACGACTCGACTGACTCCTCCTCCGCAGTCTCGACTGTTGCCTTCGCGCCCTCTTCATCTTCGGCCCTCATCCCTCGGATGCGCACGCAAGCCTCCAGCTTGCATCCATGCCACCCTTCACGTACGCCTCGAAGTCCGCGCCCATCAGCTCATCGTCCCTACACTCCAAGGTCCCTCAGATGCGTATACAAGCCTCCAGCTTGCCTCCATGCCATCCTTCACCGTACTGAGATCGTCCAGTCAAGTCCATATGCGTACCTGTACAACCTGCACACTCAACATACGCATATCAAATACACAAGGGTAAACCTAACTTAAACCCTTTGCCCAAACATCAAAACCCATGATCACACCGGACCATCTTAGGGCCGATTGCTCCAACAGTTGCTTCCAAGACGGTTAACGCTCAAACAGAAACTCCTTAAGGCGGAGAAGCCTTTACAGTTGTAGCACAGAGAAAGCTTAGAGAGAAAGAGAGTTTACAACTTGATTGACTTGAATGAATAATCTTACCTCTAAATCTCTAAGCCTATTTATAGTACAGGATGGATAAACTTTAATTAAAAATAAATAAATATTTATTCTTTTCCAACGTTTATCTTTCGCAGCTTGACTTTTGAACGTTGCTTCTTTTGACCATCCGAACGTTTTAATTGATAGCTGAACGTTGCCATCCACTTCCGTTTGAATCGGCTAAGCTTCCGATTAAATCAACTGTAGCCATTCAAAGCCATGCACTTCCGTTTGAATCCGATTGCTTGCCTCCACTTGTAAGAAGCACAAATAAAACAGCTTTAATTAAAAGAACATTCAAAGCTTTAATAAAACAAAATCAAAAGAACGTTAAATTGAAACTTTAATAATAAAGTTTCAATTTTCAAATAATTGAAACGTTCAAAGCTTTAATTAAAATAATTAAAGTTTTAATATAATTAAAACTTTATTATTTTAATAGTAAGTTAAATGTTGACTTGATAAAAGTCAACTTAGTTGATTTTTTATCAAACCGTCGATTGGGTGATTTCCGGCCAACCGGAGTTAGGTTCACCCGAACCCGACTCTGGCCTTTTGCCCCTCGAACGTGCTTCCGCCAGGCTTCTCGTCTCTCGGACGTCGCACACGTCCTTCTCGTTCCACCGGCGTACTTTTTCGCAGCTTTCGCGTCCCTCGGATTGCACCGAGCCCGCCGGCTCGCTTTCCCGCGCAATCCTTCTCGTCCGCCACGTCATACGCTCGACTTCCTCCGTACCTAAGCTCCTGCACACTTAGCAGAGGGATTAAAACCAACAGGACCTAACCTAACTTGGTTGATCACATCAAAACCAACCGGGGCACCAACAATTCCAATCTGAGGAATTTTGACTTCATTTAAACTAGATGAGCCATGCATATGCTCATTGTTACTTGCTCCTTCTTTTGAATCATTGTTGCTTTGTTTTATGACACTTTCTTCACCAGTTTTTAAACCAAATTTCATGGCAGGTAAATAACTTAGGGCATATTTTAGCTCAAGTCAATAAAAATATTCGAACACACATGATAACTACATTTACATAACATAGCTCAAGTCAAAGAACTCTGCTTTTCCCCAATAATAAAGACATTGAACAATCTATACATACCCGATATCGTTGTTTGATAGTTTTCGATCGGATTGAAGGGAGACGGAAGGGAGAGGGGCTCCATCCTTCACGCCTCTTACGCTGGGAGAAAAAACCAGAACAAGAAGCCACAAATTGAGTAAAAAACATACCCTAGGAGGAAGCCACAAGGGGAAAACCCAACAAAATTAAATAAAATTGTCAAGCACAAGGGCGCTGACCAATTTGCTGCGGAGAGGCTTGCTTTGCTCGAACCAGGTTAGGATTTTAGGGTTGCCTGTCCAAGGGCATTGCCTGTCCAATGCTTGCAAGGGGCAAGGTGATGACGCTCGTTGCAGCGACCTAGGAGGAAGGAGGTTGCGAATCGTTGATTGAGCAGCAAAACAAAGGAGAAAAAGAAGCATCAACGGGAGAAAAATCGCAGCAAAGGAAGGGACTTTACCTTGCCTTTGCTCGTTAGCTTGGCGGTCGCCCCTTCTCTTCGCCGGTCGGTGTGGGAGGAAGGAGGAAGGAGGAAGGAGGAAGGAGGAAGGAGGAAGGAGCTGGCTTCTTCTCTTCGCCGACCTGTAGTGTGGGAGGAAGGAGGAAGGAGGTGGTTGTTAGGGCTGCTCACCTTTTCTCTTCGACTGCCGATGTGGGAGGAAGGAGGAAGGAGGAAGGAGCTGGCTTCTTCTCTTCGCCGGCCAGTAGTTTGGGAGGAAGGAGGAAGGAGCTGGCTATTAGGGCTGCTCCTTCGTTTCTCTTCGCCTGCCGGTGTGGGAGGAAGGAGGAAGGAGGTGGCTATTAGGGCTGCTCCTTCGTTTCTCTTCGCCTGCCGGTGTGGGAGGAAGGAGGAAAGGGCTGGGCGCGGTGCTAGGAGGAAGGACAGATCTATTAGGGTTTGTGTTTCCTCTGCTTCGAAGTGGAAAAGAATGGCGCTTCTGCGTTTTTCGCTCGGAGAGAGAAATCCAGGCTGGACCTTTACACGTCGGCGCCACCTAATTCGCTATTCACTTTCGCTATATACATTCGCTGAGAGCATCATTTCTCTTTTAATATATCTATCTATCTATTAATCTATTAATATTTATAAAATACAGTTTTGCATGTAGACGTGGCATTCACAGGGAGCTTAAGATTCCCGCCTAAATCGAACATAAATTTTCTAAATAAAAAATTTATAATTAAAAATACAAATTCAAAAGAAAATATATAATTACAAATCCTAAAAAGAAAAATTCAGATCTTAATCCCAAATTAAAATTTTAATTTGGACAGAGCAATTATAAAAATGGGGAAAGAACGGTAAAGCAACTGATACCTTTCTCGACCTTTTGGCTAAGATCAAGTGTAGCATCTGTTCTTATCAGTTTAATATTTGATATGTGAGTCATTGGTCCACTTTGATATTAAATTAATTTTTATATGGGGGATGACCCATCATAGTAGTTTGCTATTAGGGTTTTCATGTGTCGCTTGTGTGTTGCACTATAGCATAGACCTGACACACCCCTATCAAAGCAAAGTAAATTTTAGATTGCATCTACATCCACCACCCTTATAAAACTTATGATCATTATTAATATCTTATATTATAAAAAATAATACTATATCTTATATTGACATGAATCCATGACGAAATAAAATTATTTTTCATTTTAATTTTTCATTCAATAATAAAAATTGACATATATATTATCACTAAATATGTTATTTGAATTGTGTATGTCTCTCGTGCATCGCAATTATACTAGTTAAATAATAAACATAGAGGATTTGATGCGTCGCAATCTTTATACGATACATTTGATAAACCTCTAGAATTTTTCTTAGTTTTAAAATTTTTTCATAACTTAATATTATAAGTTGACTCTGACATAATCAAGAATTAAAAAAAAATAGGCAACAAATATATATATATATATATATATATATATATATATATATATATATATATCACTTCCTAAATTCTTATTAGGGAATAGAAAAGGAGATTAGGGAGTGAAAATAAATAAAACCTTATGTGGAGAGTGAACCCAAATACAATTTTTGCATGGGGATTTTTTTTTAAAAAAAATCCCATTATGAAATAAGATAAAAATTCTTGAAACATAAAAGCTGAACCAGACTTCTAAAATCCAAGATCAAGTTTATGGAGACTGGCATAGCACACCAAGCCTTTGCTGGGATCTGCTCATCTAAGGAACTTGATTCATTCTCAGTTGAGGACAGAATAAATCAAATCTGCACAGGCTAAAACTAAATTTTAGTGTAAAAAATGCAGTGCCAAGACATGCATAAGAAGAAAAGGAAAAGCATTCAAGACGTGATCACTAAATCTCCTCGTATAACTTAAAATTGGCAAGCTTTGGCCCATTTGAAAATCCTAATTTCTCGTAGGGAAGACCAATGCTCGGTTTAGTTTATAATGGATCTTCGAGATGATTTTGACGGCCTTCATGGAACCATTCTACATTACAATTTTTACTTCCTTCTGTCAACTCTGTAGTCAATGAACTGCTAACTGAAGAAATTTACCTAAAGTCTCATGGTGAAAAAGTGAGTATAGAAACAAGAATTCTTCCTCTTCCTAATCCTTCTATTTTTTATTGCTTAGCCATACCTCCCTCCAACAATTAAAATAGATCTCAAACAAAAATCGGTTATGATGAGTGTAATTTTTGCAAGCAAAAGAGTCATTGGAAGACACAATCTCCTAAGTTATTAAATAGAATGTTATCACCATAACAATCTTCACCTTGAAAATTCGGTAGCAAACCGCAATAATGATCCCTTAAACCTGGACCATCGAACATGGTAGCGACAGTTTCTCCTACAAACTCTGGAGTAACTAAATCATCCAATGCCATAATTGTTGTTTTTATCAAATAGTTTCAAAAGTTCCTCTTGCATCTTAGTCACATGTCATATATGTCTCTTCTCACATAGGTTTTCCCTCTAGTGGTACCTCAGGTATATCTTCCCCTATCTGGATCCTTGATTCTGAATCTTCACATCATGTGTTATCTAATGCTAACTCTTTTGTATCGGAAAATTCATCTCCTTCTGTATCACTTATGATCGTTGATGGTACTCTCATGCCATTAGCTGGTATTAGTTCTATTTGTACGCCTAATTTATCTCTATATGATGTATATCATATTCCTAATCTTACCTTCAATTTTATATCAGTTGGTCAATTATGTGATTCTGATTTTTTAGTTTCTTTTACTTCAACTTCATGTTATGTATATGATCTGGTCAGAAGCAGGATGAGATAGACAATAGGTAAGGCAGGTTGTATGTATTAGAAGAGTTGAAAGTTTCAGATATTGCTGCTTCTAGTATTGATTTGTCATCCTTTTGGTTAAGTTCTACTTCTTCTGATTTTTATTTGTGACATTCTCATCTTACATATGTTTCTTCTTCTCGTTTGAAATATTTAACTTCTAAGGAAAATTTAGAAAAATTATAAACTTATGATATTTCAGATTGTTGTGATTGTAGTTTGGCAAAATTCTCTGCTTTATCTTTTTATAAAAGTATCTCTGTTTCTCTTGTATCATTTAAGTTGGTTCCTTCTGATGTGTGAGGCATTGAGGCAATCTATGGTCCGTGTGACCATATATTTTGATGTTTGGGCAAAGGTTTAAGTTAGGTCTGTTCTTGTATTTGATATGTATATTTGAGTATATGCAGGTACTGCAGGATACATATAGACTTAACTTGATGGTTTCAGGTCTG
Source organism: Boesenbergia rotunda (assembly GCA_024364735.1). Taxonomy (NCBI): domain Eukaryota; kingdom Viridiplantae; phylum Streptophyta; class Magnoliopsida; order Zingiberales; family Zingiberaceae; genus Boesenbergia; species Boesenbergia rotunda. The sequence continues at coordinate 611,062 of JAGFNQ010001747.1, forward strand.
GTAAAGGATGGTGCATCCGAGGGACCGTGGACAAGGCAACAACGATGAGCCGAGGGAAGCACACTTCGAGACATACTTGAAGGAAGACATAAGGAGGAGCCACGGGCTTGTATGCATCCGAGAGACGAGAGCCAAAGCGAAGAAGACTTAAAGACAACAAGTCAAGGTTGCAATGAAGAGTCAAGTGAGTCACAAGGGATCGTGAACCCGACAACAAGGACCGAGGCCAAAGGAAGCTCCAGAAGGCAAGACGTGAAGGATGGAGAGACATCCGAGGGATGCGAGGCTGATGGAGGAGGCTAGAGGGCTAGATCTAGGTTGGTCGGGCGAGGATGAGTACTGAGTGAATGTACTCATGGTTGAAACTCTAGGTTTAGGATTTTACCAGTCGACTGGTATGAGATCAGTGGATTGATTGAGGGCACAGAAAGATCAGTTGACTGATCTTTCAGTGAAGTTGGCCGGTGTCGGCTGAATTCGAACGTTGGGTTATAACGTTCGAATTCAATAGCTGTCAGTCGACTGGTGTTGGCACTAGTCGACTGGTAACGTCTGGATCAGCAAATGAGTTCTATTTAAGAGAACACGGTTTGCTTGAGCAAGGTTGACAAAATTGGACTTAGTTAAAGGTCAATTAGTAGTCTAAGTTCTTAGAAGTCTTGTGCGAGGTTGTACCATGGTTTCTCCACCCACAAGGAGCTATGTGAGCTAGTCAGAGATTTTTTTAGGACTAATCCACCGATGGATCGAGATTGTCTACCTTACGGATAGTCATAGATTAGGGGCTTTATCTCCGAACTACGTTAAATGGTTTGTCTCCTTGTTTAGTTTAGTTTAATTATTTTTTCACTGTGAAAACTAACAAGTGTAGGAGAAAATCGAGCTATTAGAGGGCAATGTCTATTCACCCCCCTCTGGGTGGCCATTCGATCCCGTACATGAGGTTCATCTCCTATTCATATAAAAGATGGATCCCGTTACTATATTTCATTTATTGATTATTGTACTCATAACACTTGGGGTTTTCTTATGAAATATCATTCTGATATTTTTAGTATCATATGTTTCGTGTTATGGTAAAAACTTAACATAATACTGTTATTAAATGATTTCGGTGTGATTTGGGTGATGAATATACATCTAAACTTTTTTTAGAACTACTTGTCTCGAATGGTGTCTTTCATCAAATTTCTTGCACTGAAAATTTGTAACAAAACGGTGTTGTCAAAAAAAATATAGACATATTGTTAAAATTACACGTTTTATCCTCTTCTCTGTATAATGTCTTAATAAATTCTAGGGAAAAGTTATTCTTACCGCAGTACATTCTATTAATAGAATTTCATCTACTATTACTTATAGTACTTCTACTAGAAAAACTATACGGTTATATTCCTAATTATTTCGTCTTAAGAGTTTTTGGGTCAACATGTTTTGCCCTTCATCCTCATGTTGAGTTTAGTAAGCTTAGTTTTTGGTCTGCTCTTTATGTTTTTTTAGCTATAGTGAGAGTCAAAAGGGATATATATGTTATGATCCAGTTAGTTAAAAACTTTATGTCTCATGTTATATTTTTTCCTTGAACACATTTCATTCCCTCTAACAATTCTTATCACCAAAAATCCAATCTCACTCGTATTGATTCTTTTTGACTCTGATTATATACCATCTCATGTTTCCCCACAATTAGACCAGCCTATCATCTCTTCTTCTAATGTTGACACTTATAAGATTGATACTCATACAGATTCTAATTATTAGCTTACCAGTGATTCCCCTGCTTTTACTACTCCCCATGATGCTTCTTTGATAGTAGATCCTTCTCATTACCCTTAGCTATCTCGTAAGTCTACTCAATTATATGATTTTGTGTATTCTACTTATTTTGGTTCTCTCTCACTTCTATTCACCAATTGCCTAAGACATCTTATAGAAAGGCAGCTCTTAATCTTCTTTGACAACAAGCTATGATGGAAAAACTTTCTACTTTGTATCGTAGAGGTTCTTGGGATCTTGTTTATCTTCCTTTGGAGAAGTATGCATTCGGTTCTCGATGAATGTATAAGATTAAAACTAAATTTCATGGGTCAATTGAACAGTATAAAACTCATTTAGTTACTAAAAGATTTTCCCAACAATATAGTATGGATTATGAGAAAACTTTTCCCCCAGTTTCCAAGCTTGTTACTATTCGTACTCTCATTGCAGTTGCATCAGTTTGTTAATGGTATATTTTCTATATGGTTAAATAGAGATATTCAAGAAGAAGTTTACATGGTGCCTCCACTAGATGTTACTCACAATACTGATTAAATTTGCAAATTGAAGAATGCTCTTTACGACCTTAAATAAGCTCATTGAGCTTGGTTTGATAAGTTATCCATTGTGATTGCATCTCTTATCTTTCTTTCTAGCCAACATTACTCTGCTCTTTTTATTTGTTATACTTCGTTAGATCGCACATTACTCTCTCTTTATGTTAATGACATGATTATCACAGGGGATGATATAAATGGAATAACAGAATTGAAATAACATTTAACTCGTGGGCTTGAGATAAAAGATTTGGGTCCTCTACGTTATTTTTTGAGAATTGAAGTAGCTTATTCTTCTTGTGGCCATCTTCTCTCGTAATCTAAATATATTGGTGATATTCTGGAATAAGCTTATCTATCTGACACTTGCATTGTTGATACTCCACTTGAGATTAATGCTCGATACTCTTGTACTGATGATGTTATCTTGCTAGATCCTCTTATATCGAACTCTAGTTGGTAGTCTAATGTATCTCACCATCACTAGATCTGACATTACTTATGTTGTCCACATTGTCAACCAATTTGTTATTTCTATTTTAGTACATTGGGGAGTTATACTTCGCATCCTTCAATATTTTCAAGGTACCCAATTTCATAGTTTTCTTTATCTTCCACTTCTACATTAGAGCTACACGCTTACTCAGATACATATTAGGGTGGTAATTTTACAAATCGTAAATTTATCATCGGATTTTGTATTTTCTTGGGAGACTCCTTTATCTCTTAGAATAGTAAAAAGCAAAATGTTATCTCTAGTTTCTCTACTGAAGTCGAATATCCTACTATGACCTTTACTATTGCAGAAATTATTTAGTTGCATTGGATACTTGCTGACATAAGTGTTTTTCACTCGACCTTATCCTATATACATTGTGACAATTCTAGTACAATTCAAATCACTCACAATTCTCTTTTGCACGAGGCACCAAGCATATCAAGATTGATTGTCAACTCATTCAACATCACTATCAGAATGATACCATCATCTTACCGTTTGTCTCATATTCTATACAGACTTGTTCACCAAGGTGTATTCCCCACACGTTTTCAATTTCGGGTTAACAAACTCTCGATGCTTTCTGCTAGCTCGTCGCAAGTTTGAGGGGATGTTAGTATAATTTATTATTATTATATAAGGGTACTAGTCTTTTTGTTATTACTTTTTATTGTCTATTTATATTACTCTTTTCTTTGTAAATCTTAAGACTTCATAATACAATTTGTTAGTCTCCTTTTGCGGTTAACTCTTTCTCTCCTTCTCTTTGTGTTACCTTTGCATTCTTTGTTTGTTCACAAGACATCACAAAACAAAAAGAGCCACTAAAGTAGGGAAGGGAAAAGATATATATATACATACACACAAACAATCATGATGCGTATTACCCCCTCTTTGTGCGACAACATTGGTGCTTGAGAGGGGACAACCACATGAAGGGGCCCACCCCCATTGCCACATCAGCTGCCCCCTCAGGCGCAGATGCTGCCGTGCACGGAGGGGTGCAGTGCATTAGCACCATATATAGATAACCCTATTACTTTGCGCCCTTCCCTACCTATGCACGATGCACTACACGACTGAGGCAACGACCAACATGGTAGTAGGGGGTGGGCTCTCCACATGGCCGCCCCCACCTCCTCAGTAGCACACAGGGGACACACGGTGTAAAAATCTTCTGTATATACAGTGACAAAGTCAAGATTTTTAATCAAAAAGATAAATTCAATAAATTAAAAAAAATATAACACAAAATATTTAGTGATTAGTTCTAGTTGAAACCATGATTTGTCAATTCCCAAAGTTTATCTTTGACTCAAAGTGGAAGAATCATTTGTGATCTTGCTCGTTCATAATATTTAACATTTTACATATGAGACCTCAATTGAGATCTAAATAATTATCTTAACTAACAACTTAATAAAATAAAATTTATACTTTACAACTATCCTTCAATTAATGAAATATGGAAAAAGAAAGAAATAATTTACTTCTCTTGTTATTGTTACGGTTGGATAAAAGAAAAAAGAGCTGCTTGTAAATGGTTACTCGCTAAAAAAGATAAAAGGAAGATCATTGTTTTTGAGAAAAAAAAAGAGAGAAGAGAAGATAGGAGGAAGAAGCAAAAGAGGAGAGCTTTATATTTTTGGTTAGCATTCCTATACATGAAAGAACTATTCTACTTGGTAACATAATAAAATAAAGTTTATACTTTATAACTCTCTTTCAATTAATAAAACAATGAAAGATGAAATGAATAACTTACCCCTCTTATTGTTATTATGGTCGGACAAAGGGAAAAAAGAACTACTTGTAAAGGGTTCCTCGCTAAAAAAGATAAAAGAAAGACCTTTGTTTTTGAGAAAAACAAAGAAGAGAAGAGACGATAGGGATAAAGAAGTAAAAGAGGAGAGCTTTACCTTTTACGTTAGCATCACTACATATGAAAGAACCATCCTAACTAACAACCTAATAAAATAATGTTTATACTTTACAATTTTCCTTCAATTAATGATACATGAAAGAAGAAAGTAACGACTTACCCCTCTTGTTGTTGTTGTGATTAGATAGAGGGGAAAAAGAGCTGTTTATAAAGGACTGCCCCTGGAAAAGATAAAAAGAAGACCGTTGTTTTTGAGAAAAATAGAGAAGAAAGATTAGGAGGAAGAAGCAAAAGAGAAGAGTTTTACCTTCTTCGTTAGCAACCTTGACCAGCTTCGGTGAACTCGACAACGACACAAAGAGAGTAAGACAAGATAAACAAAATAATATTATTCTTATTGTGCAAACAAAATTCTAAAAAACTACAAATTTACTATCGTTAGAGAAGAGAAGAGAAGGAGAAGAAGGAAATGAGAAAGAAAAGGAAGGGAATAATAAACGAGAGAGATGGGTGAAGACATGATAGTGGTGTGTGGTATGGCGGGGGGCTACTGTAAGTATCTCAAATTAGTTTTGATGTGGTTAATCAAGTTAAGTTAGACCCTACATATTTGATGTCTTGTATCCGAGTGTGCAAGGACTTAGGGATACAAAAAGTTGAGTAGAAGACACAGCAAGCCAGAAGGATGACACAGTAAGAGAGCTGACAGATTTGATACATCCAAGGGACGAGGAATTACAGAAAAGTATACCAGTAGAGCTAGAAGGACGTGCGTGGTGCATTCAAGGACGAAAAGTCTAGAGGGAGTCTGCTTGAGGATAAGGTCTAGAAGTGCGTGGAGCTACGGAAGTTTCTCATCGATAGTTAGGGATCGAACCGTATCGATAGTTAGGGATCGAATCGTAAATATTTGAAATAATGACTAATTATCTTATCACTGTATCATACCTCCGAGGGCAGCTAAAGCACGATTGTAGAAAGAGGATCGGATGAGGGATTCAATACTACAATTACCTAGCTAGCTAGATAAAGGGGCGAGGAAATACTACAATTACCTAGCTAGCTTTATGTATATTTAAATATTCGAAGCTTTATTTAATAAAGGGGCGAGGAAATCAATTGATTTGATATGCAATTAGATAATATTCTGAAGAATTATTTCTTTTTATTTTTAATCTTATTTATCGACAAGTTGATCTTCGTTTCAGCTAATTTCCAGAGAATATGAGATATGAATGGGAAAGTGTTTTAATTAGCGTCGACCCTTCAGACATAGAAACATCTAAATTCTTATCGGATTCGGATCTTGACCCGGTCTATAGATCAATGATCTACAGAAGAATCTAGAACCACGCGTCGCTTCTGCTTCACTATATATTCCACCTCTTCCTTCAACCCTAGTCCGCATTCTCGCCCACATCTCCGGCGCCGATCGGTTGGTGGAATCAAACAGATCTTGCCATGGCTGCCGAGACAGAGACGTTTGCTTTTCAGGCGGAGATCAACCAGCTTCTCAGCCTCATCATCAACACTTTCTACTCCAACAAGGAGATCTTCCTTCGCGAGCTCATCAGTAACTCCTCCGATGTGAGTTCTCGTCCTCCCTAATCTCGATCATGAGAACAACGGATTTGTTTTGTTTTTGTTTTGTTTTTTGTTTTTTGATGAAAGAATTCTTCTTTGTTGCTTTTATGTCTGTAATGAAGGCCTTGGACAAGATCCGGTTCGAAAGTCTCACGGACAAGAGCAAGCTCGACGGTCAGCCGGAGCTTTTCATCCATATTGTTCCGGATAAGGTCACGAATACCTTGTCCATTATTGACAGCGGTATCGGTATGTCAAAGTCCGATCTTGTCAACAATCTCGGTACAATTGCCCGGTCCGGTACCAAGGAGTTCATGGAGGCCCTTGCTGCTGGAGCTGATGTTAGCATGATCGGTCAATTTGGAGTTGGGTTTTATTCTGCGTATCTGGTTGCTGAAAGGGTCGTGGTGACCACCAAGCACAACGACGACGAGCAGTACGTTTGGGAGTCGCAGGCTGGGGGTTCGTTTACGGTTACCCGGGATTCCTCAGGGGAGAACCTTGGAAGGGGAACAAAAATCACTCTCTTCCTCAAAGAGGATCAGGTAACACCAAATTTTACGCAACCATTATGTAGCTTGTCGTTTACAGGATTACTTTATTCTGCTTGCTTTGTTCTGCTTGTCTGGAGAAGAAAAGTTTATAATTACTTTTTCATAGTTTTAAACTTGTATAAAATCAGTTATTGCTGGAAAATATTCCAATTGCATAATTCTATATTGCTCGGAAATTCCTCAGTTTTATTTATCATGTGGGGAGTTGTAACGTATCTATATGCTGGTGTTATATATACTCCACAATTACTTTTCTAATGAATTTTTGAGAATTCTTAATAGTATATTTAGTTATTTTTCATCCAAATCCTATTTTTGATTATATGTAATTTTTGATTTGTTAGTTTGTTTGTAAAATGCACGAATCTGAATTTGTATACGAAACAGTTTCTAAATTTAACTCCGTTAACGTTGAAACTAGCTGTCAACAAATAGGCTATTTGAATATGTATGAAACTAGAGTGGAATTAATTATGATATGAAACTTGATGGAGAAATGGTGTTTATTGTAGATGTAGAAATCTTTCATGTGGCAATTACTCTAAACAAAATGTATTCAGTCTATTTCTCTCTGCTAATCTCCTTGCATCCTCATGCGATATTAAACATACAAGTGTTTGACACATTAATCTTTTAGCAAAACTATATTGATGACACTGAGGTTGTGAATCATAATTCTCTTTGCTTCACTAGGCTGATATTTGTAGTTGTAGGTTATCCCATTGTATAGTAATTGCCATTTGGTTATTCATTCTACTTTTGTTGTTTGAACAACCACGTGTGATAATTAAGATTGTCAGTGATACTAGCTGATAAGATGAATGACTCTGGATGTATTATTGTAGTTGGAATATCTTGAGGAACGCCGCCTCAAAGACTTGGTGAAGAAGCACTCTGAATTCATCAGTTATCCCATCTCCCTGTGGACTGAGAAAACCACTGAGAAAGAAATCTCGGATGATGAGGATGAAGATGAAAAGAAAGACACTGAAGAGGGCAAGGTGGAAGATGTGGATGAGGATAAGGATGAGAAAGAGAAGAAAAAGAAGAAGATCAAGGAGGTTTCCCACGAATGGTCATTGGTCAACAAACAGAAACCCATCTGGATGAGGAAGCCTGAAGAAATCACCAAGGAAGAGTATTCTGCTTTCTACAAGAGCCTCACAAATGACTGGGAAGAGCATTTGGCTGTGAAACACTTCTCGGTTGAAGGCCAACTTGAGTTCAAGGCAGTTTTGTTTGTGCCAAAAAGAGCTCCTTTTGATCTCTTTGACACTAGGAAGAAGCTCAACAACATCAAGCTCTATGTTCGTCGCGTTTTCATCATGGACAACTGCGAGGAATTGATTCCTGAGTACTTGAGCTTTGTAAAGGGAATTGTGGATTCCGAGGACCTTCCACTCAATATCTCAAGAGAGACACTTCAGCAGAACAAGATCCTCAAGGTTATCCGCAAGAACCTTGTGAAGAAATGCATTGAACTCTTCTTTGAGATTGCTGAGAACAAGGAGGATTACAACAAGTTCTACGAGTCATTCTCAAAAAATCTCAAGCTCGGAATCCATGAAGATTCCCAGAATAGGTCTAAGATTGCTGAGTTGCTGAGGTTCCACTCCACCAAGAGCGGTGATGAGATGACAAGTCTCAAGGACTATGTTACAAGAATGAAGGAGGGCCAGAATGACATTTACTATATCACTGGCGAGAGCAAAAAGGCTGTAGAGAACTCTCCCTTCCTTGAAAAGTTGAAGAAGAAGGGCTATGAGGTTCTCTTCATGGTTGATGCAATTGATGAATATGCTGTTGGCCAGTTGAAGGACTTCGAGGGCAAGAAGCTTGTATCTGCTACAAAGGAGGGACTGAAGCTGGACGAGAGTGAGGATGAGAAAAAGACAAAGGAAACTCTAAAGGAGAAGTTTGAAGGGCTTTGCAAGGTCATCAAGGAAGTGCTTGGTGACAAGGTTGAGAAGGTCGTTGTCTCTGATCGGGTTGTTGACTCTCCCTGTTGTCTGGTCACTGGTGAGTATGGATGGACTGCTAACATGGAGAGGATCATGAAGGCTCAAGCTCTGAGGGACTCCTCCATGTCTGGTTACATGTCGAGCAAGAAAACCATGGAGATAAACCCCGAGAATCCAATCATGGAAGAGCTGAGGAAGCGAGCTGATGCTGACAAGAACGATAAGTCTGTCAAGGACCTGACATTGTTGCTCTATGAAACTGCCCTCTTAACTTCCGGTTTCAGTCTCGATGATCCCAACACTTTCGGCAACAGGATCCATCGCATGCTCAAGTTAGGTCTCAGCATCGATGAGGATGAGAAGGTGGAAGACACCGACATGCCTGCCCTTGAGGAAGGGGATGCAGAGGAGAGCAAGATGGAGGAAGTTGACTAAGCTTTTCAATGCTGCTTGTTTTGATGGAGTTTATGGTGTTAAATTTAAGTTTATGGTTTTGCCAGTGTGCCCTCTACTTATTCATGCCTTGACAAGTTTATTTTCCTTCTAGTAGCCTTTAGACTAATAGAGGCTTTAAGTGTTTTTTATTTTAATATCTACTTTGACATTTTGCTTAGTTCTATCTTAATTTGATATTTTAGTGAAATATCCAAGATCAAAGTGGAGCATGGGTTGGTTGTCGGTGTGGGAACTCTACTAGCTGCCGTTTCGTTATTTTCTTTTCATTTTAGCTCTAAATCAATTGAATACTCCAATAAAGTTAATTAGTTTCCCTCTGGACTTCTGATAGTTCGAATGATTCTGCCCTCATCTGGTGGGGAAAACCTTTTGCATTGTTTATGAATTATTATAGGATCTTTAGTCCTGCGCTGCTAACACATGAATGAGCTAATTTACTTGATTATTTTTGTTGTTTAAACAAGTACTTCTTTCATTCTGTCAAAGAAGACGACAGACGACAATAAAACCTGTAACAGGAACGTAAGAACTTTCGAAGAAATTCAACTGTGAATGCTTCTTGGAAGAGTAGTTATTCAATTTGTATATATATATATATATACACACACGTCCTTGAATGATAACAAATTAGAAAATTTTATAAAAATTTAATTTTTCTTTTAAATTTTATAAAATTTAATTATATATAATCTAAAATATAAATTATATATAATATAAAATATGGATAAGATATAAGAAATATATAAATAATGAAAAGTATGAAATTCATAAAAACGTTATTGTGAGATTTTTTTTTTGATAATGGAAAGATATGTGAGCTTTTTTATTTTTATGATAACAAATTAGAAAATTTTATAAAAATTTGGTTTTTCTTTTAAATTTTATAAAATTTAATTATATATAATGTAAAATATGGAGGAGATATGAGAAACATATAGATAATGAAAATTATGAAATTCCTAAAAAAGTTATTATGAGATTTTTTTTTTTGATAATAGAGAGATATAGACCCGACCCCGGGCTGGGTCTAGCCCGAAACCGGCCCGGGTCAACAGGCCGGTGGCCCGTTGACCCGGTTCGCCGGGCTGAACCGGAACCGGCCTGGTAGGATACCGGGCCGGTTACGGTTCGCGCAGCCAAAACCCGTAACGGCGGTTAACCGTCGGTTCGCCTGAAGAAGGACGGGCGGAGGTAGAGCGTGAGCAGAAGAAGCATCAGATCGCGGCGCCGAGGCGGCGTTGGCCGAGTCCAAGCGCTAGAGGCTCCTCCGACCTCGTCAGCCTCCACTACCACATGGGCCCTGTCCTCTCCTCCCCAATCAACCTTACCTCGTCTGGTACGGTCCGTGGACTGCCGCCCAGCGAGCCCCACTCCGCGACTTCCTCCTCTCTCTCTCTCTGATCCTTCCGCTCCACCTCCCTCCGTCGCTCAGTGGTGGTCCACCGTCGCGTTCTACCCCGACCAGATCGGCGCCAACGTCTCGTGCCGTGTCGCCATCGCGACCGAGGCCTCCCTCCCGCATCTCCCGCGCGGCGCTTCCCTCACCCGGCTTTCCATCCAGCTCGTCATCGTCGATGCCCTCGCCGCGTGATCCCTCCCCGTCGACCACGGCCGCGGCGCCTACGCTGGCGACAACGCCGAGGTCGTTCTCCAGCCGCTGCGCGGGGATGGTAAAGGAGCAGCGCGCGAGGTCAGCAGGGGATGGTGAAGGAGCAGCGCGCTAAGCATATTCTCTTTCACGCGCAACGCAGCAGCCAGCAGGTCGTTCTCCAGCGACTACTCTTGAATCTTGATCGATCAAACGATCGGAGCGAGACAGCATAATAGATGATGATGATGATATATTAAATCTGTTCATTTTTTTTGTGCATACCTTCGTTTGCCCCCTTTTTTCTTCCGCTTTAGGAAAAAAAAACGCAGCGATCTCAAACCGGTCCCCTTCGTTTGCCCCCTTAATTTTTAATTTTTAATTTTTTTAATATAATAATCTTGAACCGTGACGAACCGTGAACCGGCAGTTCCGAACCGTGAACCGTTACCAACTTGGCCGGTTAAGGTTAAGGGTCGACCTCCCACGAATTGTTGAACTGGCGGTTCCGAACCGTCGAACCGTCGGTTCCGAACCGTGATCGGGTCTAGAGAGATATGTGATCGGGTCTAGAGAGCTATGTGAGTTTTTTTTTTTTTGACATGACAATTAAAAAACTCTCGAAGTACTTCATCGACCATGAATGCTCTTACAAAAGAGGAACAAGAGCTAAGCAATTTAAAGATGGCCTATTAAAAAAATCTTATTGTTCTATCGAATTAATAGACACATAGTGATAACACATGGCCGTATTCCTATAACAAATTTTACCAAATTAACACAAGTGTAGTAATATTGACTGAGGTCCTGCAAATCTACAACTTATTCCACTTTTGGTTAACAGAGCAGAAACCCTAGGAGACTTCCACACAAAAGCAAGGCCAAAGAAATAAGGCTTTGGTTCTTGCGATCTGTGCTTGAACCGATCGGCGACTGCGGGGCACTGGCCATGCAAGAAATCCCTAACTTCCCACCATGGCATTCATTCGCGAATAGCCCTGGAGGGTAATTCCCGTAGAGATGGATGTAACTGAACATGATTTGTGCACAATCATTCGTCAAGTCGTTTATTTCTACACCATATGGGCATGCAAAATCCGTGAGAGCTCCGCAACATTGATCCGCCGGATACCGGGGACCCTTGCACCGGCTTGTGATGATTGTGTAGTTCATCGACTCGAAGTTCACAGGGCAACCTAGGCAGTGATGCAAGATGAGTTCAACTGCAAATTCCAGATAGATGACCACAGAGAAGCAAGAAAATTCTACATCGTAGTTTCTTCCAATGATCCCTATGAAATCACTCGGCATCTTAGCTAAAGCTACTGGTGCAAATATTGCAATATGATCACCTTAGTAAATGTCTAGTTTCTAGAAGTGCAAATTGTGGCAAGTTGACCTTTCGTGCTCAACCTTCTGATATTTCACCGTGCTTTAGTCTTAGGTAATAAGTTATTTTTGGGTCTCCACAGACCAGTCAAAGCAACTAGGTTGATGGTGAGGGTCTTCAGGTATCTAGGCATGATTTGATCATTAATGGAGCTGAAATGAGTGGGACTAACACAGCTTTTGTTGTATTAAATCAGGGACTACAAATTCTTCATCGAAGTGAATATAGCCATTGACCCAGTTAAGTGAAAAAAAAAGGGGCAAAACGTGCGTTCGACGAACGAAATGGATCTCGAGGATAAATCGAAGAAAAAGATGATTACGGAGGTAAAGAAAGAAACAGAGAATGAAATCTTACTAGTTGTTTCTTGGAGCAAGCTCCGACCACCAGATCCATGAGGCACCGACGCATCATCTAGAGCCAAAAGCATTTCGTAAACTCACCAAATCCAGCTCGAACGACCAAATTTCACCAAAAAGAGGGATCACCTGAGATAAAGCTCGAAGCAGCCGCCAATCCAGCGACCGCCGAAAGAACAGCAACCATCAACGAGAGCTTCGGATTCGAGTCCATTCGGCGTCTTCTTTCGCCGCCTCCTTCACGAAATCGTTGGGGATGGGCGAATCGGCGAACGCTTCCGATTCCGTAACTAAAACGACGAAATATTTGAAGAAGAAAAGAAATTCAGCGATTTACTGAAACCGCGTTCTCAGTCATAATGCCCAAACGCGGATCCGACTTTCAAATATATCAAATAATTTCCAATTTATATCCTGCTGTATCACAATCAGGTTGACCAATTGATTTCTAAACTTACTATATTTGATTTATAATCAGTTAAACCATCCCTAACTCATCTGTCATTGATAAAGAATAATTATCCCCTTGGAACACACAATTAATTAGTATATAAGATTCTATCATTATAAACTAATTAATTCTTATATAGTAGTCATTGCTCGTGCTAATAATCATATGTAATTTATCTCCTATTTATATAACGTAGAGATGAGGTATGAGGGACATTTGGGGTGAAAGTTATCACATTTTACCACCATTGATAAAGAATGATTGCTCAATAAATCTTATGGTCAATTTCTAATAGATATAAAATATTTAGTTAAATACCTGATTTTCTTAATGTAAAGGCTGATGCGCTAGGGTAAATGCCCATATAATTTACATTCTTTTAGAGAGTGTGGAGCCACCCCTGGATGGACCACTAAGATGACGACTTCACCTTTCCTCCAATCAATCAATTGTGAGAACAGCTTTCTCAAAATAGTAGCAGAAGTTTTATGCAAAATCTTCCATTTAGGCATGGGCTCTAAGACATTCATGTGATCTAGATTGCCATGATTTTGATTCAAAGAAGCTGCTTTGATGGCACAGAACCACTTCATTGGCTGAGAATAGCTGGAGGAAACTGTATGTCAGGTAATAGTTCAACTTTAAGTATTAATTCAAGAGATTTAACAGAGTGATTGAGTTTATCAGTAAGCTCATACTATGCAGCTTGTGAGTCCTGTATGCCAGATAAATGTCTTGTTTACAGAAACTTTAAACTCCTATAGAGCTCAAGGGTGCAAATAGAATGCTTGCAGATAGTGTTAGAAAGCTAAAAACATGCTGCCTGTGTTAAAATGAATAACATTAAATCAGTTCGATATTGCAGAGCCATAATATTTCATATCCTTATCCCACAATACATCCTTGAATCCTTTCAAGAGAAGTGACTTCTCCTAAATTACAATTGATCCTTATTAGGTATTGAGATAATAGTTTTTTTTTTCCATATACAGGTTGAAGTATCTGATTTTCGATTGCTAATCTTCTACCACCTGCTAGTGGGTTGAAGGCCTTTCAAAAATTGTGCTTATTCAAAGTATGCTTCTACCATAATTTAAAATCTTTGAACACTTGGAAGCTTAAATAAGACACTTCATAAAACTTCAAAAGAGGCAGAGAAACACAATGAAACCGGTGCTGGTCTTTTAATCATTATCATAAACTGTGGTATGACTAAAGTTTTAAAGGATCATCTGTCTAATTCAGCAGAACAAAAGACCTAACAAGAAAATATCATGAAGAAAATAAAAATTACATGTGAAGTTATGGTAACTAAATAAAAAACTTGGAAAATTTTCTGGATGTCAAGATATACATCCTGCTTGGAAAGATAACATACGTGTTAATTGACACTGAAATGTTAATCATATCTTACAAGTCAAGCAACCGAAACCAAAGCGACTCAGATTCTTTAGTGTCTAAACGCCAAGTATTTCTTTGGCATAGGCTAATGGAAGCATGCAACACATCACTCACAGAGATAACCTGAACAAAGTAACAAAAGCAAAATTTCACATATTAGACAGATCCTCAAGGTTCATAACCTCATTTAGGTTCATAATATCTTCAAACTACCATAAAGAATCACTTGATGCCCACCTCATAAATTTTCTTTTCCACAGGATCAACAAGCAAATCAATCTTTTCATTAAGCCCAGTCAACATAAGCATTAGAGCACTACGAACATCACCAACCCTTTCTACTAAAAATGCAGCAGCGTCAGTGACACCATATTCTTGACAAATATGTAGACACTGCTCAAGTCTATAATTGTCGAAGGTTTCTAGAAATTTCAAGACTGAGTTGCGCTCAAACTGGCATAAAAGCTACAGAGGAGGAAAAAATAATGTGATATAATTGTATCAATAAAAGAAGATTAGGTCATTAGAGAAATATATATAAAGAAATTAAGATGTGCTTTACCAATTGGACATTTCAATGAACAAAAAAAAAGAGATTAGAGATATAATTGCCAGAACATCTATTATCTTTGAGAACACTCCAATATTGAGGACTTTGAGCATTTGCATGATGAAATATGGCGTGTCTTTGTGAGATGTGAATTGTCTTACAACAAATTGTCACATCCACAAGAGAGGAAAGAAAAATAAAGGATGGAGATATGAAGGATTTCAAGGACATTCAGAGCATTGATATTTAATAAACCACAAATAAGATTTAGTTAAAATTAGGAATTACTTCGGATGTAGACCATTATCAATTTTGTTGAACCTCAATGAAACTCCCATCATTGTCTTGGATAATTTTAAATTGCTCAGAAACCTATGGTGCATGAGAGCGCAATGTAACCGATCACAATAAGTTAGGGCATGGACCATGCTGTTGTAACTGGTTGAGAAAGGTTATCTAACATGAGTCATTTTAACCACATTAAGGCCAAGAACTACTCCATTAATACAGTTGGAGAACAATATAGGTTGCAAAGAGATATAGGCTTTCAAGAAGTTCATCAAGATATGACTTATAAATCCATGGATGAAAATCCCATCAAGTCATATCCTACAAAATAACTTATATGACACTCCAATCTTCTCATTTAATAATAGGACCTGTATCGTTCAACATCTCACCAGTTTAATAGACTGCTACTCTTGATTCAATGAATATGATGCTTCAAGCAACGTTTCAGGGTACAATGGAGCCTTAATGGACTACAAGTCTACAATACACAAATTCAGAACATTGTGCCATGCGTATGGAATGTATAGAAAATAGAAGAAACATGTGCCAACCTAGTAAGAGAACTAATCATTCCACTAATTTGCACTAGAAACAATGTCATGCAGGCAATACTGAAAATTCAAGGAGGGTATAATGATAGTTTTAGACTGACAAACAATGTCATTTAAGCTTTGGGAAACCTTAAATGACTTAGAGAAATACTTCCTAAATTAAAGTAGGGTGTCCATAGACTCGAGTTTGTCTTGTTTAGCTCGAGTTGAGACACATGAGCACGTGCCTATGCTGACTTGGGTCAGGCCCATGAGCCCAAAAAATTATTAATAATATAAAATTCAATAAAAAAATATTAACAATAATTAATATAAAAATTTATAACTTTTAAATTAAGAGGGTGTTTGGCTGAGCTTATAAGCTCTACAAAACAACTTATAAGCTGTTTTGGAGCTTGTAAGCTCTTCAAATATGTTTGGTAAAATTTTTTCCAAATAGCTTATAAGTTGTTTTTAAAAAAGTAATGGAGACCTTACTTTTTTAAAAAATATTTTATTTTAACAATTTTCTTCTTTAAAATATCCTTATAGATTTTCATTAATCCCTATCTTATCCTCCATAGATTTTTACAAACCTAACAACTCTCTCTATGCCGACTTCTTTTCCTAGCGCACTTTGTCGTCTTTTCTTCCCAGTCTCCGACACTCCCTTCCATTTCTTCTCTCCCCGGTGCACAAATTCTCCGACTCGATTTGTCAAATATATTATTGATCAATTTTTATTTGTAATATTAATAATATCATTAAATTTTAAAATTTTCTAAATTAAAATATCAAATAGTTTTGTTTTTTTATATAAATTTAACATTTATTATAAAATTGTAATTGGTTTCGTGTGTTTATATATATAATTATTCACATTACCTTAATAGTATTATACCCTTTTTGGTAACACATCAATATCTTTAAGTCTTTTAAAATAAATTCATCCAAACACTTTAACAACTTATTATTAAATTAAGTCCTAACAGCTTATAAACTTCTAAAACAGCTTATAAGCTGTTTTTAATAAGTTTAGCCAAACACCCTCTAAGTCGACCTAATCCATAATGGTTTACAACCAACATCACAATGATGGTTCCCACGTGTTTTTCTTGTTTATGGTGTTGATAACCTAAAAGAACAAGACAAGACTTAATTACCATATGTAAACACACACACACACACTACAATAACGCTTACACAATTTTTTTTGAGCAATTTGGATATTGAAGATCTAACATTAAGTTGATGAGATCACAACTAAAAATCTGAAGTTATAATAAAGATTCCCTCAGAAGAGGAAGCACAGATATAATTTCTGAATTGTTTTTCCTTCTCCTCTCCTTCCCCCTCCTAGCTATCCATCCAATGATCCAAGTAAACTAAAACTTGTGCGATCTATATCTTCCTTGACGAAAGTATCCATCTGAACCAGATCCTCCAAAGCTTATCTGAATCACAATGCTAATATTAAATCATTTTTCTAGTTTCAGACAAAACATAAAACAACCACTTTTTTACTTGGAGTTCAAAGTCTGAATTTTTCATATATGCGAGACTACTACCTCCATTGATTGGTTTTTGGCAACAATTTGTTCATCTGATTTGGCCTCTCTCCAATTGAATCCGCTGCAGATACTCGAGAACAGTTCAAACTTGAAACTCGAATAATTCATATCGAGAAATTTTTGCTGATATTGGCACAAAACGAAAGAAGTAGAATTCTCTGGAGACAGGTTGTTCATGTCTTTCAGCCAATGAATGAAGAAGAAGAATTCATGCTTCTTTATTCAAGTTGGATGAAGTTATTGGCTTTTCCAGTTAAATATGCAGCCTGATATTGCCCTGAAAAGAAGAAAGAAAGAACACATTTTGAGCCCTTTTGTCTCTATAACAAAAGGTTGCCACATTAAATGTCAGAAAGGATTTACCTTACCGATAAGAGACAGATTGCTTGAGGAAGGCACGAACTATTGACAGATGAACATGAGTGTTGGCACGGAACTTGCAGAAATCATTTAAAAGAATTAGTCACCACCACAAAACTAGAACATAAAAAATTTGTCTGCTACTGTTCTTCGTGCCTGCAAAAGATTTTAGGTCAGTTATCTATGAAAACAACACTGCCACAACAATCTGAGATGCATGCTTGGTGCGCAATTCCTCCATGGAATGTGAAAATAAATCATTATTTGCTCTCAAAAGCAATCCTTTGCAGCGAACTGCTAATGTTAGCAATAAGGAACTTCACAAACTATGTATTTTATGACTAAAGAATGTTTAGACGAAATCGCGGCAATTTGTAGCTGCCACATGAGGCCCCTGAACTAGTTGTTCCTGGTTTGCAGTTCATTCCACCCAGGTACATCTGGTGTCTTAGATAATCCTTTTTCTTCTACCATCTTCCTCAGTTTCTCAGCCTTACCGGTTTTTCCAACTTCAGTACAGAGACGGGCTAAAAGAATATAGTATCCAATCTCTTCAGGCTCCAGCTTAAAGCAATTCCTTGCAGCAATCTCTCCAAGTTCTATGTTGCCATGTTGCATCGGCATTTTTCTGATCAATCGGTATGCTTCATCCAACCTACTGTTGCGACCAAGAAGGTCCACTATGATTGCATAGTGATATGCCATTGGTGCAATTTCATATTTTTTGGACATGGAAACAAAACACATGTAGCCTTCCTCAACCAAACCAGCATGGTTATACGCCAAAAGAAGCCCAATAAATGTCACTGCATTAGGCAGAATTTTTTCACCTAACATCCTCCGAAACAATTCGACTGCATCATTAGATCTCCCGTTGATGCCACAGCCCATAATCATTGCACTGTAAGACACTATATCCCTCTTCCTCAATTCTGCAAATAGCTTGAAGGATCTCTCCGTGAGACCACATTTTGAGTATAAATCAATAAAAGCAGTTCTCAAGTGATCATCCAATTCAATTCCTAGCAGGTGCATATACTCCTCAATCCACAATCCAAACCTCAAGTTCCCCAACTGTGAACAGGACGATATAACACATGAAAAAGTCATCTCATCTGGTTCGACACCTGAATCGAGCTTCCTCATCCTGATGAATGACTGAATGGTCTCTGTGGGGCATATGTTCTGCGCATAGCAAGCAATCATCGCATTCCATATGTAAAGATCCTTCTTTTCGATCTGATTAAATATATTCCTTGCAGATACAACGTCACCACACTTTGTGTATCCAGATATCATTGCAATCCATGAAACATTGTTCCTAACAGGCATTTCATCAAAGAACTCCCATGCCATCCCCATATCTCCTCGGTTAATGTATCCACTGATCATCCCATTCCAAGATGCAGAATTCCTCTCGGGCATTTGGTTGAACAATTCTGCCGCAGTGTCCATGTCCCCCAGCTTTGGCGTATCCTGAAATGAACGAGTTCCATGATACAACATCTCTAACAGGCATTTCGTGGAACGTTCTCCGAGCGAGCTCTAGTTCCCCTACTCTCAAGTACATCGAAAGGATCGAGTTCCACGAGACGACATTTTTCACCAGAATTTCATCGAACAGCTTCCGCGCGGCTTCCATTCCTTCGAACTTAGAGTAGAAGTCGGCGAGAGCGGTATGAGGATAAACGTGGGAGTGGAAGCCAAGCTTGTGTAGTTGGCAGTGGATGGAGGCGGCGATGAGTTTCGAGGGGATTAGCGCGCAAGACTTGAGGGCGACGGCGGCGGCGGAGGGCCCGGCGGGGGCGGCCCAAGTCGGCGGCGGACCGTGTCGCCTGAGTCCATGACGACGATGAGAGCGATGAAGAGGAGGAAAAAGAAAGGCAGCGGCGGTGGCGGCCAGGAAGCTGTCGATTCGCCGACCACCGCATCAGCTTCGCCTTCCCGCGGCGAAGCAAAAGATCAATGTAAGTCACCAAATTACCGCCAGTTTGGGGCGGATCCATATCCAGATCCGAATCCGAATTCTTCTATTTTTAATTTAATTTTCTCGCTGTAATTAATCACCGCGTTTCAACTTTCATCGAAGAGGAAGAGAAGAAGAAGGACGATGACTGCTTCCTTCTTGTTCTGCGCTTGTATTGACCAGGCGAGCATCGGGATCGTGGAGCAGTGGGGGAAATTCCTCCGCATCGCCGGCCCCGGCATCCACTTCTTCAACCCCTTCGCTGGAGAGTTCCTCGCCGGCACCCTATCCACCCGCGTCTCCTCCCTGGATGTGCGCGTCGAGACCAAGACAAAGGTTCGACATCCTAAATCCCTTAATTTTACCCTTTCAATTGCAATCTATCCCTTTGTTAATTATGGATCCCCATCTCCGCTGTTTAAATTTATATGGAATAAGGTTTCGGTCTAAATGCTAATCAATCATGAGTTTTTTATATCGTGATTGGATCGAAATAAGAGTTATTGATGACCAGCAAATCTTCATGTCTCTCCATCACCTAATTCCGTTTGATCTGTCAATTCTCGGTAGTGATTTTACCTTTAATGTACAAAATCTTTTCTGAGGGAAGAACAGAGGCAGATGTTGTATTGGCATGTTCATACGAAGGGATCGATACCATATTGAGGTTGTTTCAAATGTCACCGGAAGTTGAAGATTGGATCGAATGGATAATTCGTGAAATATTTTATTAGTTGAATCATTGTTCTTCTTTGCTAGAACCAAGATACAGGGATGATATTGCTTTCTCGTCATTTGATGCTATATGACTACGTATCTGATGAAGAAGCCAATTTCATGCTATACCAAACAGAGTAACATGCAAATAAAGGGGGATCATTTTTCATCGAGAAGGATAGTCCTCATTCTTTTTTCCATAACTTTCGCATGAATATTTTGATTTATCACAGCCCTCGGATTGACATCTCATTCAAGAACCAAAGTCCAACTAATAGCCCCAAATCATTGTTAGTAGCAGCATGGGAGGCCAAACTATGACTACACGGTTACATAGATAGCCCTTTCTGACATCTCATCCTAGGCCCGCTACTTTAATACCAATTGTCGCAACGTGCCTAGATGAATAATTCATTAACTCGTGAGGCTCAACATAATAGTAACTTAACACATCTAAGCTCATAAACCTTTTTTATTGGTCCACAACTGAACAAGTGGACTCAAATAGGGTGTCACTTGTCCAAAATTCTTAGAGCAAGTCTTTTGACTACACTTGATACCTCATATAAATTGTTTCCTCTTGCCTCCCCATTAATTCTCTAACCTTCATGCGCTTGTTTCCCATATGCTGGTAGTCTTGCACAATATCTGGGGCATATAATGATTTTCTTCTTAAGTATGTTGGCCTTTTCATAAGAAACCGGCTATTTCCTCATTCCAACGGTCAAGTTGAGGAAGAAAATAATAGTAAAAAAAGTGATATTTATTAAAAGATATATTTTGAATATAAATTCAAAGTGAGCCTATTCTCTCATCTTAAATTTTTATTTTCTCATTGTTAAGGTTCTTGAGTTAGATTTTTTGAATTGCTAACTCACTGTATTTTTCAACAGGATAATGTGTTTGTACAATTAGTTTGTTCAATCCAGTATCGCATTGTTAAAGAAAATGCTGATGATGCTTTCTACGAGTTACAAAATCCAGATGAGCAGATCCAAGCTTATGTTTTTGATGGTGATTCAAGTCTCTTAATTATATAGATTTAAGGTTGCGTACTTTCTTGTTTTTTTACATGTCATGTCTTTTCTGTTTAAAACCATAGTGGTCCGAGCACATGTTCCTAGAATGACTCTTGATGAACTCTTCGAGCAAAAAGGTGACGTGGCAAAAGCAGTCCTTGAGGAGTTAGAAAAGGTAAGACTTCTACTTGTCTTCACATGTGTGATCATGTGGTTCGCCCTTAGTACGTTAGCATATATTTGGTAGATCTTTCACATGTTGTTCTATGTTCATTCTTGTCTTTCATAACAATTTTCCTTTAGGAGCTCTGACTTCGTCATGAAGTATTTGTTTTTCTTTTATCCATTTGATGCTTTTATTGATGTTTATTGGACTATGTAAACTTCTTTCTCTCTGCCTTATGTATTAGTGTTTAGAGTACAAGTTGTTTTTTATCTTGCATTTCCTTTCTTTTATTCTCATTCTAGGTCATAAACAACTTACTGGTACTTATTTCAGTAACTTCATTTCTGAAACTAGCGGAAAAAAATTTCCTCTTCTTTTATTTGCTTTTGCATTTTGACCAAATATCTGCATCAAAAAATTATTTGATATGCTTGTATCAACATGAAACCTTTTAAGGTCTCGATTTGAAGATGCCACTTTACTTTGGATACTTCATTTTCTTGAGAATTGTCTTCCACTTCTATTGCTCGTGCTTAAGTTTTTAAACTATTTGGTTGGTAATTTTGTCTTCTGGAACAGTGTACTACCGGTGATCTTACTACTTATAATGTTATACTCTCAAATTAACAATTATGTCCTCTGATCAGGTAATGGGAAGCTATGGATTTAGCATTGAGCAGATTCTTATGGTTGACATTATACCAGATTCTTCTGTGCGAAGAGCTATGAATGAAATAAATGCAGGTACTAATCCATTAGAATTTTCTTATGCATTCATGGAAATAAATATGGGAGGATATGCAATTGTAGCTTGCGGATTGTTCTAAATATTTTTGATACTTTTAGTGAAACCATCTTGAAGTACTTTTTAGATAATCTCTTTCTACATTATACATAGAATTTTCAGAATTACTTCTTACTTTCAATTAACTAGAGATGTTCCCAATTCTGCAAACTCCCATAAACATTTTACTATTTTTCAGAAACTATCAGAGATTGCTCTTTATCTGAAAATGCCAAACTACCCTACATGCAAGAAATTACACTCCAACTATATTGCTATTCGCAGTTACAATTACACTGCTTGCACTTGAAGGCAAACTTAGTAATTTCTTGAAAAAGAAAAGTAGTCTAGGTCAAGTTTGGAAAATAGTGCACCCAGATAAAACTATAAATCACCATTAGAAAATTCGACTTGCATATTTTTATTTGACTTAAAAGATCATTCAACCTCAACATCTTTATATTTGCCACAGCATATGGTGAATGAATATCTGATCTAAGCTCAATTTTTTTTTTTGCGTATATAATAAATTTGTTATTGCACTGTTAACAAGAATCGTTAGTATCGTCTTTTATATGCACACGATTTGATTAATAGTAAGTTGAGCAGAAGATTGCCCAAATCCGTGCAAGTAAACGTTGTATTTTGCTTAAGCTGTAGAGTGAGGATTATTCAAAGGAGTTGTAGAGTGAGGATTGCCTATAGAAGTTGTTAGGATTACTCAAAGAAATTTGGGCATTTGTTCATTATCATTACTCAATTGTTTAGGTGACAGGAGTTGTTTACATTGTTGTTTTCCTTCTTTATCTAACTCAGCCGTTGCAAACTGCAGCACAGAGGATGCAACTTGCTAGTGTCTACAAAGGCGAAGCTGAAAAGGTCCTCATGGTGAAGAAAGCCGAAGCTGAGGCAGAGGCCAAATACCTCGCAGGCGTTGGGGTGGCAAAGCAGCGCCAGGCGATAACTGATGGCCTGAGAGAGAACATCCTGAATTTCTCCCATACAGTATCCGGCGCCACTGCTAAAGAGGTGATGGATCTGATAATGGTCACACAGTACTTTGACACCATCAAAGAGCTCGGAAACTCATCGAACAAAACGACCATCTTCATCCCCCATGGGCCCGGTCATGTGAAAGATATCACAGATCAGATCCGCAACGGAGTGTTGGAGGCAGCAGCAGGCAGTTCGCAGACGAGCAATCTCTAATGTGTCTCTGGCATTCAACGAAGGATCTCCTGTAATAACTAGAAACCAAAAGTTAGTCATCATGTGATCGGATTGATAGCTAACGTATTAGATATTACCATTATAAGATATGAGAGTCAAATTCTAATTAAATTATATTAGTTATTTTTCTAATTAGTAGTCCTATGATATTTTCTTCCATATTAAATATTAATTTTAAAATATATTATATATTTCTTCCTGATTGATCATGAGATAAATTGACGAAGACGCGGGAGCCGAACGAATCGTCCTCTAACAATAGAAACCAAAATCTTTTTCATTTCTTTTGCAGTTTCACTGTTGAATACAGTTGAAAGGGCCTGCCTATTTGGGGTTTGAAACTTGATGGGTTTAATAAGCATGACAGTTATCTCTTTTCTTCTGCAGGTCCACTGTTGAATAAAGTTGTCATCGTGTAAAGTTGTGAATGATCTATTTTATTTTACGAGTGAGTTATAGCAAGACTAATATTTTGGGTAAATACTAAAAGACATATTTAGGATAATTTTTAAATTTTCATTTAAATGGTTAATATCTTTTTCCAATTGTACGTTTATTTTAAAATGGCCTCTAAAAGTTTTAATTTTGATTTACTGAAGTATAAACAGTTTGACTGCGAAATTCTATATTTTTCATAGTTTGAGGGAAAAAAAAGGATGCTATCTTATCAGGCTTCCATGGTCTTCATAAAGTAAAACCCGATTTACTAGCAAATTTTGGTTCGGTTCAACCGTCACTAACTGGTTTAAGGGGGAAAAAACCAACAGCAATTTACTAAATGCATACGTAATTTTTTCAAATCATATAGGATCATTTGAAAATTATTAAATTATATATCTATTTTCATTTTTATCTTTATTAGTCAATTAGTAAAAATATTATCAGTAGATATTTTTCACACGTCGATTCGATTTACCACTAATATTTTTTTTATTTATAAATATTAGTCGACTGATTTATTTTTTTAATTAAAATTAATTTTAGATAAATCAGTTAAAAGTTCAAACGACTTCAGATTAATATAAAATTAATTTTTATATGTATGATTTGTCTTCTTGATTATATTCAAGTTCTCAAACATCAATTTGATCTAATATACTAAGGGCAGTGATTTTTTGAACATGAATATGTTCGAAAAATTCAAACTGACTAATTGACTAAACGACTTCGGATTGACATGAAATTAACTCATATGTATTCGTCTAATTCTTTTGATTATATTCATGTCCTCAAATAGCAATTTGACTCAATATATTGAGAATAATAATATTTTGAACACGAATTAGATTTTTTGAACAATCAAATTCGTGTTTAAAAAACACTACTCTCAATATATTGAGTCAAATTAAAATTTAAGGGCATCAATATAATCAGAAGAATTAGAAGAATGTATAGGAGCTAATTTCATGTCAATCCGAGGTCGTTTGGTTCATCAGTCGATTTTGTCCAAAACTGACTGATGGACCAAATGAACCGGTTGATGAACCAAACGATCTCGAATTGATATGAAACTAACTCGTATGCGTTCGTCTAATTCTCTTTATTATATCCACGCCCTCAAACATTAATTTGACTCAATACATTGAGAGCGATGATTTTTTAAACACGAATTTGATTGCTCGAAAAATCTAATTCGTATTCAAAAAATCACTATTCTCAATATATTGAGTCAAATTGATATTTGAATTGTATATTTGTATTAAAAAAATGTGTGATATGAATTTGATGTTGTTATGATATAGTCTTTGCATGATGTTGATTTTGTTGTATCAAAATTTAAGTCTGTATTAGTTAAATCACATTGTAAAAGCTATGAGCCCTTAACTGCTACAACGTGATTTAATCAAATTGTAACAACTACGGGTTCGTATCACGTTGTAGTAGCTACGAGCCCTTAGCTTCTATAACATGAAGTCTGTATTGTCGTAGCTAGGGCTCGTAATTGCTACAATGTGATCATGATTTTTTAAATCAGGTTGTAGCAGCTACGATCCCTTAGTTGCTACAACGTGGAGTTTGAGTTGTAGCAGCTAGAGGCTTGTAGCTACTACAATGTGAAGTTTGAGTTGTAGCAGCTATAGGCTCATAACTACTGCAACATGGACTTGGTTTTTTAAATCACGTTGTAGCAGCTACGAGCCTTTAGTTGCTATAACATGAAGTTTGTGTTGTAGCATCTACGTGGTCGTAGCTGCTACAACACGATCTTAATTAAGTATATTTCAAAAACGTCTCCTGTTGCAATTAAATATCTAATGGGCTATAACTTTGGAAATGATGTTTCAACTCAATGAATTAAATTCATCAACTCCTCCCTTGCATTTAATAGGCTTGAAGATGAAACAATAGCACATGGAATGTTGTTCGCAGTAAAGATATTCCTTTCTGAACCCCAAATTGCCTGTGTATAGTCATATGAAAGCTTACAATACAATGCAGAAGGCAACATGACCACTTTGTCATTTCCCTTTTGGGAGGAAGACACACTACCAGATTTCAAACAAAGACAGGGAATGCCATGAAAAGAATGACGAAGGTGGTGTAAGAAAGATGACCCTATAGTTATGCTACTCGTAAAAGTGTCATGAAAGGAATTACCAAGAAAATGAGGACGTTATCAAGTGTAAAAGAGACAGAAGTGATAATGAGAAAGCTCCCTCTATGACACCATAAATTTATAAGAAAATAGGGTCGCTATAAAATCCAGTGTTAAGAAAATCGGACCGGACCGGCCGGTCGGACCAGTTGAATCGGGAACCGGCCGGATTTCCGGTCTGGATTGGCTCTGAAAATCGCCTGTCCCAAAACCGGATTTGAACCGGTTTGAACCGGTCGGGAACCGGTGAATCGGACAACCCAGTTCACCCGGTTTGATTTAAAAAAAAATAAAAAAAAACCAAAAACGTAAAACATTAAAAGTCTAAAACAGCAAACCTAATTTTTAATCACGTAATCGGCGATCTCTCGCGTGTCACCTTGTCTTCTCGCTCCGCCTTCTCTCCGCATGCATCGCTCCGCTTTGCCAACGTCGTCGCGCCTCCGCCAGCGTCGCTAGCCGCCGCACCTCCGCCAGCGTCGCAGCCGTCGCGCCTTCGCCAGCGTCGCCAGCCACCGCGTCTCCGCCAACGTCGCCGCATCGCATCGCCTCCACTAGCCTTTCGCTTCTGTGGTTGAAGCCTGAAGGTAACCGTAAGTTTTAAGTGTAACACAGGGCATTAATGATTAACATGTTCAAGAGTAACACAGTTGATTAATGTTTAATGATTCATCATTAATCAGTAATCAGATTATGTGAAATGTAAATTCAATTTGTAGATTCAGATATAAATGCTCCAACTCCAAATCAGTCTATAGAAGTAAATAGTATCGTACCTGAAGCTGCAGCTGCCAATCCTGACAACCAATCTTCCTCAATTTCTTGTCGTGGGAAAACTGATCCAGCATGGAAGTATTTTAATTTGACAATTGAGAAAGGGAGACCATTATATATATGCTTGCTTTGTTTAAAGCAATACAAAGGTGGAGGGATTAATAGGATGAAGCAACATCTTGTAGGAAAAACAGGAAATATAGCTAAATGCATGAAAGTTTCTCATGATGTGAAAGAGGAAATGTTGGCAAGTTTGGAAGAAGTCAAGAAAACTAAGAGTAATGATGATTCTATGAGTTTTGGTGATGAGACTAAGGAATCATTTGAACAAGAGATTAATCTTAGGCATCCACCATCTAAAGTGCAAGTTGTTGGAGACAAAGGCAAGAAAAAGATAAAAGTTAGTAGTTACTTTGCAGCAAGATCAACTCAGGGAGGTCAACCAAGTTTGAAAAGTGCATTTCAAAGCAAGGAGGCATTACATGAAGTTGATTTGAGAGTTTCTAGATGGCTTATTCATGCAAGGATTCCTTTTAATGCAATTCAGTCACCTTTCTTTAAAGATGTACTGGATGGTATTGTTGGTATTGGACCTGGTTATAAAGGTCCTTCTTATGACAAATTGAGGGTTCATTTATTAGGAGATCTTAAGAAAGAATGTCAACTACTTGTGGCTAGTTATCGGAATAAATGGAAAGAAAGTGGTTGCACACTTATAGCTGATGGTTGGACATATCAAAGACAAAGAACTTTGATCAATTTTTTGGTATATTGCCCAGTTGGTATGTGCTTTGTGAAGTCTGTTGATGCTTCAGATGTGGTAAAAAATGCCTCTACATTGTGCAAATTATTTTATGAAGTTATTGAATGGATAGGGCCTAGTAATGTTGTGCATGTGGTAACTGACAATGCGGCTAATTATGTAGCGGCTGGGAAACTCATTTATGAAAAGCATGAAAGCATTTTTTGGTCTCCTTGTGCTACCCACTGCTTAAATCTCATTTTGAAAGATATAGGTACTATGCCCCATATTAGTAGCCTTGCATCTCGAGCTTCAAATATAACTATCTTTATTTACAATCATACGGTGTTCTTGTCTTGGTTAAGAAAAAGGTCTGGTTGGAAGGAAATTGTTCGTCCAGGAGCTACTCGCTTTGCAACTGTCTTTCTTACATTGAAAAATATATATGAACACAAAGCAGATTTGCAAGCTTTGGTTGTTGACACACATTTCACTGAGCACAAGTTAGGTAGGAGTGCTAATGGGAAAGCTGTTAGTGTTATTGTGTTAGACAACAAGTTTTGGGATGGTTGTCATACTACATATAAGCTTATAGGCCCTTTGATTAGATTGTTGAGAATTGTAGATTCTGATAAAAAACCTTCATTGGGATATGTATATGAAGGTATGCAAAGGGCTAAAAATGTAATCATAGAGATGCTTATGAACAAGACGACATCATATGAACCATACACTCAAATCATTAAGGCAAGATGGGATAAGCATTTGAAGCGAAGTCTCCATGCAGCAGCCTACTTTCTAAACCCTGCTTTCTTTTATGATGAGAAATTCATTGAGAAGAATCAAGTTATGTGAGGCGTACTTGATATGTTTGATGTAAAGAGCCTTTGTAGTGACACAATTAAAGCATTGAAAGAGGTACAAATATATCGGGATTCCACAGGAAGCTTTGATAGGCTAAAAGTTGTACAAGTAGCCAAGGAACTCCAACCTAGTAAGAAATTTTATCTAGTAGTTTCATTTGTTTGAATGTTTTGAAATAAATACTAAATAGTAAATGTTGATGATTAAACATTTATATATAATTTTTACAGGTGAATGATGGAGATATTTTGGTGCCAGTACCCCAATTTTGCAAAAGATAGCAATTCGTATTCTTAGTCAAACATCTTCTTCCTCAGGGTGTGAGCGAAATTGGAGTATTTTTGAATAAATTCATACTAAAAGAAGAAATAGGTTGGGGCATCAAAGACTGAATGATCTTGTTTATGTGACCTATAACATGAGCCTTAAATCAAGGTATTATGATTTACATTATTAAACTATTTAATATTTGTTAATTTATGTTATTTTTGCAACTTTAGGATAGTAAACTTTAGAAGTTATTTTAATATTTTGAGTTTGCATATTAGGTTACAACAAAAGAAAAGATCTTATGATCCAATTGACTATGAAAGTATTGATCTAGTAAATTTTTGGGTGATGGAAGAAGTAAAGAGCCAGAACTTACTAATGATCTTCAAGAGCTAATATATCAAAAAAATTCTATACCTTCATATCATGCTCGTGAGTTTTGTAGTTTTCTTTGTTATAGAATATATTTTTATTGATGTTTGTATATATTTTTAACATATTCTATATCATTTTCATTTTTTTACTTTTTAGATGATGATGAGAGACATGAGACTGGTCTATTTGATGCTACTATGCCTCATGGATATGGTTCATTTGGTGATGATGGAGATGAAGATGAAGATAGACATGAAGTATTTGATGATGGAGATATTCAATAAATTAATGCCGATTTTGATGATCCTATTTGATTCATGAATTTAAAAGTTTGAACCTTTAATGTTTTTCTTATGTTTTTGACTTATTGTTATGTTTTGAAGTCGAACTTTTGATTGATGTCAACTACTTTTAGAAAAGTGATTTTGTATGTGCTTTGCTAGTGTTCTCTATTTAAGTGTGCAAAAACATATAACATGCTCTACTTAGTTGATTTACTCTTGAAGAATATAGTTGGTTCAGTTGTTAATTCTATATATTTATATAAATACATGCTTTATTATATATCGGTTATATTCCGGTTGAACCTCTAAACCCTTGTCCGGACCGGTTCGATGTCCGGTCCGATTTTCAGAACCTTGATAAAATCAGGGTTTAATGAAAAAGCTCCCTTTGCGACACCATAAATTCATTGTTAGATACTATTGGTCATTCAGTCTTGGTATATTGATGTTGTATGATATGATATTGTCCACTTTGAGCCTAAGCCCTCATGATTTTGTTTTTGAGTTTTACCCAAAAGACCTCATACCAATGGAGATATCTTTCCCTTATAAGTTCGTGATCTTTCCCATGTATTTTCAATATGGGACTTCAGTTGCAATCTTACAACCCTAACATCATCATTTAATTAATGGCAGCCTACCTACTCTGTTTCATTGATTTGTGACTTCCATAGAATGACCACCCATACCTGTCAGTGTTATAGACATATGAACTGCCCGTGAACACTGATAAAATCCGACTTTGTCGGAAGGGAAATTATGGGCGGTTAATACACCTTCTATAGAATGACCACTTGTACATATCAGTGTCATAAACAATGGGTCGCCCGTGAACACTAGCAAAATTTAACTTTGTTATAAGGGCAACTATGGGTGCGCGATACACATTCTATTCCCATATTGAATAGCTCCTGTCTTTTCCTATAAAATGGATGGCGTCGCCGTAATGAAACCTCGAGTACTTTGGTCGTGGCTGGGAGAAGTGTGGGCGATTAGCATCTATACTCCACAGTGTTAACCATGAGTGATCAGCCTTGATCAACTGAAGAGGCTTCTCAAATTCATAGAGGCACACTTCGAGTATCTACATATGGAATGTTATTATTTCATCTTCCAGATAGTGTGCCTCTATGAATTTTAAAAAGCCTCTTCAATTGAGATATGAAATGCATTGGAATTAAGGTCCCATTCAACCATATAAATTTTAAAAAGTCTTTTCAGTTAATGTCCCATTTCATATTCAATGTTAAGGTCTCATTCGATAATAGTGTGCCTTTATGTTAAGGTCCAATAAAAAATAGTCATAACGATTCCATATTCAATGTTTAGGTCCCATTAGACCATATTACCTTTGTTGTATCCCTACATAAACAAATAATAAAACATGTCTATAAATTATGTTACACAACACTAGCACCTATTGCTATAACTGCTACAATTGTAGCAGCTACAAAAATTATATGTGTTATAACAACTTTTAATTATGCATGGTTGAATCTAATCAACATTATAAAATGTATGTTTGACAATACAATAAGAATATAATTCCAATATAATATATCCTTTTGTTCACAATATAATTATTAAAATTATTCATCATATCTTTGCATTACAATAACTATGTGACACTAAAAGTACCGCTTGATTCACTTTTACTAACTTAGTTTCAATAATGTCTCTGCCTCTACATCATCTTTTTTTTCTTAAAATTTGACTTGCTGAACAAATACAGATACAAGTTTTATCCATGAGTAATCAAATGTCATATAGCAATAAAAAGATAAAACAGTTAACCAACCTAAATCGTACCTTCATGATTTTAGTTTTTTGTTTGACAAATGCATGCAAGAGTTTAGATGATGAGATGTGACAACTACTTCGGCATATGAGACAAGGGTTTCTTGAACATTAATAGGATACTCAATAAAATATTTTCCTTTGCCATTGGTCATCTTTATCTCATGCTCATCTTCGAAACTTACTTTTTTAATTCTCTTCATCACGACCACTCCCTTAATTTCTTTGGCAGATGGGGGAATGATTTTCTTTATAGCGGTCCTCTTTGCCAGTGTAATTAGCCACTTAAGATTAGTAGCTACTTCTTCTATACCTTGACAAGCAACTGACTTTGAAGATCTTTGATTTTTCTCTCTTATTCTGCTATAATTTTGTGTTTTACAGATAAAATTTTGTCCTTTTTTTCTTCAATTTCTTTGTCCTTGCTTGCAATTGTATTTTCAGAATCACTGGCACTATTTTTAATCACATCAATTAACTCGCTAATTTGAGTCTCCATCACAACAATGAGATGGACCTTGTCATCAACCAAAGACTCCACATGAACTTTTTCGGACTTCCTTGCTTGCCAAAATATACATGAAACTTTCGCCTGAACACCTTCTACAACATATTCCTGAGCTTCCGTTTCTTGTTCAGGAAATTGCTCAGAAACTTGTTTATGAATTTCCTTAGCTATTGGTTCTATAAATCCCTCACCAATTTGTTAATCTATATGCTTTAGAATATCTGCTAAGGAATCATTTGAGAGCAGATGTATTTCTAGATCCGATTGACTTAAAATCAACAATTATTTGGCCGGCAGGTAGCTCTGCAACCTAGACTTTATTGTCTCCACATCGGAGTCTGACCACTTCCATCTGAATATTCTTAGAAGGGTATGCTATCTGTAAGGCTCTATTATTCTAATATGTTCATACATTCACACCTGCAATACAATAAGAATAGTTAAATTTTAAATTTTATGCATAATATATATGAATCTATCGTTAAATGTAAGAGTTTACGGCAAAGAGATGTGCAAACTCTTTGACCATGGGAGCTTGATTTCCTCAAGACCCTCTGGCTTTGGGCTTTGTGAAAGCATCATACCAGTGACCTCCAACTGTAGGGTCATATAGTCATATACAACCTTGCACCAATTATACCTACCTAAATTCTAAAAATCATCTACACAATCAATTAGTGATTGTACTGGTAATCTGGATATATTGCTAGTAGTAGTAAATAATACACAAACAAAGAAATATAATATTAAAAGTTGGTAAAATAGAGTATCAGATTTAGCAGGTGATGGCTATTTGTTGAGATGGATCATCTTCCTCTAGTTCCTTCTTTGAACACTCCGCCCCGGGCTATGATGCAGGTAGGTTGACTAGTCACTATCCAGGCATCCGCGGTTCGATCCCTAGCTATGGCATATTTTACAGAATTTTTTCTCCAAATGGGGTGCAAACCCTGGGACGCTGGACTTCTAACCGTCCACCGCGAGCGCTTCCCAATTTATCCTGGTGACCGAGGGAAAACTTCCGTAGGACCGGACCGGTCACCCCAGGTTCGTCTGCTACCTGACCCAATATTTTTTTTCTTTGAACACTCCACATCAGTGAAGTGTTGAAGAAAGAGTGGGGAGGCAGCTACATTCAACTGCAAATTTACTTCGTCGCCTTGGTCTGGGAGTCCTAGAATCAATGAAACATCTTTACTTGTGAAGCTAATCTCCTTATTTTGAAAGATGAAATATTTACCTTCAATGTCCCAATTGTCAAACATAGTTTGTATAAGACTTTAAATATTTGCAATTTCAGGCATGGCTATGACCCAAGCAAATGGGCTTCCATTTATCAACTCCCTCCGTCGGTCATTTAAGTCTAGTGATGATATAAAAGCCTTGAATTCAGGGCAATTATTTTTCCATTGTACTTTTTTACGATATGCATGGGAAGCAGAAGTTCTCTGGCTTGCCATTTAATTCTAGTCAAACAAATACATCAGATCTTAGTGATAATCTTGATGTATACATTACAATGTTAGTTTTCAACTATAATACGATACATTACAATATCTAGTAGCTGCTACAACGTAGATAAAGTTCACATTGTAATAGTTATGATCAAGTAGTTGCTACTACGTGCCTCCTGTTAGCTTTTTACTAGTTACAGTTAAGTAACTGTAGCAATGTGGCAACAAGTAGGGTTTAACCACGTTGTAGCAGTCAGTAGGGTTTAAATACGTTGTAGTATCTATCGTCAAGTAACTACTATAATGATAAACCCTTTTTGTTTCGAACCCTATTCCTTGAAAGTATAATTTCAAAGCAAAAACATTTAATCAGTCAACACCATTGTAGCAGCTAGAAGAATAATCAAAACCCTAAACAAGAAGAGAAGAATCGAAATACTACACCCTAACGAAATACTTACGATGGAGGTGAAGCTTTGAAGGAGAAAATGAGACGTCACAGTGAGATTGATAGACGAAGACACTGTCGGGCACCGAGGCACTTCCAAAGAAGATGTTTTAAAATGTTTACTCGGTCATCCGATTTTGGGATTATCACTTTAGGAACCATGAGAGCAAAAGGGTAATTGCACAATATAATTTTGTTTTCACATTATAGTAGCTATAGCTATACAACATGAGAGTGAATTACAACTTGAATCATCATACGTTAAAATGAATCAAAAATGCAAACTATAATACCGGATATAACAAAGACAACAAGACAAATTTAAATGGTTATTCTTCGTAACTAATTTTTTCAAGTGATAATAAATAACGGGAGAGTTTAAGCAAAGAGACCTATCAACAATACAACTTCAATTACCATATCTATTGTTCATCAATTGTGGGAAATGGTGTTTCGTAAGTAGCTACTAACTATCAAAGTAGCTGCTATATGTTGTAGCACCTAACTATCAAAGTAGCTGTTACAACATGATAGCAGCAACACGTTGTAGCTGCTCTGTCAAAGTAGTTGTTACACGTTATAACAGTTAATTGACAAAATAGCTACTGCACATTATATCAAATCGAAAGTTAACTTTAAGAGATCATAACTTTTGACTCGGATTAAATCATGAGACGCATAATATATCAAATCAAAGCTCGTTCAGATATCATTAATGTGATATATTATGCATCATGTAATTCAACAAAAATCAAAAGTTATTAACTCGTGTAGATATTTCTATCAAATGTTATAAACACCCAGTTGAAGCCTAAGCAACAAATGTTTTTTCCTATATTAAATACATCATTTAGAATCACGTATAAATAATATATTAGGATTAGAAGAATTACAATTTAAAATGAAATGATTTATCATCGAATGAAATGCGGGAAAGATGTTTAGTAAATTTTTGCAAATTATATAACCAAAAAATTTAAAATTTATCAAAAAAGATTATACTTCATTGTAAGAAAAGATTGTTTGACTTGTACGTTGTAACTGCTACACGTTGTAGCCAGGGGGAGCACACCTAGGCTAGGGTGGGCTCCAGCCCCACCCACTAAAACAATTGTGTATTAAAAGGGAATAGAACCCAATTGTGTATTAAACAATTACAATTAGAAACTATAACAAATGTAGACAAATGTGACCAATTATTTTGACAAACAATTACAATCCTGGGACTGACTATGACAATCCATGAGTTTTCTCAATAAAAGTTTGTCCAGGGGTGCAAGTCAAACAATTAGATCAAACAATTGTTCCATGTAGACAATTGTGACCAATTATTTTCTACATATTTGACTTGCGCCCCTGGATTTTCATAGAAACTATAACTTGCTCCTGGGGTTGACTATGACAAACAATTACAATTAGATCTCTATGGATTGTCATAGTCAGCCCTAGGATATTTTGAAAGTCTGACTACGCTCATGGTTATAGCATCTACCTATCCAAGTAGCTACTATAACGTGTAGCGGCTAGGGCTTGTATGGTGTAGCATAAATCCTAATCAAAACTATTGTCCAGAGAGAAAAATAGACATTGGAGAGGTTGCTTCGCGACAACGTCGACTTCAATTGCGGTAGCAGTTTGGGAAGCTTCCAGTGTGTTCGAGAAAAAGTTTGCGACTGTATTTTGCGTTTAGCGTGCAGCTAAAGATACATTTATGTTAGGGCAATACTAGGCTATATCCCACCCCAAATATAAATGAGCATGATTTATCATAGCCCACATATTAAATAATATCAAATTAAATCAAAGTTATACAATAAATTGTTAAAAAACCATAAACGCTTTTTGTTTCTTTACCAAATCAATAAAACAAATGATATTTTTATTATTTTTTCCAACTAAATATCTTTTAAAGCATTCCTTAAAATAATACCATCAAATAAATCAAATCATATAATAATTTTATTACATGAATAATATTAAAAATAAATAAAATTTAGATAGATAAAATTATTTTATGGATGGGCATCTCGCCATGCTTTTTAATTAAATTAATTATATCTATAAAATTTGATATGGCATTGATATGATATATCAAAGTATGGTACACCTACTATATATTAGTGGGCCTATCATATTTCTCAATATGTCTCAATACCAATATCATACTAAAAAGCGTAGAAGAAAGAAGAGCGATGAAAGATGACGACAAAGAAAGATATTAGAGTGAGGAATGAAGGGCGAATGGAAAAAAAAAGAAGAAAATTAAGGACAAAAGTGAAAAGAGAATAAAAGAATTTAATAATATAGAGAAATCGAGTTGGCAATGCTATGTCAATGGTCGCACACGAGTTCTTCGTGGCAGAGAGGCAATTGCCCTTGCTGGATTCCGCCAAAGGGGACGCCTCATTTCTTAGCCCCCTTTGCCTATTTGTAGATTTTGACGGGGGCAGTTTTGTAAGGCACTGCCGCGTTCATGAGGAGAGAGGATCGGAGGAGGAAGAGCAGAAGGCGGAGCGGCGGCGGAGTTTCCTGATGTTACGGCGAGGTCACCGCAGCAGCGATCGCGGCAGTACCAACGAGAATGAGCGATCGCGCGTACCGGGTGGAAAGCACAACGCGTCTCGCGCAATGGAGGATCGATTCCCTTCCCACTTTCTCCTATCGCAGGTCCGACCTCTTCAAGCTCGGCCTCTGGAACTGGTATCAAAACCTCCCTTTTATTCTCATCTCTCCAGATATTATCGAAATCCCCAATTAACACATGCGTTCTCAATTGAAATCGATCTATGATTCAATTTTCTAAAAGTTTCTCCTTCATTGGATATCGAAGTTCAAATTTGTTAATGCAGGATATCTCTATCTTCATCTTGTTCCTAATGAATTGTGCTTGCATTGCTACAGTTTGTAAGTTTTATTCTTAGTATGCATTGGGGTTTGAATCTCTAATGTTCCTTATAACGTGGATTGAATATCAAACTTCAAATTTGGTTTGCTAAACGTCTGTATCTTCATCTTGTTGTTCCTAGATTGTGCTTGAGTTGCCACCCCGTCATATCCTCCTTTGTCCAACTTGTATCGAAATCCCAGGTTAACCTATGCGTCTTTCAACTGAACTTGATCTGAGACTCGTTTTGGTAAATCCATGATCGGTTATCAAAGTACAAATTTTATGCTTGCATTACTATAGTTTATGCTTAGGTCTGCATTAGAGTATGATTCTCTGCTGTTTTTTATAATTCTGTTTTTGTTTATGGAGTTATGTGTAACCAATAAACTTTATCTGTACATGCAGTGAATTATGTTTCTTTCTAGTTTGGAATTTTTATTCATTTTCCCTGTAATTTTACAAAATCTAACCACCCAAATCCATGCTTGGATTATGAAAAACAGGTATCTCGCAGTCGAGAAGAGCAAGCAACTCTATGTCAAACTATACCCTGAGGATTCTAGCTTCACAAGAGAAAATCCACCTATTGCCTCCTTCAACATCAAGATCGTGTTTCCATCTGTCCCAAACCGTCAAACCGTTATCCATCCAGGTCTGAGTTTTTCAAATTGACGATTCATTTTGTTTCTTAGCAAAAGATAAAGAGTTTCTACATAGATCATCACGAGTTTGGTAACTGGTCTGAGTTTTCCAACAGGGCGATTCATTTTGTTTCTTAGCAAGAGATAGAGAGTTTCTACTTCGATCATCACAAGTTTGGAGATGGATGCTAACATAAATAACATTTATGTGCAGGAATTTCTGACAAACAGTTGAAGGACAATAACGACTTTGTGTGGGCTATTGATATGTTACAAACTGGCAGATTCATCATCGACGTTGAATTCCTTGATCTAAAGATTGTAGCTCCATCAGTAAGCAGATTCATCATCTAATGATAACTCTAATCTTTTTCTAACTACTACAATGTGACCTAAAGATATTGAGGCTTCAAGTAAAAGGATTTATAACTGTTAGTAGCAAGGAAATGCCTAGTTTATGAAGTTTGCAAAAGGATCACAAAATGGTGCTGTCTGAAACATTTAATATCATTTCCTGATTGTTCTTCTTGTGTTTCAGGGTGGTGAGCCTACATCCATCTGGACTGGCAATCAGGCTGACAAGCACAGAGGGGCCGCGACCCTCGACTCGTTTAGAAGGATGCTAATTGATGGTGTCCATACCGACATCAGGATCAATGTCACTGATAATCTCACTGATGGCAGCATTGGTGCACACAGAGCTGTCCTGGCTACAAGATCTCCTGTTTTTCGCAGCATGTTTGCTCACGACCTCAAAGAGAAAGAACTTTCCACCATCGACATCTTTGACATGTCGTTCACCGCTTGCCAGGCCTTCGTCAACTACATTTATGGCAATTTCCAGTCCGATGAATTCCTTGTCAATCGCATCGCGCTCCTACGAGCCGCCCACAAGTACGACGTATCCGACCTGAAGGAGTTGTGCGAAGAAAGCCTCGCGGATGACATTGATGCCAACAATGTGCTCGAGAGGCTCCAAGTTGCCCACCTCCACCACTTGCCTAGGCTGAAGAGCAGCTGCTTGAGATATCTTGTGAACTTTGGAAAGATCTATGAGATTACTGAAGACATCAATGTCTTTATGCAGAATGCTGATAGAGAACTGATAGCTGAAGTGTTCAAGGAGGTTCTTGCTGCATGGAATGGCATCTGAGAGGCATATCTCACAGTTCTTGTTCTTATGGAAGGGCTTGACTTTTTTTCAGGGGGAAAAAAACTATTGTACATGATTTTTTATAATGTAAAATGTATGGTTTGATTAGGAGAATGTAAATGACTCTGAGACTGTAATACCATAAAAATTCTGTGGTTTCATTTTGCCCTTGGCTAACGTACGATGGTAAACAATGGAAGTATTTATGACATTGATCATATGTTATGGTCTAACGGATTTATCTAAATATTCGATAAAAAAAATTTATGAAATCAAATCATTTTCAGAATTAATCGATGGTACAAAATAGATATCTGAATTATAAAAAAAAACCTCTTCACATGGTTAATTGAACAGTGATGGATTTAAGTTTGGGTTAAACCTTAGTTGGTTTTTGTTAACACGGGCATTTTGTCGAACGCCTTGATGGCGATCCTAATTGGAGGAGGTCAGATCACATGAGAAGGTTGCCATCGTCGGCCGCTCGCAGCGCCGGCGCATGCCAAGCTCCTCGCCGTCCTCTCCGCGTGGTCACTTCTCCCCTCGAACCTCCGCGGAGTCTGAACAAGGCTCTCGGCCATCTGATCCGGAGCGGCCGCCTACGCGAGGCCCGGCGGCTCTTCGACTCCCTCCCTGGCCACCACAACGTTGTCACCTGGAACTCCATGATCGGCGGCTACGTACGCCACCGTGAACTCTATGAGGCCCGGAGGCTGTTCGACGAAATGCCCGCCAGGGACGTCGTCTCCTGGAACTCCATCCTTGCCGGCTACGCGCTGTCGAGTGATTCGGGGGAGCTCGAGGAGGCTCGCCGCATCTTCGACCGGATGCCGGCCAGGGACATCGTCTCGTGGAACACTATGATCACTGGCTACGCTCGGAACGGCAGGATGGAAGAAACCATGCATCTGTTTGGCAGAATGCCCGACGCCAATGTCGTCACGTGGAACTCTGTGATCAACGGATTCCTTGGTGTTGGTGATGTCAAAAGGGCAGTGGAGCTGTTCGACAGAATGCCCGTTCGAGATTCAGCTTCCTTGAATTCGTTAGTTTCGGGCTTCATAAGGAATAACAGATTGGAAGAAGCAGAAAAATGGCTGCATGGAAATCGAAGAAAAGTAACAGAGATTGATGGCTTGATCGACTCGTACAACACTTTGATCGCTGGTTATGCACAACAGGGAAGGATCAAAGAAGCAAGGAGATTGTTTTGTTCAATTCCTTGTTCAAAAGTTGTTGGAGATACAAAATTGTCATGCGAAGAAGTGAGATTTGAGAGGAATATTGTATCATGGAATTCTATGATCATGGGCTATGTGAAGACCAATGATCTTCCGGCTGCCCGGGCACTGTTCGACGAAATGCCTGAGAGAGACTTGATATCATGGAACACTATGATTGCTGCCTATGTTCGCCACTCATCCATGGAAAAAGCCAAAGCTCTGTTCGAAGAAATGCCCAATCCTGATGCATGGACATGGAACTCAATGATATGCGGATTCACTCAGACAGGCCAGGTCGAGCGTGCAAGGGAATTTTTTGACAAAATGCCGCAGAAGAGCATCGTCTCCTGGAACACGATGATAGCCGGATATGAGCAGAACGGAGACTATCATGCAGCATTCTGCTTATTTGCTAGTATGCGTGCTGCTGGTGAGAGGTCTGACCGGCATACATTTTCATCAGTGCTCAGTGCTTCTGCAGGCCTTGCCATGCTTCTCCTTGGACTCCAAGTGCATCAGCTGATTACAAAGACAATACGTCCAGACATTCCGATTAACAATGCCCTCATTACGATGTATTCCCGGTGCGGTAATCTGATGCACGCCAAAACCATCTTCGATGGCATGGGGAAGGAAAGGGATGTAATCAGTTGGAATGCTATGATTGCTGGATACGCTCAACATGGACAGGCAAGAGAAGCTCTTGAGCATTTTGAAAAAATGAAACTGATGAGCACTAAGCCTACTCACATAACTTTCATTTCTGTCCTCAATGCTTGTGGCCATTCGGGACTAGTGAATGAAGGACGGAGACAATTTGACTCAATGGTCAGTGATTTCGGTATCACCCCCGGAGTTGAGCATTATGCTTCACTTGTCGATCTCATAGGTCGCTATGGCCAGCTCGAGGACGCGATGGAGGTAATACATAACATGGCAGTGAAGCCTGATAAAGCTGTTTGGGGTGCATTGCTTGGTGCTTGTAGAGTTCACAATAATGTTGCATTGGCTCGAGTAGCCGCAGAGGCTTTGGTGGAGATTGAACCCGAGAGCTCCGCGCCATATGTGTTGTTGCACAACATGCATGCAGATGAAGGGAAGTGGAGCAATGCCACTGAGATAAGGAAACTGATGGATAAGAAGATGGTGGTGAAACAGCCTGGTTACAGTTGGATTGAGTTGCACAACAAAGTTCATATATTTATTTCAGGGGACAGATCTCATCCATTCTCATATGAAATATTTTCCCTGCTGGAAAGTTTCAGCAAAACGATAACCGACCTACAAGTTGATTGAGTTATTGGTGTTCATGTTGTGGATCACTTGCTGTTCATTCTTTTCTCTTGACTAAGTTGATAGATTGCAAGTCAGGCCATCTTTCTGGCGCTTTTGACAGTTCCGGGAAGGTGAACGACATCATGATCGCGAGGAAACATTGGTTGCATTGCAGTTGTTGCGAATTCCAGAAGCTCGAAATTTATTAGAGAAACCAAATAAGAAGCAAATTTGCGTGCATTGGTAGATCAAGATTTGACAGAGATAGTGTACTGGTTAATTTTATCCCAAAGAATACAAAAGCAAGGTGACAGTTCAGATCAGAACATTGTGTTCTCTCCTTGAATGCTCCTTCCCTAACTATTTTGTTCTTTCAGATATGCAGCTTCTTTTTATTCATTCAGCTCAATAAGTTGACAAAATAAATGATTTCTCCATATTTTTAGTAATTAAACATTAAAAATTATAACATAGCTTTAAAAATCAGTTTCTACAAGTTTAAAATATAATTAATTGAACCTTATTTTTAAAAAAAAAGAATAACTGTGTAAATTAAGATTAAAATTTTCTTAAAAGTAAGATATTGTTCATGCAAAATTATATTTAAAATTAATTTCAAATATACTCGTAGTACATAAGTACATTAGACATTTTAAATTGGAAATTAGCGAACGAGTAATGAAATATAAAATAAAAAATAAGTTTGTGTTTAATTATGAAATTTTTAATAAATTCCTACTACTTTATCCGCAGGTGCGAATCACGTGTCGCAAATGGGCCTTCCTCTATAAATGCCGCGGCTTCCACTGGCCCTTCGGTAACCGAAAACAACCATATCGCAGCATCGAAGAAACCCTAGCGAGGTAACCTGGATCCCCTTTCCGTTTGTTCGTTCATGGCGTGATGGTTGTTCCTCTTTTGCTATATGTTTGCGTCCAATCAGTTATTCCTTTTTCCACATCGTCTTGGACATCTATGGGTTTTGATGATCAACCGAGTTTGTTGGTTTCGACTGCGAGTGATCGATCCGTTTCCGATCGATGTTTTTTTTGTTCGTTGCTTGAGATTTCAGTTTGATTTCGTATTTTGCAGATGGATATCCATAATCTAATAAGTTGTGAATGTTTTCATGGTTGATCGCGTTCAGAGTATTGTTTGCTTGTCCATGGCTTCCAAGAGGATACTGAAGGAGTTGAAGGACTTGGAGAAGGATCCGCCCGTGTCCTGCAGTGCAGGTAAATTCTATTTTAAACTTTATACAGCTTATGGTTTTATAATTATTTTACATTATGTTCTTATTGCTCGGCTGCATTGGTTTTATTTGCTTTTTGCTTTGTGAATTTTCGTATTAGAGAAATCTCATAAATCGACGTATTTGTTTGAACATTTCACAAATAAGGATTTTTTTTGTCTCAGAAGTTAAGGATATTAAGAATTATATTATTCACGATTTGTATCATATGACACATTACGGTTCACATGTAGAATTCTGATTACATTCACATTAGTGTTAATCGTTTGGATTTGGGTAGCCTTCCTTTTGATGGATAACGTCAAGATACATGTCCGTTAGGTTTTTGGCAGTGTTTTACATTGTGTTTTTTTAGGACCTAACACCAGTCTCTACGTTTTTCATTCAGACATGCCTTTTTCATCCACAATGGGTTTTTGGTAAACATTGGATTAGTATCTATGCAATTTAATTGTGTGGACATGATATGTTGTGGCATTCCTATCCATTCTCTAGTGATATAATGGATTGTATTTGTTCAATTAGTATTGTGCTCATGTTCTGTATTTAGCGTTATATTCATT
Organism: Boesenbergia rotunda; assembly: GCA_024364735.1. Taxonomy (NCBI): domain Eukaryota; kingdom Viridiplantae; phylum Streptophyta; class Magnoliopsida; order Zingiberales; family Zingiberaceae; genus Boesenbergia; species Boesenbergia rotunda. Next base: position 653,792 of record JAGFNQ010001747.1, read on the forward strand.
TCAGCAGAACTACCTATTTGTTTATGTACATGATACCCTTCTAACTTCACTGGTCACGTTAAATAAAAATGTTTCCATTGCTTTTGCTTCCTTTCGTACAATTTAGTCACTATGCTGATTTTTTATGTGATCTAGATGGACCACTAGATGTTATATACCTATTTGTTTATGTACATGTTACCCTTCTAACTTTTCATGGGTTGCGTTAAATAAAAATGTTTCCATTGCATTTGCTTCCTTTTGTACAATTAGGTCACTATCCTGATTGTTTTGAGATCTAGATGGACCACTACCTGTTATATACGTCACCTTGATTTTGTTCTGGAATAGGTGTTTGTTTTGTTTGACTTTATAAGTTGTTTATTGTATCTATGTTAAAGCCAAACTGGTAACGGTAACTAGCGTTAAAATTGTCCATACTACATACTGAAATAAAATTCATGCACATGCACAAGTGTATTGATTCATGCATGTTCATTTCATCCCTTTGTTGTTGCTCATTGACATTTATAGGACCTGTTGGCGATGACATGTTCCACTGGCAAGCAACCATTATGGGACCTGTTGATAGCCCTTTCGCAGGTGGTGTGTTTTTAGTGAATATTCACTTTCCACCTGACTACCCTTTCAAGCCACCTAAGGTAACAAACAACTGTCTTTAGAGAATTTCCTAATTTGGCATGATCAAAGCACTTGTTCAGTTCAATTTCTTATGAATCTAATTTCTTGTTATATAAAATCTTTCGTGAATACCTGTTTTATTAGTACCTCACATACATGATCAATAGAATGACCCATAATAGATTCATTTGTCAGTATTAGATGATGTCTGCTGCTTTTGTGTTTGGTAGATTATAATTGTACAAAAGTACACCTTGTAGTGCTTTGCAGGATATTTCCATTTATGTGTCATGGTTTTTATAATCAAGGAATGGGTTCTTATCGATCATGCACTATTTGCCAATTTATGGTTGCTGCCATGTTGAATCTTATTTCTATAAATTGTAGTTTTAATTAATTGTTCTACTCTTTCAAGTTAAAAGTTGGTTCTTGCCTTGTCATCTTGTAGTTGTGCTAACAAGCCTATTCTAAACTTTATTGTTATATTTGAGTCCCAATACCATCTCGTTTTTCCTGATGCTTCTACTAGATGCCTATGTTTCTACTGCTTGACCTGTCTTTAAGGTTGATTTCTTGTACCTGCCCAATATATTAATACATTGGTGGGCTCTTGCCCACTAATTTTTTTTCTTCGTCGAAAAAAAACTAGTCTCGTTATCAGTTTGAGAGCTACAACAATCATAGATACATCTGTGTTGTGTTTATCCTTTCGAAAAAAACTTATTTCATCCTAACTAGGCATCTGGTTCTTTTTTGGATGATATCTCAGAAGAAAATTGATCTTGTAGGTCTCTTTTCGCACCAAAGTTTATCATCCAAATATTAACAGCAATGGTAGCATCTGCCTTGACATCCTCAAGGATCAGTGGAGCCCTGCTTTGACATTATCTAAGGTAACATCATATGTTTTTTTTTGCAGTCTTTTTATTTCATCCTTTAATCCTAGAGCCAAAGTTTGGAATAAATTTGTGCATCGTTAACTGTCTCTTTGAAGACATCCAGTAAAATTGGAACAATACAATTAGTTAGTCAGTACATCTGAATGTGGATTAGGTAGAACGTACTTACACAGAGATCTTACAAGTCAACTGGTCATCCAAATTCAAAATGCAGGTGTTACTGTCGATATGCTCGCTTCTAACTGACCCCAATCCCGACGATCCTCTTGTTCCTGAGATTGCCCACATTTACAAGACTGATAGAGCCAAGTATGAATCGACCGCAAGATCATGGACCCAGAAATATGCCATGGGTTAGTGGCAGTTATGCTTTTCCATCTTAGTAAATAATAATCTCAATAACCTTGTCTCCTGGCTAAACATTATACTCATATTCCCTCTCTCCAAAGATCCTTGATGTCACTTGCTATATTTCCATATGTATTTGTGTTGGTAAGTTCAGTTAATTGCATATAATAACTTTGCATCTTTAAACAAATTTATGCCTTCCATTTTTTTATTAAAAAAAATCTAATCTTTTATCCTTCAAGCCTTATGTCTCTTGGGAAAGATACTAGAAGGGTTACACATCCACTTGTTTATTTGCCTAAAAGGACTATAAGTTACTTGTGGTGTGCCTCGCTCACTTTACCTTTTGATTGTGTACCTTTTCGTTTTATTTATCAACGATCCACAAAAGTTCATTGTGAATGAACAAGGTGGAGGGAGCAGAAGGAAAGGTGAAGGAGAATGGAAAGATGGTTGAGTCTTTGAACTTCTGAGCTCGTCTTTTAGTCAGCATGTGTGCATCCCCCAACTTTGACCTCGAATTACCATTGTTGATGGGCGATTACTAGGCATTGATTGCTACAGTATGCTTACAATACCTGAAACCCTACCATACCTCATCATTTGAGCAACAATGATGTTTGGTCGCAATCAAGTTTAAAGAAACCCTTGTTGTCCTGTTTGCGCCTAAATCAAAACCGCGACACAACGTTGGATGTCGCTAGCACGAGTCCCCAATTCAATAGGATCGTGTCACAGTATGCCGCACCGAAGGGCACATACCACCGTCGCAACTCGAGACATCAGACTCAATGCCGTGTTAATTAATTGTACTTTAGCCTTCTTATTATTGTTGTTGTTGCTCAGTGATGGATGTCTCAAAGCAGTAGGTTTCCCACGGTTACAACCCCATCAGAATGTCTTCATGGATATCCAAAGACACAGCATGTAAGAGTTCCAAACTTTTTCTTAACTATAAACAAGATTTCACAGATCGATCCATGATAGTCACCTCACGAAACAATTGGCAGAGAAATCTCATCATATAATCTGTATTTTAAAAGGAAAAAAAAAGAAACTGAAATTTGTATTCAAACAACATCCTTGTATTCTCAACCATTCTGCAAGTCCACATATCTCTAAATTATACTGAAGAGGACGATAAATTCTTACATTCTCAATCTTTCTTACAATAATTTTTGTTTGTTTTTTTCTACGTCGACAGACCAAAACCAGTGAAACACAGTGGAATGGTCCTTTCCCTAATGTATTGTCGTCTACCTCTGTATTATCAAGTGAACGACCTAGCAGAAGAGTGGCCATCTGCTCTTGCAGCTTATTTTTTAAAAATTTTATTTCCAATATTTATATAAATCTTTTTCCTTGTAAATTGTACATAAAATGAAAAATATCTATATTTGAGAAACATAATTTTTGAAGCAAGCAAAAGGTTAGATGTTACTGAGCTTGCCTTAGTGGTTGGTCAGTCTCTTTTAACAAGGTGAGCTGGTGAGGTTTCTTATCATGTATAACTTTTAGAACTTGATTTTTCCAATTCAATCAAGTATGTTTGATCGGTTTCGACCGGTCTTCACTCGTGCAACATTGTATGCCACCCGATCACCAGCGATGTTGCCAAATTGACGAGACAATTTAGACAAGCACCAAGAAAATCAAACCCCTCAAAGTAGTAAGTTATGGGTGTCTCGATCAACAAACAATGAACTTCAAAGTCATGCCCCTCGATATCAAAATTGTCTTTAGAAAACAACAAACAAACAAACAATTTAAATGAATGATGGTGTTGGATCACAATCTATTAATATCTCTTTTGCACTCTCCTTCCATGACATGATTCAGGATCAATCAGCGTCTCATATTTTAATTTTAAAGGGAATTTGTTGGAGCAAATTAAAGATAGCTAAAATATTTAGGATTTTTCTAAAATATTCCCTTGATATTTATTGGCCGTTTGAAAACGCCCTTTACAATTTATTGATACTTTCTAAGGTTTTAATTTTTTGCCAAAAAGTTCTCTTACCGTTCAGAAATGAATAATTTAGGTGATATTTTAGAAAGATTATATATATATATATTATATATATATATATATATATATATATATATATATATATATATATATGGCAGATAGAGATATTTTTGATAATAAAATTTAAAAAATGAAGGTGCGCCCTTTACTAAATGATAAAATAATTTATTGATATGACGATCTTTCGAGCACCTAAGATAAGGGTGTAACGGTATCTACCAAAGAGGCCGCACTTCAATCTCTATAATTCGAATTTGATGAAAATTTGATTGGATACATGGTTCAGTACACCCAGTCGGAAAAGTTCTCTTACCCTATCCTGCGAGGATGGAGCTGGAGCATCAGATTTGTTCAAGTGAATAATTTAGGTGATATAAAAGGAATTAGAATTCAATTCCTTCCTGAAAATTGCTATAGAAAGATAAAATATAAACTATCATCCTATCGCCTTAATGGCAGATAGAGATATTTTTGAAATAAAATTATGTTCTGTAAAAGGAGGCGTATACATTCGATATATTAATGAAATTGAAGGACTGAGTTATATGCATCTAATCTTTTTTTAATATACTAAATGATAGAATACTCATTGTAGGTAGAATACTCATTTCGGAATTGGACGATTTTATAAGAACGCTGCGACTTGCATTTTCGGATGTACATGATGACGAATAAGGACGAGGGCACTCATCTAGGCCCCAGTAAGGCAAAAATAAATAAAATAAAAGATCAGTGAGTGGTATATATAATTAGTATAATTAACGAGGGGTAGAATGTTTTTTTTTTTGGCTATACAGTATGATATCCGTGCAAATTTATTCGCATAAAAATGGTCTATGCGTTTATCAAATATGGCAATACGATCTCATGGCAAATGTGAAAAAGCAAAAATGGAGACAATGCTATAATTAAACTCCTGCGACGATCACTCTTCTGTTATGTTGTTCTTGCGATCCTTCGATTCGCTCTGCGTTGAGCTGTAGAATCCTGGCTATTCTTCTGCGTCCTTTCGTGTTCCCGATCCCAAAGAGGTGCGTACCGGTGTTCCTCTTGTTGTTGCGGCAAATCGAGTTCTTTCGATAAAAAATTTGGCTCCTGGTCGTCGGGTAAGAAGTGAGGGGTAGAAGGGTTCTTTTCTTCATTTGGTATCGGGTTTTGGGGCGGTTTTTGTGTTTTGTTTTTTTAGCATTGCCTTTTTGGTTCAGTTGAGGATCTTCGACTGAGGGTTATGGTGATCTACGGTCGGTGAAGGTTCAAAGAATGGTGTCTAGTTTGTTGGTTTTGGTACTGATGGATGAATGCAGGTGCTGGGGATATTGTTGGATACGAACGCGGTTTCCCCGCGACTGGATCTTATGATGTTGGAGCAGTCGGCGAGGTGACTTTTGCTTCGGCTGCGCGATCCATCTCTAGATTCGATGTGCATCTACTTTGTTGAGCTGATGTGCTAAAGATGACTTCTTCTATTCTGTTTTTTTTTGGTGATTTTTATATGATGGTTGCAGAGTAATGCACCTTTCTTCACCTAATTTATTCCAAATTTTTAGTTTATTTCTTAATATGACACCATTTTTGGACCTTCGATTGATTGATTCTGACTAGAAGCATAAACTGCAGTTCAATACTTCTGAAGCTCGTACACTGAGAAGGTTGTTTATTGATGGCTCGCGAAAAAATTTTAGGTGGGTAGTTCAAGGAATCTTAGTGTGGCCACATAGATGGGCTTCTCAAAAGTGTACTTATCTTCCTTGCAGAATGTCCTGAGGGATCCACTTGTTTTTATCAGAGAAAAGAAAGAATACCTGACGTAGGAAACTCTGAAAACGAGCTTGGGAGAAGAAAAATAGGATCTTTAAGGAAAAGAGCATCGCATGCTTCCACTAAACTTACTCATTCCCTCAAGAAGCGGAGTAAGAGGAAAGTTGAATTCAGGGTTCCTTCATTTTCGATTGAGGATGTGAGAGATGCTGAAGAGGAGCGAGCAGTCCAATCATTCCGGCAAGAACTTATTGCCAAACATCTATTGCCCGATAAATTTGATGACTACCATACATTGCTTAGGTTAGACCATCTGTTCCTAATTGTTTGATCACTTAGGTTGGCATGAGCAGCCTTGCTGCGGCTTGTTGTATATGTGGGGGCTTTATATATTATGTTATGAATTTGTGAACACATTAATCCAGAAGGAACTTTATCTATGTTCTTGTTATTATTATTCTTTTGTAGATTCCTTAAAGCCAAGAAATTTGATTTGGGGAAAGCAAAACAGATGTGGGTAGAGATGCTTCGATGGAGAAAACAATTTGGAACAGACTCGATTCTGGAGGTAAGACATTCATCACTTACATGCACCACCCCTAACAATTGTGACTATCAAAAGAGAATATGTTTGCATAACCTTCTTCATTTTTTGAAAAAGTCCAGGTATTTGTTTATGTCTCCTATAATATTTTTCTCATTTTCAAGGAGTATAGCAAAAACAAATTAACCCATATGGATATACCAATCAATATCCAAGTAACCAAGTTCAAATAGTCTGTATTCAAGGGAATGGCTTGTTGTTAACAATAATAGCCAGTTGCAATGTATTGCATGTAACGGATATCAGAAATGTTAATACCAACTTTATTATGTAAACCAATTCACGATTTTTTATACGAAAAAAAAGGAATTGACTGGGCCAGAGAAAAAACTGTGCCTGAGATTTTTGCATTATTGTCTACTTTAGAAGAATTCTTTTGATTGTACTGAAGTCTGTTATTTAAAAACAATGTTTAGCATGTTGATCACACTTAATTTTTTTTAATCAATTGAAGGACTTTGATTTTGAAGAGCTGGAGGATGTCTTGCAGTATTATCCTCAGGGGTATCATGGGGTTGATAAGGAGGGAAGACCTATCTATATCGAGAGGCTTGGAAGTGTTGAGCCTGACAAGCTTATGCACATAACTACAGTGGAGCGCTACTTGAAATATCATGTTCAAGAGTTTGAGAGAACCCTGAATGAGAAATTTCCTGCTTGTTCTATTTCTGCCAAAAGACATATCGGTTCAACAACAACAATATTGGATGTACAGGGGGTAGTATGTTTCTATCATTTCTTCGTATGAGCTTTCTTTGTATGCTCTGTAGAAAAATTTGTTTAAATATTTTTTCTTCATCCTCTTGTATTTAACAACTAATAATCCTTTTGGACAAAATGGAAAAGGCTGGTTATACAATTTTATGCTATATTAAACACCATTAATGGACCCTCAGCTTCATTTTATCTAAATTGGAATGGGTAATTTCTTTGGCTTCTGAGTGTAATTTTGAACTACCCAATGCATTGTGGATTGCAGGGACTGAAGAATTTCAGTAAAACAGCAAGGGATTTGTTGCTTAACATGAACAAGATAGACAGCGAGTACTATCCTGAGGTAGGTTTAATTTCTCTCTTCATCTTCTTTATGGAAGAAGGTTCTAACATGTTTGAGTTTGCACAGACGCTTCATCAAATGTTTGTGATAAATGCCGAGCATGGTTTTAAACTTCTGTGGGGCACTGTAAAAAGATTCCTTGATTCCAAAACAACTTCAAAGATACATGTAGGCTGAATTCTTCCAGAGAATTAGTTCATTGTGTCATATTTCTTCTGTTCTGCATGACATCTATGGTAAATTTTCTTATATAGGTTCTTAGCACAAGGTACCAGAGTAAGCTTCTTGAAGCAGTTGATTCGAGGTTGGTAGGTCTTGAGTTTCTGGCTTTGGGTGACTATTGTATACCTATGATCATTAGTTGACTTACAAGACTCAGGTAGAAGTGTTTGTTTTCTCACAGCCAATTGCCTGATTTTCTTGGTGGCACATGTACTTGCTACAATCAGGGAGGATGTCTCAGGTCTAATAAAGGACCCTGGAATGACCCAATTATAATGAAGGTAGGTATCTCCATCATGTGACTTGCTACATTATGTCATCTTCTATTTACTGACAAACTGCCCCATTAGACTAATATTTTGATCAACCAAGAGATCTATGGCCCATTTTCCTTTGTAGATTGCAAATTGCATTGGAACATCATGTACTTGGGAAATCAGGCACAGAGATGACAGTGAACAAACTAATGCCTCTTATCCCAGGCGACATCCATCAAAGGCAACATACTGAATTTGTGACTTCTGTCTTTTCTTTTTTTGTGTGTGTGTCCACTTTTTGTTGTCGCTAAACTGACTTCATGTCCTTTGAAAAGCAGAAAAGTACAAGAGGTAAGTCAATTGCTGAATCAAGATCCGTGGTAGACTATCTTGATTCTCTGGTCATATCAACTTCTGAATATACTCATTTAGCTCTGGTCGTGAAGACTCAAGTTTCATGCATCTGATTAATAAATGCTTACTAGAAGTAATACAATTTGCAACATGTGTTTTTATTTGGGTTGTATGCATTTTGGGAAATGCTCTGAGAGAATAATATTCTAACAATCAAATCTCATACTAAGAAATATTGTAACTATCTCTTAGTTGAGGTAATAAAGAAGTTTATTGCATAGAAACGAGAATAATTATCCTCATACATATAGTACCACGATAATAGCAATAAAGATAATCATCAATTATATTTTCAACACTCCCATCAAGTTAAATTGTTTATCGATGCCTACCTTGATACGCAAAATAGAAAAAAATATGAGTCCTATAAAATAGAGGATCATGCCAAAATTGAAGATGTCACACTGGTGATCCCATTGAGTCTTCTTGTTTTTTCATTATTTATATATTAACTTTAGACATATCCTTGAAAAAAAAATTATATACATAAATATAGTTGTAGCTTAAGGTTTCTGCACAATTAGAGTAACTACTACAAAATCTTAGTGCATCTCCTTGTCTTCATTGTCTTGACAGGTCAGAGCAGCAGATTCTACGTCTGCATATGGCTGTACTAACAATGTTGTGCCTGATGCTATACTTGTAGGATCTGGTGGTAAAATACCAGTATCCACTGTGAACTGGTCTGATGAAGTAAAGGACTGTAGTCCTTTTCCTGTTAGAACATCACCTTCATTAGGTATTATAGATTGATCTAAATGCCTTCTTATTAACCGAATATTTTGGTTCTTAGATTTTTTTTTTTGTTCACAAACAGAGAAAGATCATATAGCACTTAAATTTGTCATATAAATCTGCACCAGACCGAAATGACCATTATACTAATTTTTCCCTAAAACCCAAATCTTTGATACAAATGTGCCAAATTCTAACGGCATAGCAGTATCCATAGGCAACCACTTGTACAACCATTCATCTTCTTTATCTTCTATCTTACTTCTTGGAGATCACAAAATTATATTGTCCTTGAAGCAATAACAAGAAAATTATGATTACCAGTTTCATCAGAACATTGATGTGTGATTCATCCTTTCAGCATACATAGATGTGCTGCTTCTCATACTTCCTCTTTGATGTTCCTTGTATGAATTTTTATGTAATTTGCAACTTACGCAATTTTACAAGTCTTGCATAGTCTCTTCTTAATAGTGGGTGAAGTTTTACCTTTATTTTGATGTTTCAGGTAGCATGTCCTTTGAAGGTCACAATACCTCTGAGAATGAGTCAAGAGGAAGACTGCAATCTTTTGGTAGAGGATTGATCACTTTGTTGGTAAAAGTATTGTCCTTCCTTCTTATCCTTCGGTCTAGACCACACCAGAGACTTCACACATCAGATAGACTGAGCTTGATAACTGATAAACATTCAAACTTGAGATCTGCTAAGGAAGATGATGTTGCTGCATGTATCCAACGCCTTGATAAGCTTGAGTCATTATTTAATGAACTTAGCAGAAAACCTGCAGATATTCCACAGGAGAAAGAGCATGCAATCCTGGATTCAATGAACAGGATAAAAAATATTGAGTTGGATCTTCACAAGACAAACAAGGTAACACAATGTGTGGATATCTTAGTCATGCTCATTTGATGAAGTTGGTGTGGATATTTCTCTTTTTTCCACATCTTAGTTGCATTATTTTGATCTGAAGTTCTTCATTCAGGTATTGCAAACAACTGTGATGAAGCAATTGGAGATTGAAGCGTCTTTAGAAGCTCTAAATGACACAATTTTTATGGTATGACGAGAAAACTTTTCATATTCCCTCATCCATTGCCGCATTCATTTATATGCTGACGAGTGAGAAAGCACTAATCTTTTCAGTTGCTTGCTGCTCTTATTTGTTATATTTTTCAACAAGATTTTCTTTTGAATTTATCTGCTGGTTTAATTTAGTAGCTTCAGTAGGAAAAGGAAACAGACAAAATACCTAATCAGTTAACCAATGTAGTTTATTTCATTCCTTGTTCTGAATTCTGATTTACTCACTATGCATCTAATTAAATGTTTGATACCACTCGTCACTTCATATGGCTAGCAAATTTGGTTTGCTAGGTCAGATGAATTTGACTAGCTCAACTAACTAGTCCACTAGGATTGCCAACTTGCTTGGCCCAACTAACTCATTCAATACGACCCAGTTGGCCATTCCAGCCTGATTGGATTGATTGGCCTGTCTAGTTCATCCAGCCAAATTGGTTTGCCATGTCCGATTCTTCTTCGGTCCTACTAGTTCACTCAACACACCTTCTCATTGGTCCACTTCTCTCCTTCATAATATATATTTTTGAATGATTGAATAAATTAAGAATATGCATTATTTAAAAATGAAATATAAAAGACATTTTTTTACTGGAGTAATGAATAGCTATTACTTACAAATTAGAAACCGCAACTCTACAAAAAATATTATTCCAGGTTCATCTTAACAACCGCACATAGACATAGTTATCTTCCTATGAAGGAATTTGATGCCACAGTACTGTGATTTTGATTGATTCATGTGCCAAGTGCTCTTATAGCCCGCGTGATTTACCTCCTTCGTGTTAGTGTTGGAACGGATTGGCAGAGGCGATGAAGGCGAGCAAATCGTCTATTGCCATCTTATTCTGAAATCTAGTGCTCAAATACACTAGTTCTATATAGGCTCCTCAAGTGAGAAGAGACTTGCTGCTCTTAATTTGTCAAACTCCTATCGAGGATTTCGAGTAGAGCTCTTCGACGTGTTGATCTTCCAGTTCGTCTACTTAGAAGAAGTTGCGTACGTAGCCAATCAGAAATTGAAATTGAAACGGAGTTCTTTTCTACGAATTGAAATATTTTATGCTATTTCTACCAATTTAAGGCTTAGTATTCTTTATTCAAACGTGGCACTAATTGGCTTGTGTACTGTTTGTCTTTTTGTGCAGAGGAGAAAATGTTGTTGATGCCTACAGATAAAACAGAGATTATCATATTTCCTTCCCCGGTCCCCGATTATTTGGATGGTCAAGGATGGTCACACTGCATCAAACATGCATCTATCAGATTGTTTGGAAAATGGAAAAAATACAAGCGTAATGAAATAGCCAAGTAGATAGATAAAAACATGAATTTTTAGGCTTTTTTGCTCCCTTTTATCTTAGTTTCCCATTTGTTCTAGTGTGGGTGGTTTTTTTTTCTTTCCCGGATGCAATATATGTAAATAATTTTGTAATATGATGCTGCTATTTGATGCTTAAATTCTGGCATCTAGTAGACTTCATGCTTCAGCATCCTCAAAGCAAGTGGTGGTTATTTTTGTGAAGTTGTACGGTGCAATTTGCTTTTTCTTAATGAATATTTGATTACAAAGAATCAAATAATAAGATATCCACGACACAATCTTTTACCAGGGAAGTGCTCTGCCATGAGATATCTACCCTCAACTCGCTCTGCTTTGCTATCCATCATGTTCATCAAGGCAACCGTGTTAACAAAACATGTTGTTAGCTTTGGGATATATGAACAAGAACTGTTTTATAAAAACTGATTAGATGCATCTATTTAGCTAAAAAGATGGAATAAATGAGTCATACCTCTCCTATCATAATATTCCGATGATAAAACGGAATGCTCTATCCATGCATTACAACCTTTCATCCAAACTGCCAATACATTTCATTCCAGAAGCACAGGAGCATCTTCCCTATGTCGTACAACTGCTGAAACAGATATCACTTTCTTTTGTATTCAGTCGTAGGCCAAACTGCTGCATTGATAGTTATATTTTGTCGCAGCAAAAGTGCCTATTAGACCCTTCCTAACACCGCAAACGGCTGCCACAGCTTCCATTATCTATACTGCTTGATTTGCTTCCAACAATCAAATCTGCAGCTAAAGTTCCCTTAAACTGAATAAGACAAAAGCATCAAAACATTCATGAGTTAACTTGGAGAAAAGTCTTGTTCTCTTACATGAGCAAGTACACAGACAATTAGTTGAGTTTAAACTCTGAATATAATAATTACTCAGTACCCTGCTCTAAGATTTCAAAACCACAAAGGGCAACAAACTCCATCTAATATACAACTGGTACGCGTGATTTCTAGTCCGAAGGTTATATACATGGACTCTTTGTTTTTAGAAAAAAAATAATGCAAGTTTATTACACTAAAATATCGTACATCATTGCTTATCTAAAATTTATAAATGGGATGTACAATTTTTTTCATTGAACAGACAACATTGTTACAGAAACAAAAATCATAACCTAAAGAGTAGCAACCACTCACAAAATGATTCACAAATATACCACAGAGACATGCCGTTGAAGATCTGATGTACATCCCAAATGCTGCTACCCAGTCTGTGCAATCTTACATGTACAAAAATAACTGGCTTCGGCTTTACTATGAAAACCAAACTGTTACCATCTTTCTTATCTGTAACCACAAATTATGCTTCATTTTCCTCTTTATCAATGAGCACAAATTCCACATACAAATTCTTCAAAGCAATGACAACTGTCATTATAAGCGGACCCATAATGGCTCCCTGAAGAAAGGAAAACGAATTCAGAAATTGCTACATAAATTGATTATTCGAATTGGAACAAAGAAGGGAGAACACAAGAACCACAGTAGGATTATTGACAGTTGCAGCTTAAGGTTGAAAGGAGATCAAAAGAAAGAAACACTATGATCATATTTTTTGCTTTTACAAGTAGCAAAATGCAACAAGTGGATGCAGCATTCAACCAACAGTTGAATGAGATATATGATTGTGCCTTTGTTTGAGATATATGTGTGAATGGTATCATTATCAACACTCTGGAATACAGTCTTATCACATGATATCAAGGATGTCTCAGAGAAAGATTAGGACTGCAATTACCTTGCACAAAATTTTGAGAAATAAGGTATAAAGATATTTTAGTACTCATAATCTCATGAAAGACTTCAAAAAAAAAAAGGATCCATAAAAAGAGAAACAACAATGGCGAAGTAAATTCAGTGTGCCACATAGTGAAAAGGTATAATAGAGTAGTACCTCTAGAGCATTAGGAAACAATGTCATGCCACCAATGATACTAAGGCCTGTTAGGTATGCATTATGTCCAGGTATATCCTTCTGAAGCACTGAAGTTCCATAATCCATAAGCATAAGGTATATCAAAGTCAAAACAGCAGCCGATATGTATCTCCCTTCATAGAACAACTGGACTGTAGCAGGAATCGATGATAGCCAAAGTGGCAATATAGGCACCAATGAGCTAATAAATGCAAGGAGAGTCGATGTATATACAAAATGAACTGAGTACAATCTTAGTAGCAGCCATGTCAGACAACCTTGGAAGATTGCAATCTTTGCAGTAGCCAAAAACACACTACTGATAGCATGGTTGATCACCTCGACAGTACGAGTTCTAGCATACTTTGACATTGGCAGCATATCTACAACTTGCTCTGTCGCCCCACCAGACTTGGAAGTAATGAGATAATATAACACCCAGAGGAATACTGTTAGCTGGGAAATAAAATTCACTAGTTCAGCTGCTCCCGAGGCTACGTTCAGGGCAAAAGAGGCCATCAAGCTAGCACTCCCACCGAGAACAGAGGTGCTGCTAGAAAGAACCCTTTTTGAGATTTCAATCCATTGGAAAGCTAGTCCTTTTGCTTTCACTACCAAATCCTCTCGAGTTATTAGCAATTCCCTGAAAAAGGAATCCAGTTCTTTGTAGATCTCTCCCCACTCGTGGTTCCTGATTAGCACGCTCAAAGATTGGAGCTTTAAGCTGTAAGGATGCTGAGCTGAGGCTATCAAACCAGTGGAAGCGTCTACCGAACGATTACCAGATTGGCTGGTCATGAAATGCCGAAAACCATTGGTGAAATCTGTGACATTGTACTCATCGGCCAAGCTATCGATCTGCTCCCAGACTGTGTCATACAGTTTTGCTGAGTACTGATCCACCAGGCCAGGGATATCATTTTCGTCCATCCACTTTTTGAATCCGATCCTCTCAGCATAATTGCTATTCTGGACATGAGATTTCAAAGATATCACAGCATCCTTCCCTTCCACTCCGACCTTATAGGAGAAGAATATGCCACCAGCTAAAGTTCCGATGATCATCCACACGATTAAACTGACGGCAATGATGGTGTTCAGGTGCTTCAGGATGGGACTAGTGAAGAATCCACCGCTACCCTTGTGCGAGGAGGATTTGGGGGAGGGACGGCAGGCAAAGCTGGCATTTTTAACAACAGAGGTGGCGGTAGGAGTGGCAAGGAGAAAGCCGAGGGCAAATAGACCGAAGGCAGCGACGGGGCCAAGATTCTCATAGGAGATAACAAAGACCCAGAAGGATACGAGCCAGCGAATGAGGCGGGAGAAGCCGACCTTGCTCGAAGGTCGGATCTTGCGGCGGAGTATGGCAGTGCGGAGGTCGGAGAGGGTGTCGGCGGAGGCGCCGAGGAGGGCTGAAGGGATGGCGAGGAGGGTAGGAGCGAAGCCAAGGCGGAGAGGCGGGGACCAGAAGGCAACGAGCGCGCTATGGAGCTCGCAGAGGGGGATGGAGCAGAGAAGCGCCCACTGGAGGGGGCGCACGAAGTCGTGCAGGAGGCGGTAGAGGCCGTAGAGCAGCAGAAGGGAAAGGGCGAGGCCGGCGTGGGCCATGGCGATGTACAGCGCAAGGAGTGCCGGGTCAGCAGTGGCGGCAGGTGGCGGGTGATCGTCACGGCGGCGGCTGGACGGGGTAGGGGAAGGGGCGCGGGAAGGAGGGAGGGAGTCCGGCGGGCGGCGGAGGGAGGCGGATCGGAACATCTCCGACCAGGGGACGTTGGAATCGGACTTAGGGTTTGACGAATAAGGGACGAGCTCCATCGATAGCGATTCGCTCGGCCCGCTTTCTCTTTACCGCGTCGAGGAGGCAAGGAAGGAGTCTCTATTCATTGGCTGTTTCATATCTATTAAATATTCTATCAATCGATTTTGTTCTGAAATTTATAATTAATATAATTTTAATTTTATATAATATTATATATATATATATATATATAAGATTATCGGCATCGTTCATCCGTAACGGAGTGGTTTGGACTAGAGCTATCAATTTGGGTTGGATCCGTCGGATAGGTTCGCCCCGCCAACTAATTTAAGTGGGTTGGGTTAGAATTTAAATAACCAAAGTCCACCGCGGGCCAACCCGCCTAGGCCCGCGACCCGCACGGGTCGGTCCGCGACGGGCTTGGGTCGGTCCGTAGGTTGAGAACCACATGTTAGTTAAGTTTTATGACAATTTATTATCTTTTTTTTTATAATTTTGAAATAAAAAATAATATTTTTCATCACATGAGTACTCATTTGTATTCATTTACATTTAAAAAATATTTTTTTTTTGATATATTAGATTGATGAAACCTAAATATATGAATTTTTTTTACTTTTTTAAATTTTTAAAAAATATTTTGATGGGCCCACGGGTTGACCCGCCTAACCTACGACCCACCTTAGATTGGGTTGGGTTGGAAATTTCCCAACCCGCCTAGATGACGGGTCGATCTGCCCCCGTCCTGCCAAATTACCGACCCGCTACGAGCCGTCCCGCCCTGTCACGGATTGGTCCGTTTGACAGCTCTAGTTTGGACCTTCGAGAGTGATCCAAATATCCTAAAATAAATACACATATAAGGTATTTGGATCATTTTCGGACATTTCAATCATTCAGTCATAATTAAGGCGACTGAATCATCTTTAAATATTCCACTAAGATAAAATTAAGATGTCTGATCGGTCAACCTGATCGATCAACCGTTACTCAATATCGACGGGTTCAATATTACCTCGGCGGATGGTTGACCGATCAACCGTTACTCAATATCGACGGGTTCAATGTTACCTCGGCGGATTCATTTTACCCGACGGGTTCACCGCACACCCCTAGGATTATAGTTTTATTCGGAGGTGGCGGTCGAAGGTCGCCAATGGTGTCCGATCGACGATCGGTCACCATCGGCGCAGCGCCCTGCGTGACCGATAAGGCAGAAGCCTAATCGGTCTGGCGCTGTGGTCCGCACGCGGTCCGCACCGTGCGGTCCGCAGCAAATCATTCATCTATACATATAATGATTTGATCTGTTGCGGACCGCTCCTTACGGACCGTGCGGACGACGTACGTGGCACCTGCCTGATCGATCAGGTTGACCGATCAGGGAATCAGGGACTTCCCTAACCGATCGGGAACCTTCCCTGATCGGTCAACTTGATCGATCAACCGTTACTCAATGCCGACAGGTTCACCGTTATCCCGACGGGTTCACCGCTACCCCCTAGGCTAGGGTTATAGTTTTGTTCGGGGTGGCGGCCGATGGTGTCCGATCGACGATCGACCACCATCGGCGCAGCGCCCTGCGTGACCGATCAGGCAGAAACCTGATCGGTCTGGCGTTATGGTCCGGACACGATCGGCACCGCATGATCCGTAACAGATATTCCTCTCTCTCTCTCGCACTATATATATATATATAGTGATGTTATGGTGCATTCCAAGTTCATGCGCTCCGTACGCAATTGCCACAGTGGCAATCCAAATCAGATTTTTTTTATTATTATTTTTTCTTTATTTTATGGCAATTAATCTTTTATTTTTTTCTTTGTTTTCCTCTCCACGCTTCCTTCTTTCGTTGCTGCCGATCCTTCTTCCTCTTCTTCGCTGTTGCCGCCTCGCTTTCTTTCGTTAATCCCCCTCCCTCTTCTTACCTCTTCGTGTGCGTCGGCGAACAAAGAAAAGGGTCGAACCCCTTTGTGTCGTCGCTGCGTCGGCGAACAAAGAAAAGGGTCGAAACCTTTGTGTCGTCGCTGCCCAAGGAAGCACCGTCGGAGCTCTCCCCTTGCCGTCGCAGATCTTCCTGACCAGAGCCTTTGCCGTCGCCAATCTTCCTGGCCACGGCGCCGACGAGAAAAGATGGCCGCCGTCGTCGTTGCGCGAGATCGGAGCAAGAGGCGGCGTCGAAGACTATGAAGACCCCTTGCTGCTCACACTGGGCTCATCGTCCATGTCGCCATCCATTTCTCCTAGTGTGTTTTTCTCTTCTCCCGACTCCACCTCCTTGAAGGATTCCAGCCCTCTGTTCAAATATATCTAAAGGGGTTTTAGTTTCTTAATTACACATGGTCGTCGTTGTAATTTCTCTTTTAATCCCTTGGAAGGATAAGCTGATTGGGAAAATAATATTAAAAAACATCTGATTGGGATTGCCACTGTGGCAATTGCTTACGGAGCGCAAAAATGGGAATGCACCATAACACCTCTGTATATATATATATATATATATATATATACACAGTGATGATCCCCTGCGGGATCAAAAAAGCGCAACTGTGCGCGTCGCCACGCGCGGTCGCTTTTTTTGGGTTATTTTTAAACGAACGTTCAGTGTTTTAATTAAAAAAAATCCAACTTTTCCCTCATCTCCCTCGTGCGGCTCCCGTGCTAGGGCTAGGGCGAAAGGCGCCGATCTTCCTCCTCTCTCGCCGGAGTCCGAATCCACGCAAAGCCCTCGCCTCTCACCGCTCCCCTCTCGCCGAAGGCCGAAGCCACGCAGAGCCCTCCTCTCTCGCCGCTCTTCCTCCTCTCTCGCTGGAAGCCACGCCTTTAGAGGCGCTCTTCCTCCCTCTCCGAAGCCAAGCTACGCCTTCGAGGAGCTTCGCCGCGCCGGAGGCCACTGCACCGCCCTACCGATTCGAGGACGACACTTTTCAAGATGTGTGGATCAATGTGGATCAATGTGGTGCCTGAGAGGGGTGTGGAGGTACTTTTGGAAGTATCTGCGTTTTCATCGCTTATCTGCTGCTAGGTTAGATATGTGTGGATCTTCGTTACCTTTCGTCCTTTTATAACCTCAGTTCATAACGATTTGATATCTGTGACTGTTGCATTTTTGAATAACGAAATATAAACTTAAATAACAATTCTGTTATCTATCAGTAGAGATAATACTGTTTTTTTGGAGGTATTAAAGGATGTTAATACTGGTTTATGCAGGACTTACAGAATGCTCATGTTGGTTTGTGAAGGATTCAGAATGGTCTGCCTATAGTAATATTCAGATTCTAGTTACTAGTTAGTGTCTGTTGACAACTGCTTGTAATAATTTTCAGATAGATTTCTCCGGACTTTGGCTTTTGCTAGTGTTTTACATTTGAAATAGCCTGGATACTAATTTTTCAAATGTTGCATATCAATTCTCTAGTGATACTTACAAATGGTAAAAAATAACTGCAAATTCAACACCCACGCTGGAGCTTGATTTAGAACTCTGCAAATTCACACTCACCCATTCTTCCTACCAGAATGGTTCAACACCCACTTTGGAGCTTGATTTAGAACACTACGTTGTTCAAGCACCCTCTTCCATTGTTGATGCTGTTTACGCAGCTAACTTGACAGAGACACCAGGATCATTTTCTAATAGGAATTTCTCCAAATATGATGCCTCAACTGGTGATTCATATGGCTTAAATGAAGTCGGTGCTTGCACTGTCATTCTTGTAAGGCAGCAGTGAAATTTTTTAAGTGATACTAAAATCCTATTCAGTTTCAGTTATCTAGTTACCAGTTTATTACAGAAATTTATCAATTTATTTTCCTTTGACATCAATCTTTTCCGTATGTTTGATCTTTCTAAATTTTGTTTTATTTCAAATTCTGTCTGCTTGATAATATGTTTGTTCTTTTGATATGATTAACCTTATTTCCAGTGACTACTACTAATTTGATTGATAAACCCGCTTTCCTTCTATTATTTTCTTTTACTTGTTTTTCTCAGGACATGGATACTTTTATCTCAGATCCTCCTAAATTTCTTCCAGTTCCTCGTATGGTAGAGTCGAAGTCAGTTGGCACATTCTCACCAGTGCCAAAGCAAGATGGTCAGAAAGGACTCTGTCGATAGGGGTGTTGGCTTTCCTAGACTTGTTAAATCAGCTAGCGGAGGCACATTCACATTTGATCTCAAATTGGACAGTGAAACAAAGATTTATTGAAGCAGAAATAATCCTTCTGTTTATTGGTGAAAATCACTATTGGCATTCTGCATTTGTAATTAATTTCTTTCAATATTAGTTGATCTATTGGTTTCTCTAGATCACATACTTTTCTGCTGCAAAATATTGTCCTGTTTCGACAAATTTGCTTGTACTTGAAGATGTGAGTTTTGGTAATGGTAAACCAAATTGCTGAACTGGGTACCTAAATACATAAGCTTGTTTCACTTCCATGTTGACATGACCAAATTCAAAGTTGGATTGTAATAAAGTACATTTAAATAGTAGAAAGTTGCATAGATGGACCAATGCGCATGCAAACGGCAGCTGCAGCAGGAGGAGCCCTGCAGCCAGAACTAACTGATCGGCTTTGATGAACTCCATTTCCAGTGCAAAGTGAGTGTGCAGAGTGGAAGCAGCCAAAGGATATACCTTCTTATAGGGCAATTTCATTGCACGCCGACACAGAGAGTACTGCCACACCATGCATGCAGATATGTATATCGAAATTAATTAAACCACGCAACACTAATCAAGATATATTATAGATTGTTTTTTAATATAGACAATCAGTGGGTTAATGCGGGACTAGTGGAGGCAAATAATGACAGATGGTACAAGATTAGAGGATCATTCAGTATTGAGAAAAAAATGTCCAAAGTAGTAGTTCATCCAAAGCTTACAAAGTACTTGCTAGTGATATGACAAAAAATACAATCCACAGACAAGAAGCAGACTTCATCTGACTTCATCAAAACAATCCACAGAAGTTGTTTCATAGAAGCTGAAAATACACAGAAGTTGAAACTACAATCCAATCCACAAACAAGAAGCAGACTTCATCAAAACAATCCACAGAAGCTGAAAATACACAGAAGCTGAAAATATAATCCACAGAAGCTGTTTCACATCTAGCATTTCTTCCATTTCTTCCATATTCCATTATACTGAATAGCATGGCGATTTTGAACCTATATTTATCACCATAAATTCAACATGAGAAAAAAAAATAAATTGTCAATGAGAAAAAAAATACATAGCAATCAAAGAAGATTTGTAGAGTTAAATAGGTATCGCAATTAATGAATATACAGATAATAGCAATCAAAGAATATACCTACACATTGTTTCATCCGATATAGGGCATATTGTTAGAACCTACAATAATAAAGACAATTATTAATTGTAATATCTAAATCAATCAAGCACTAAAATTAAACTTTGATGGTACTCACTAAAGATGTCAATTCTTCTTCATATGTGTCATCATCGCTATTATGTTGATTATTGATAGTTGATCTGACAATTGACATACAAATACAACCAACCCATTGTCATATTTATTTATCTAATAAAAATTATTGATGTATAAATACAATTATCATCCAAATGGAGAATCAACCAACACATACCGTTGCTGTAAAATTGGACAGTTGCGCTTATCATGTGACACACCTCGATGCCAACATCCACGACATAGACGAGACTTTGAGGTTGACTTTTCCTTTGATGATTTCAATCTTTTCCTGCATCCCTTTGTTCTTACTAAAGAATGATCAATAATATTAGGGGACCCATCCATAGATTTCTTCCTTTGACCTTCATTGTCGCATATTCTACTAATATTCATCTCTTTAATTTTGCTGTAGATACAATCCAATTGTTCATCCAAGAAATTTGTCCCCTCATCAGTCAAAGATGCATCATCAATTAATAGTGAAGCTTTATAGGATAACCTAGAATGCCTTGACATCAAAACCCTTTCTGGATCATCAATGAAATTTTGCTCCCCCAAACTATATATTGCTCCAACCTTTGCATCTAGTGTCCATCGTTCGAGTATATACTTATCTGGCAAATGAAACACTTGATTGATACGAAAAAAGCTAACATATGTCTACATGGAATGCCATCAAACTCAAATTTTCTACAACTACAAGATATGTGATCCCTCTGTTTGCCATGGGTTAGAACCTTTGGTTTGGAGGAAGAACAACTTTAAAAATTCATTACATGATAAACCACTAAGTCAGCTCCCATAGATGCTACAACTGAGTCAACTGTCATAGAAGCTTGTTGCACATAATAACCATGACTCTCACTCATTTCACTTTGAAACTCCACCCATTTCTTTTTTGTATACAACTTCACCATTTGAGATTCCATTGGCCAGTTTGTCTTAGTTCTGGGATGCTCATTCATATCAATATGATCTACAACTAACTCATTGTGCCTTTGGTTTCTCAATGCCCTATTGAAACGAGTGATAAAATCCATCAAAGAATTCTTATTTGAAACATATTTCTTGAAAAATGCATGTGAGTCTTCAGATCTCTGACTACTTGACATTCCAGCACTAAAAATATGGCTAAAATATGCTGGCACCCACTTATGTCGCAATTCATACATCAAAGACAACCAATTATTTTCCTCTAAATTAGCACATTTGATAACTTGCTCCCATGAATTCTCAAATTCATCAGGTGTTGTAGAATTTCTAATGACATTCTTAATGCTTTGATAGTGGTCACGAAAAGTCAAAGGATTCAATTTATCTGGAAATTTATTCAATATGTGTCACAAACAATATCGATGCACTGTATGAGGGAAAACTTGGGCAATAGCTTTTGTCATAGCAGGATCCTGATCTATGATGATTACATTTGGTGCACCTTTAGGCATGGATTCTAAAAACTTAGTAAGCAACCAAACAAAAGACTCAAATTTCTCATCGCTTATAAAGCCACAACCAAAAATAATTGTTTGATGATGATGATTAACTCCTACAAATGGTGCAAAAATCAATCCATATTTATTGGTGTTATATGTTGTATCAAATACAACCACATCACCAAATACACTGTATGCGGTCCTTGATATATGATCTGCCCAAAAACACCTACTAAATTTGCTATCTGAATCAGTTTCATATTCAAAGAAAAAAGCTGGATTTTTCTCTTTTTCGGATGCAAATAGCTCAATTAGTGTTTCTGCATCAATACCCCTTTGTTCATCCCTTATATCTCTCTCAAAGTTTCTGATATCTCTTTCTAAACAACCAATCCGTTCAGGCCCTCCATACTCTATTTTCAATAATCGCATTTGCTGGCAAGTTGGCACATTGGCGTTTGAAAACTGTTGAGTCAATGCTTTTTTAGCTGCTGTTATTTTACAATGTGATCGTAACAAATGTACCTTTGAAGGAGTTGAGAGTGGATGATTGTGACCTTCCATGAAGTTAGTGACAACCCAATTGGGTCCAGTTTGTTTCTTGACAAATGAAATCTTTGATTTACAGCCAGTTCTAACTTCGCCACGTGCTCTTTCCTTTATCCGGTGATCACCTTTTGCTTGTTTATTTCGGTGGTCATCTGTATGTCCTTCTTTAAAGCATACAAATATTTTCCACACTACTTCATTTGACATCTTATTTTTCTTGCTACTATGTATCCTTGTACTAAATCCAGATTCACGTGCATACTGGTTATAGAATGAAAATGCCTCATCTATTGATGAAAATTCCGTCCCATATTTAGGCTTTCTATCATCTGCAACTTGAGGAATATATAGTTGATCATCACTGCAAATTTCATCCATTGGTAGGAAACTCTGCATATTATGATGATATTGCAAGAAATAACTTTTTAAATCAAATGTCCATTTCAAAAAAAAAAAATCACAGCATAAAAATACTCTAAAAATACTGTAAAAGCATTCAGCAACCACTGTAAAAACATAGCATACACTGTAAAAACACTCAACAAACACTGTAAAGGAAACTCTTATGTTGACAACAACCACAGTTATAGTAACAAGGATCTATAACTCATCCAATATGCAAACAAATTAACAAGAAAGAAATTAATAAGTCTAGTCTAGCTTATGATGCAGTATTTTTCTAGTTGAAGACCTAACTAGGCACGGAAGTTGGACTTCCATCTGAATGTTCAGGTTTGACATGGAACAAAGAGAACCAAAAGCAAAGTAACAATTCAAGTTGTTATTTGTATCAGAAAACTACAATCTGAACATGAAAGCAATATGACTGTGGAGAATATTATGAATTCCAACATTAGCAGTGACAAAAGCAACATCACTAACATATATGATTTGTATTAGAGATGAATCAAATAGCTACATATAATTCATTCAAACTATCTGACTATCTTGCTACAGCTCATCAACAAAACATTCTGGACATCCTCACATTTTAATATGCAAAACAAGATTCATAAGTATAAAGGTGGGAGTGGAGTGTCACGCTGCCATGCTAGCAATCCAAAACTTTGTGAATACAAACATAAACAGAAAAGATAGCACAGCCAGAATGTACCAAACAGAAAATAAATTGACAAATGTAGATCCATGGGTTCAAGGATTACATGATAGCCTGAATGTAAATGCATGACCCAATCTGCGAAAACAAATTAACAATATAAAGGGCTACGCCTTTAGAGGATGGAAAACGAGCGAAACCTTTAGAATAGGGCTATGCGTGGCTGTGGCCTCCGGCGCGGTGAAGCTCCTCGAAGGCATAGCTTGGCTTCGAAGAGAGCGTGGCTTCGGAGAGGGAGGAAGAGCGCCTCTAAAGGCGTGGCTTCCAGCGAGAGAGGAGGAAGAGCGGCGAGAGAGGAGGGCTCTGCGTGGCTTCGGCCTCCGGCGAGAGAGGAGCGGCAAGAGGCGAGGGCTTTGCGTGGATTCGGACTCCGGCGAGAGAGGAGGAAGATCGGCGCCTTTCGCCCTAGCCCTAGCCCTAGCAAGGGAGCCGCGCGAGGGAGATGAGGGAAACGTTGGATTTTTTTTTTAATTAAAACATTAAACGTTCGTTTAAAAAAAAACCCCAGAAAAAGCGACCGCGCGTGGCGACGCGCTCAGATCGATATTTTTTATGATTATTTTTAAACCTCAATTTACTATTATTATTTTAAATCAATATTTTCTCTTAAAATTCTAAATACGTATCATATAAATTTTTTTTTCTTAAATATTATAATCCAAAAGGACGACTTAGAAAAAAATCTCATTAACTTAAACTCACTATAACCCAACTCCTAAATATTAAATTCTTTTCGTTTATGGCTACGTTTGGTAGAGGGTAATGTAATCCGATCTGTAATGTAATCAAGTTTGTAATGTAATCTTGATTACATTGTTATGTTTGGTAATGAGTTGCATGTAATCTTTGATAACCATTACAAGTTGGATTCTTTTGTTTGGTGAAGGGCAATCCATTCTGTAAGGTAATCAAGATTGACGGCCGACGATCGACGACCGTCGCCGGGCGGCCGGTGACCATTGACCGGCCGGCGAACGCCGCCGGCCGTCGGCGAACGTCGCCGGCCGCCGGCGAACGTCGCCGGCCGCCGGCGAACGTCGCCGGCCGCCGGCGAACGTCGCCGGCCGCCGGCGAACGTCGCCGGCCGCCGGCGAACGTCGCCGGCCGCCGGCGAACGTCGCCGGCCGCCGGCGAACGTCGCCGGCCGCCGGCGGCGACGGCCGCCGGCGAACGTCGCCGGCCGCCGGCGGCGACGGCCTGTCGGCGGCGACGGCCGGCCGGCGACGGGAACGGTGGCCTGCCGACGGCGACCGACGACTGTCGCCGCTCGGCCGACGACTTTACAAGCTGTAATGTAATCCAGATTACGAAAGTTTTGCTTTGTAATCCAGATTACAAATTATTAACCTCTTTTGTAATCGAGATTACATTATATTACAATCTTAAAGTGATTCCAAACAAAGGAATCCAACTTGTAATATAATCTCGATTACATTACAGGGTGAATTACACCCTACCAAATGCAGTCTTAGATACTAGAATCCAAAAGTAATGACTAAACTACATGGAAAAATTTTATTAGTTAAAAATCATTATAATATAATCTCTAAATCTTAAAATCTTAAACCCTAATTATATCTTAAAAAATTTAAAAAATCTAATATATATATATATATATATATATATATATATATATATATAAAAGTTTACTGAATATGAGAATTGGAGGTGCTTTCATTCATGAAAATCACAGGTCCGCGGTAACATCTACGACTGAGTGATCTGGTATATATATAATATTGTTAAAATATAGATCAAAGCCGAAGGTGCCTCCGATGTATCTCCAATTACATTGGAGCGACTTCTAATTTTTTTTAATTTTTTTTTAAGTATAATTGGAGGCATCTCAGTTTATTTATTTTTTAATTATTCTTTTAAAATCTTTTACATTAAATATCTATAATATGCCATATTTAAATTTTCTTCATTTGAATATTATAATTCAAAAGGATGACTAAATTCTATAGAAAACTCTTATTAATTTAAATTCACTATGACTCAATCTTTAAATCTTAAAATTTTAAATGTTAAATATTTTTTTTGAAATAATATATCCCGTGAGTATCTAAATATTTTTGTTTGAACACTATACCCTGTGAGAGAAGGATGAGGATGACTATATCCTATGAAAAAAATCTTATTAATTTAAACTCACTATAACTTAACCCTTAAATTTTAAAATTTTAAACGTTAAATATTTTTTTTTGAAATAATATATCCCGTGAGTATCTAAATTTTTTTTGTTTGAATACTATACCCCTATGAGAGAATGACGAATTTTAGAGAAAAAATCTTATTGACTTAAATTCATTATAACCTAACTCTTAAATATTAAAATCTTAAATCCTAAATATATCAAAAAAAAATTTTTTTAAAAACTTCTGTATCAATAAGTTTCCACCAAGGCGCCTTCTTGGGTCTTGTCGCGGAGCGCATAGAGAAAACTCCGTAATTTAACACACACACATATAATGATTTAGGGAGTGTTTGGTAAGCGAGTTTAGAAGGCGGGAATGAGAATGAAATTTATTTCATTCCCATTATGAAGCTTGGTATATGAGAATCGAAATAAAAATATGAATATGATATCCCTGATTTTATAATTCAACCCCTAATTATTATTGAACTTATAAATTTCTTAATAAAACTCATTATAATTTTTATTGCCGAATGTATACGAAGCGTACTTAATTTTGAAATTCCAGTGTGCATTCTGAGAAAGGAAAACTTTTCAGCGGCGAAATGAATATTTCACATTTTAACTGGAAGGTTGCAGCGCCGAGAACGAATGTCCGACGTCCTTCTTCCTCACTCCACCAGCCGCCCTTGTCTGCCTTCGATTGCGGTGCCAGCTCTCAAACATTAAGCCTTCTTCCATCCTCCGCGCACATCCGTCGGTCTCCTCGCAGAAACATAGGATCTTTCGAGTCGGCTTGATGTTTTCTTGGCCTGGTCGATCGGAATGGAACTGTTGGAATTCATATTGGTGGTTAAAGGCGAGTCGCTCGCCCAGCGCCCGTCATCAGCCCGTAAATCACAGTGACAGGAGAAGCTAAAGCGCAGTGAGAAGAGGTACGGGACTAAGGAATTACGCCTTGAGGTTCGAACCACGCTCCACGCTCTCAAGTGGTAAGCTTCTAGGCATTAACCACTCCAGCTAAGCCCGTGGGGGCATTGGAATCCATATTGGGCAAGGATGGGAGGAGGCTCATGAAGCGCAAGACCGTGACGCCGGGGAGCAAGGTATGCTTTCCTTTTGTTCTTTGATCAACGTCGGTGATTCACGATTTGGCATAGAGTAAACCATGAAAATTTTGTTTTTTTAAAACTTCGATCTTCGAATTGGGGGAAACTGGTTTTTTGAGTGTTTTAATTTGTTGTATTAGTTAATTTGGTTTTTATTTTTCTATTCTTCGGAGGGTTTGTCCCCGACACGGATGACCATTGTTATTTCTCCAAGGAATATGGATTTATTTTTGAAGATGTAAGGGTTCTTTCTTTGTCACTGCCTTTTCCTAGTGTTAGGTCTAGTTATTCAAATTACCGCATCCTTTCTTTCTACTGCATTCAGTGCCTTTTGGGGAATCAAAATTAGTGGAAAATGGTATAGATTTTTTTTTCTTTTTTAGATCTTATGCATTTGATCTTGTGCTATTTTTTGGAATTAAACCAATATCTTGGAAATCCCTGGAGATTTCATCAGTTACATCAGTGTGAAGTTGCTAAAAAATATAAAAAAGAATTACTACTCGGAAGCAATTAAGTGTAGCAGATAATAAATGGGAGAAAATAAATTAAGATGGTAGAAGTGTTCCTAGGCAATCCATATCTGCCATTTTTTAGACAAGTGAAATCAATTTAAGCTGGAGGTTTAGGAAATAGAGGGAGATCATCAACAACCTTAATGAATTAATGCTAGTGACGTTGTCATAGAGGAATAGGATTCAAGTAATCGACCTCAAATTGTTGGGATTAACATGGTTCGATGATGGTGGCATATTCTTGGTGTGTGTTGCAAGGAGGTAAAATGACCATTATAAGTTACTTTAAATTTCTATCTCAGTAAGTCTTCATGGATAAATGTATAATTCATTGTGCAAGTGGAATAGGAGATATCAAATTGCTCCGTTTTGTTGATTTTTTTCTCAATTATATGGATTCCAGATTGAGCATTGGAGGAACTATGAAGTTCTTTATACGGTGGTATTCATACTTTGGAAGGGGCAAAGCGCCAGCAACAAAAGTTATGTGGCCCATTGTGGCATTGACCTTCAATTTCATTGTGGCTGTTGGAATAATCATGACCAACAAAGTGGTGGGTATCTCATATCTCCTAGACAAACCAATTTGGTGCTTCCATTTCTTTAAAAATCCTACTCCTGTGTGGAATAGCTACACGCATTCCTTTGGAATCACAATTGCCAATTCCTTCAATATAGGTTTCTTTTTGTTTGAAGAAACCAGTGATCCTTTGTTTTGCAGGTGATGGGCATGGGCAAGGTCGGATTCAATTTTCCAGTAGCCCTTTCTTTGATTCATTATGTAACTTCTTGGTTGCTCATGGCTATCTTCAAGGCAGTCTCACTGCTTCCTGCTTCACCTCCTTCTAAAACTACACCTTTTCTTCTTGATTCGTCCTGGGTGCAGTGTTGGCTATGGCCACTGGACTTGCTAACGTTAGCCTGCAACATAACAGGTGACTCCCATCTGAGTACTAACTTGATTTGTGCTAATTCTTACCTAATGCAAAAAAAGATCCCCTTTTTATACTAATGCTTAAAACTTTCTTTATTTCTATTGATTTCTGGTTTTTATTGGCAGTGTGGGCTTCTATCAGATGGCTAAGATAGCTGTGACTCCAACAATTGTTCTTGCTGAGTTTATGATTTTTAGTAAGAGGGTGACTCTTCAAAAGGTTCCTACTTATGATGCAATTAGAAGTTTATTTAACTGCATAAACAAAAATATTTAGAAGTGGTCAATTTGCTATAGAAGGTGTGCATGCTTGTATTCTTTTAGGACTTGCTCTAGTTGCCTTTTTTTTCATAACAAGTTAAGCTTTGCATTACATGTATATTTAGCAGAATCTATGTAATACATTATACACACATTCTTTCTTCGTATTGAACCTTTGCACAAAGCACCATATTTCTGCTAAGATCATTTACGTTGGGGAGGGGGGAAAGTGGGGAATGATATCCAGCACTTGTAAAGAAAATGGGAGAATATTTGACAGTGACTGAAAGATAAGACTATTATAGAGTTCCATATCACGCAACGGAAATTTCTCAGTGTATATGTTCATTATTATGGACACATATGGACTATAAATGAATTGTTTTTGTTGGAATCTTTCCTAGATTTACTTATGATACCGCACCCATTTTCAGAAGAATCTCCAACACCTTTTCATTTTCATCACACTGGCTTTTGTTTCAATCGGTGTGGCTGTTGCGACAGTTACTGATCTGCAATTTAAGTTTTTTGGTGCTTGTGTCGCATTGGCATGGATTGCACGCTGTAAATAAAATTCTATGGCCAAATTTGCAACAAACAGGCAATTGGATTGCGCTTGCATATGTGGAATAATATCATAGTTGTATCTATTCACCACTTCTAAATGTGTTGTTAAATCAGTTCTTGTCTGACCAGGTTAATGTAGAAGACAAGCCCGATTACCATATTCTTCTTCGTGGTTTTAATGCCATTGCTAGATCCCCCAGGTGAATTATCATTTTATTGGACTTGGAACAATGCATCTGCCGTCATAATATCAGCATTCTTTGGATTTCTTCTCCAGTGGTCTGGGGCTTTGGCGCTTGGGTGAGTCACTAGTCACATTTAATATGATCGCTTAAGAGCAAGAAATTCTCCAAGTAATGATAATATACATATGCTAAATTGTACCTCAGCTGCACTAGGTGACTGAAAGTTTCAACTTGACACAATCCACTGTTGTCAGATATTCGAATTTCACCATATTGTAGGGTAGTTATACTTCGACCGTGTTTAGGATTCTGTCCTGTTTTGTAGAAGGTTGTTAATGAAATGATTAAGCTTGCATTAGCTTATAGAGCATTTGATACTTCCAAAGTAGTAAAATACACAATTGACTCAATATCATCAGAGAAAGAAAAATCAATGAGATTACACTTAGTTTGTCCTAAAAGAATGAAGACAGCGTGTAGCATTTAATCAAGGATTAATAAAAAATTTTGGTCATGTAAGTTGGCATGTAAATGTTAAGATTGCATGCTTTCTATCATTTTTGTTATGGTGAATAATTGGATTGCCTTTAATCATTTTGCTAGTCACAACTCTTTTGACACGATTGATACTGCACAGTGCGACATCTGCAGTCTCTCATGTTGTTCTGGGTCAGTTCAAGACTTGTGTAATCATGCTCGGTGGATGTGTGTTCTTCAACTCTGACCCTGGAATGGCTAGTCTCAGGGGAGCAGTTGTCGCTTTGTGTGGGATGCCATTCTACACTTACCTCAGCTTGCAGGGAGTGAAGGAGACCTCGGGAGTGACTAAGCCACTACTCTCAAAGCAGAATTCTATTGCCGCGAAGCCAAAAACAATCATCGAAGAGGATGATGTGGAGAAGATGGATTCTGCTCGAGTAAACAACACCAATACACCATGGAGCTACTAGGCCACTATTTTCTGAAGCAGAAAATTTTCACCCAAGAGGACAAAATGAAAAAAAAAAAAAAAAAGATTCTGTTTCAGCAAACAACTCCATGTGCTGATCTTGTTGTTCGTTCAATCAACTGTTTCAACCTTTGTGTTAGCCTCTCTATTTTCTTCAACAAGAGTTTTAGTTAGTTTTGACAAGCAAAAGATACTCTTGCTGCTGAAAGAGTTAAACTGTATATATATATAAAGGCTTAGTACCATCTTTGCGCAAAAGTGTTTTAAAAATTGGTTCTCGAAACTACTTGCTTTGTTCAACAACATGCTAAACAAGTTTGAGACGGCCGAACTAGCATGATCATGAGGGCTAAGGTACGGTTCTGTTGTGTTGCCATGCTTCCTCGTTTTCTTTCTCCTCTCTGTGTTTCTTCCTCTTGGAGTGGTATCATGAATCATCATGCCGGCGTGTCTTGATAGATAGAGTTGTTATCTGATTTGTTTAATTATTTTATTTTTTTTAAGATAGAGTTGTCGATCAAATATGTGAGATGAATGTACGATGAGTTTACCTCTCCTGAAATCTGAATTATAAGTAGTTGGACTTTGTTGGGTTGAGTGAAACCCCAATGCTCCGACTAAAGTCGAAGGATGCTTAAGATAAAAGAACATATAAGGATAACCGAAGTTCTCATTTGTCTACAAGGATTTGATATAAATCTCTCTCAAATACACCTCTCCATCATGCCCTTGGGGTTATGGGCATTGATAGGATGATTAATTATCATTTTAGATATTTACAGTTTAATATTTAGTTATGACGTATTTTATAAAAAAAAAATTTAAATAGGACGCGAACTCTAAGACGATAAATTTCCAGAGTGCTTTCCATACCTAATTCATCGTATATAATCATCATAAAATTAATTAATTTTTTTCTATTACAAGGCGATCGCATATTTACTCTAAATAGATTCTAACTAAAACATCTTAAATCATATAGATTTTACTAAGTTGAATTACACTCGCCGTTAATTGTTTACACTAATATTATTATATTATAATATATAAAATATTTGACTAATAGAGGGTCAGGTCTGTCTTGGGTCAATAGGTGAGGGTACGTCAATTCAATATTCTTTCTCCGACAGGATCATGCTACTAGTTTAATACAAAATTAAGGGTTACATAGTAAATATTTTCCCAGAGAGGGTGTTTCTGCATATCATATAGCGCACAAGGCCAATTTGGTAATTGTACGAAAGAAAAAGAGGTTATCTGCATAATAGCATCACCAAGTCCACACCAGAATGCTAACTCTGTTCTTATCTAACACACGCAGCGGATCACGTAGGCGGGTCCCTCGAGATTCGACTTTTATTATCGCGACACGTTGCGAGTAAGCTGCTCGCTGTTGCGTATGATACATGACATCCTTGTGTTCTTCGGGTCCCCGGTGATCGAAAGGGTCGTTCGAACTCACTCCTCGTGCGCACCCCTTTCGTTTGCTTTGGCTCCTCCCCATCCCGATCCACTCGAGTCCTTCTCCTTTGGTTGTTTGAACGAGGCAGCGGGCGGAAAACCTAGACGTGGAGGAGGAGGGCGAGGGACGAGCTGGTCAACCCCCGCTCCATCGCGGTCTGAACCGCCGAAATGGCAGAGCAGCTTCGGCAGCAGCTGGAGGAGGTGGGATCGAAGCTGGAGAGCCCTCCGGCGTCCAAGGACGCGCTAATTAAGCTACTCAAGGTTGGTGATCTGAACTCGGTTCTCAGAAAAAGCTCGTCTTTGCCTAGTTGTTTCTTTGAATTTCTAGTGTTTCGGTGTGGGCAGTCACACTAGGTCTCTGTTAGGGTTCGAGTGAGGTTGTTCGTGGAATTGTGGTTAAAATGAAATATTTTTGTGTTTTTTCTAAGCAAAATGTGGGTTGGCGTGTATTGGATCCGTAAGTTGAGTCTTCTTGATTTCCCATGCAATTTTTTTGTCGGAATTAAAGTTAAAGTGTGGAGTTTAAATAACGCAAGGGCCACCAAAGATGGAAAGTTTGACGAGTTAACTTAAAAGAAGGAATTTTGTTTAAGCTGCGAGTCGTCTCTTGTTGGCAACTTCATATAAGACTTAACTCCCATAATCCTCGAGTATATTTTGTAAAACCTCTCTTACGCAACATCTTTGTCATATGGGATAGGCTGACTTCATCAACTATTTGTAAATGTTTTTTACTTCGGGAGAAATTTGCATCAGTGCTTGAACTGGAGCATATTGACAGGCACTATGTGCTACTTCACGATTTTCATATCTTCTGCTGCATTATTTTTATCTCTGAATACTTGGTTCATTGATTAAATTTCTTTAAAGGATAATTTGCCGAGCCTCAAGATATCACCGCTTCATCTCTATCCCATAACCTTGGATATTATTTAACTCTGATCTAGTTTATGATTCTTGACAGAGTTTGATAGCTTGTATATTGGTTTTAAGTTTGCGGGTTGGAGTTCCTTGTATTCACTGAACTTGTATCCCACATAGTATTTGCTCTATTTCATTGGAAATTCATCTTCAGCCAATAACAATACAGCCTATACAGGGGAGGGAGTATTCATGTAGCCAACCCCAAATAGTTGGGAGAGACTCAAATGGTCTAATTTCTTATGTGTTTAACCAATTGAATGCAAAATCAAACCCACAAGAGCATAATTGCCTTAGCAATCTTTTGTTCGATGATTTGATGTGGGAATATCTAATATGAATGTATTGAAATAAACTAGTGATTTATGCTTTGAAGTATGGGTTGGCTTCAAGTTGCAGTTGTTGGCTCATCTTTTCGTTCGCCTCTTGGTCCAACTCACATAATTGGCAACTGACTTTTGTGATTTGTTACTGACATAACTTGGCGCAATAGTAAAGCTGTTGCTGTGTGACCTAGAGGTCACGGATTCAAGTCTCGGAAACAACCTCTTGCAAATTAGGATAAAACTGCGTACAATAGACCCTTCCTGGGACTCCGCATTTGCAGGAGCTTCGTACACCGGGTTGCCCCTTTATTGTCATAACTTTTGCTGAAACGCATTGTTGATTCTTGTCGATATATTCTCTACAGCTGCAATTAATTCATTTATTTTGGCTGGCCCAACTTCCTTTGGTTTTGGACAATGACCATTCAAATACCTTAAATAACATAATACATTGATTCTATTGCTGTCTTTGGTGTAGACATGTGGTAACAAATTTGCAATAACAGTATGTTATTTATTTTGAATAGTTGGTGTGGTGGTGGAGCTATTTGTTCTTACCTGTTTAACTCCAATAATTGAGGGATAGATTAGGTTGCCTATTGATTATTTTATGCAACTTTTTTTTAATTGATTTTGTAGCAAGCTGCAAACTGTCTATCTGAGATAGAGCAATCACCAGAACCTTCAGTCTCAGACTCAATGCAGTCTTGTCTTAATGCCTTTGCCCAAAAAGAGCTGTTGACACATCAAGATCGCGATGTAAAAGTTCTCGTAGCAACCTGTGTATGTGAAATCACCAGAATAACTGCACCTGATGCTCCTTATAGTGATGATGTTCTGAGGGTTTGTATTTTCTTCTCTAGAGGAAGCTGCATTGAGTTCTTAAAAAGTATTAAGATATTTAATGTGTAGACTGATTGAACCTCTCTCTCCTAGTTATAATTTATCTGTTTTTTTGCAGGATATATTTCATTTGATTGTTTGTACCTTTGCGGGATTAGGTGATATTGACAGTCCATCATATGAGAGAAGGGTTGTTATCCTAGAGACTGTTGCCAAATACAGGTCGTGTGTTGTGATGTTGGATCTTGAATGCTATGATCTCATACTGGAAATGCTCAAAACATTTGTTTCAGTTATCAGGTGACAATGCTATTGCAATCATTTTTTCCATTGCAATTCAATCAAGTGAATTTTCTTTTCAATAATCAGTTGTCGATGAATAATGGGCAGCTTCAACAGTAGGTTACCATTAATTTAAGATGTTGCTAATCAAATGGTCGAACACTCATTAGATTTCAAGAGCAAGAGGTTGAGATTCCATGAGACATTGACATCTCAGTTCATCTACTTTATGCGAAATACATATGGGATGGCAATATTACAACGTGAAAGGAAATCTGTAGTTGACTAGATAGACGACAACAACAACAACAACAAAGCCTTATCCCACTAGGTGGGGTCGGCTATATGGATCCTTTTACGCCATTGAGTTCTATCCCCTACTATATCATCATCTAGATTTAAATAAAATTTATCTTGTTTTATTGTTGCCAACCAAGTCTTTTTTGGTCTTCCTCTCCCTCTTTTAATGTGCGTATTTATCATAGTTTCACATCGTCTAACAGGGGCATTTATTGGTCTTCTAAGTACATGTCCGTACCATCTCAAACGTGTCTCCCGAAGTTTTTCTTCAATAGATGCAACTCCGACTTTCTCTCTAATACTCTCATTCCTTATTCTATCCATCCTCGTATGTCCACACATCCACCTTAATATCCTCATCTCTGCAACTTTCATCTTTTGCTCATGTGCTCGAGTCATAGCCCAACATTCAGCACCATATAACATAGCAGGTCTAACTGCCGTTTTGTAGAACTTCCCTTTAAGTTTTAGAGGTACTTTACGATCACATAAGACACCCGATGCTAATCTCCATTTCAACCATCCTGCTTGTATTCTATGTAAGACATCTCTCTCAATTCCTCCATCACTTTGCAAGAACGATCCTAAATACTTAAAGTTCTCGATTTTAGACAACTCATCATCTCCTATCCTAACAATTGTTTCACTACGTCTAGCATTGCTAAACTTAAATTCCATATATTCAGTCTTTACTCTACTAAGCCTAAAACCTTTCATTTCTAGAGTTTCCCGCCAAGATTCTAGTTTAGCATTTACTCCTTCACGTGTCTCATCTATCAAAACAATATCATCTGCAAACAACATGCACCATGGCACTGTATCTTGAATGTGCCTAGTGAGTTCATCCATGATTAGTGTAAAAAGATAGGGACTTAAAGCTGATCCTTGATGTAACCCTATCCTTATTGGAAATGCTTCAGTCAATCCACCTGAAGTCTTCACTCTAGTCGTTACATCTTCATACATATCTTTAATTAGGTCAATATATGTTACGCTAACGCCTCTCTTTTCTAGAATTCTCCATATAATTTCTCTTGGTACCCTATCATAAGCTTTTTCTAAATCAATAAATACCATGTGTAGATCTTTCTTTTGCTCCCGATATTTTTCAATTAATTGCCTAAGAAGATGTATAGCTTCTATTGTCGACCTTCCAGGCATGAACCCAAATTGATTTTCGGTTACCGTGGTCTCCTTCCTCAATCTTTTTTCTATTACTCTTTCCCAAAGTTTCATGGTATGACTCATTAATTTAATACCCCTATAGTTTGCACAATTTTGTATGTCTCCTTTGTTCTTATATAAGGGAACTAGACTACTTACCCTCCATTGATTAGGCATTTTTTTTGTTTTCAATATTAAATTAAATAATTTTGTAAGCCATTCAATACCTTTTTTCCCTAAACATTTCCATACCTCTATTGGGATATCATCCGGTCCCACGGCCTTTCCATTTTGCATCCCTTTCAAAGCTTGTTCTACTTCTGAAGTTTGAATTCTCCGATGAAAATTAAAATTTCTATACTCATTTGAAATACTTAAATTGCCTAAGTCAAGTTGGTCCCCTAAACTTTCATTAAAAAGTTGATGAAAGTAAATCTTCCACCGCTCTTTTATTTCGCTATCATTTACTAGTACTCTATCGCATTCATCTTTAATACATCTTATTTGACTAAGGTCTCTTGTTTTCCTTTCTCTCGCTTTAGCTATTTTATAAATGTCTCTTTCCCCTTCTTTTGTATCTAAATTTTGATATAATCGTTCAAAAGTTTTATTTTTTACTTCATTCACTGCTTTCTTAGCCTCTTTCTTGGCTATTGTATATTTTTTTAAGTTTTCCTCGTTCTTACAAATATATAATTCCTTATAAGCTATTCGTTTTTCTTTCACTTTCTCTTGTACTTTCTCATTCCACCACCAAGATTCCTTCCTTGGTGGTGCATGCCCCTTTGACTCACCGAGTACATCCTTAGCTACTATTTTCAACTTTGATACCATCTTATCCCATGTCGTATTAGAGTCGCTATATATTTCATCTAATGCTTGTATTCCTACCTTCTCCTTCAATATGTTTTGCTTCCCATCCTTTAACTTCCACCACTTAATTCTAGGAGTCGTGTATATTTTTCCTCTATTGATATTATAACTAAGGCGTATATCTAACACTACTAATCTATGTTGGGTAGTTAAGCTTTCTCCAGGGATAACCTTACAATCTTTACAAATCTTCCTATCTCTCTTCCTAACCATAAAATAATCAATTTGTGATTTATTATTCCCACTTTTGAATGTGATCAAGTGTTCTTCTTTTTTCTTAAAAAATGTATTAGCTAGTATAAGGTCATATGCTATCGCAAAATCCAATATAGTTTTTCCTTCTTCATTTCTTGTTCCAAACCCATAACCCCCATGTACTCTCTCATATTCTTCATTTTTCGCTCCGACATGTCCATTTAGATCGCCTCCTATTAAAATCATTTCATTTGGCGGAATGTTTTGTAATATCTCATCTAAATCGCTCCAAAATCTTGATTTAGTTTCTTCATCTAATCCTACTTGAGGTGCATATATGCTAATTACGTTCACAACTTCTTTCGCCACTACTATCTTGAGAGCTATAATTCTATCCCCCTTTCTAACTACACCAACAACTTCATCTTTTAAAGAACTATCTACAAAAATACCCACTCCATTTCTTGTTTTACTCTTTCCTGTATACCATAACTTAAAACCCGAGTTCTCTATCATTTTTGCCTTCTCACCTACCCATTTTGTCTCTTGCACACACAAAATACTAATTTTTCTCCTAATCATTGTATCTACTACCTCCATTGTTTTACCAGTGAGAGTTCCTATATTCCATGTTCCAAATCTGAGACTATTACTTTTCTTATAATGTTTATTCTTAGTCCACCTATGGTGTGAGAACTCTTGCCTATTTAACACTACACCCAAGTTCTCATGGAGATGTAGCGGTCCTTGCCGAGACGTTACAGTCGGACCTTGCAACGCGAACCCTTGCATATTTAGCACTACACCCGGGTTCTGGAGATGTAGCGGTCCTTGCCGAGACGTTACAGTCGGACCCTGCAACGCGTTCCTTCCGGGGAACATCCTAGCATTAGCATAATACTTTAATGGATCCATTCATTGAGTATTTGCCATAGTTTTTTACGCTGGCTGGCAACCTAACGCAACCCTCCTCCTTTATCCGGGCTTGGGACCGGCCATGACTAGGTCGTCACAGGCGGAGTTTAGTTGACTAGATAGAGAGCTTAAAAAATCATTTGTAGATCGAAACCATCTTTACAGAAGTTACTTAAAATAAGATAAAGAGTTTATCTGTTTATGTTGTCAGTTGATATAAAAGATTTAAAAGTTTATCTAGATTTTGTTTGCAATGAATTGGATTTTATATGATAGTTTATTTTGGTCTATGAAGCAAGAGAAAACAAGTTTTGGAAGATATTCATGCTGTTGTTGAAGAAAATATTCTTATTGGCATCAACTAAATGGGGATTGCTGATCAACAAAGATGGCATCCTTTCTAATTCAAAAAGTGAATGGAACTATGTTCTTTTCTTTCTTTATTTATTAAAGATCACTTCCTGTCATTGCTAAAGTTGTCTTTTAATTATTAAAGCCGAGTAGCGTAGCAAGTTCTCTCACAGATTCTTAATTATTTAAAGCTAATAAGAAATATTAAAGACTGAGAACATCAGAAGATGGTAAGCTTCACCAGAATCTGCACCTTAAATTATTTTGGTGCATGGCCGCATAGTGCTCATTTATAGTCTTATACTAGCTCAATTTGTTTTAGTTCATGCAGCTAAACACGTGTTCATTTGCATCACGGGGATGAATGCTATGAGATTTTTATATCATTTTCATCTGTATTGTAATCATCACTAGCACTAAGCATTTGTCCTTTAGCATATACTTGAACTGTCGTGACTTAATATGCAGTGATGGTCATCCGCAAAACATCCTTACGTTGATGCAGACTATCATAACACTTATTATAGATGAAAGTGAAGAATTACAGGAAAATCTTATTGTAATCCTGCTTTCAGTGTTGGGTCGTAAAAGAAATGTAAGGCTATCCATTTTACTCTGATTTTTTTCCTTTAGTTTGATTTTGTTTTTTAATTTGTTTTTACATGTCATTTTCTCATCGTGAAACTGTTGTTTTGTAATTGTGGAACTAGGGTTGCTCTATGGCTGCACGGAGGCTTGCTATGAATGTTATAGAACGTTGTGCAGGAAAACTTGAACCATTCATAAAGCAGTTTCTTGTTTCTTCACTGTCAGGCGATGGCAATTATTTGAATTATTCAATTGATCATCATGAAGTTATCTATGATTTGTACCAGTGCGCGCCGCAAATTCTGGCAAGAATAATTCCTTACGTAACAGGCGAATTGTTGGTAAATTTCATGCCCTTGACTATATGTTCCTATTCCACCTAAGTTACATACTCAAAGGATGGTTTTTAGGGTGACAATTGGCACCCTATTTGTTTCTTCGGCGAACTTTATTAGACAAATAGGTAGCTATATTGCACATTACATTTGCCTGGTATTATACTGTGATGCTGCCTTGTAAGGCTATGTGCTTTTGATGTTTATGTGTGTGTGGCAAGAATAATTCCTTACATAACAGAGAGTTGCTGTAAGTTTCATACCCTTGACAATATGTTCCTTGGTCCACTTAAGTTAGATACTCAAAGAATGGCTTTTAGGGTGACAATTAACACCCTATTTGTTGCTTCATTGAACTTTATAAGATAAATAGGTAGCCATATTGTACATCATTGCATTGGCCTGGCACTGTACTGTGAGGCAATGCATCTTTGATGCTTGTGTGAGTGTGTGTGTGTGTGAGAGAGACATATGATATAGCCTAGTTTATTTCTTTATAATCAAATTGAGAGTTGTAGTTGAATCTTGAGATGAATTTTTTACTAGTGGTTATGATTCTTTGACTTTGAAATTTGTAGACAGATAAGTTAGACATTCGGCTTAAAGCAGTTCAACTACTGGGAGAATTATTTTCTTTACCTGAGATACCTGTCTCTGAAGCTTTTCACCCTGTCTTCGACGAATTCCTGAAGAGATTGACTGACAGAGTAGTTGAAGTCCGTCTCTCTGTCATTGATCATTTGAAGAATTGCCTGATTACTAATCCTGAACGTCCTGAAGCTCCTCAGATTTTAAGTACGGGGCCAGTAGCCAATCATTTTTATCATCTAATATATGTTTTGCTAACATTTGATGGTGTGAAATATGATCGTTATTTTTTCCAGAGGCACTTTCTGACAGAGTGTTAGATTATGATGAGAATGTCCGACAAAAAGTTGTTGCTGCAGTTTTCGATTTGGCTTGTCACTCTTTCAATGTAATTCCAATTGAGACTGCTAGTTTTGTGGCTGAGCGTCTGCGAGACAAATCTGTGTGTACTCCATCTCTTTGATACTTATTTACTCATTTGTTAATGTTGATTTCCTGATTTGTACTATTGTTTTGTAATCATCCCTTAGTTGACTGTAAAGAAGTATACCATGGAGAGGCTTGTTGATCTGCACCGACTATATTGCTCAAAAAGCTCTGATGGTTCAACAAATTTGGAAGATTGTAAATGGATACCAGGGAAGATATTGAGATGTTTATATGATCGAGATTTTAGGTTTGTAGTACACAAATAATTTCAAGTTGGTGATAATTTCGGTTGCTCAGAGAGTGGCCTTTTTTTTCACATGAGAATCGCTATGATTTCTTTCTGTATATTAGCCTTCACATGCATAATCAGACTTTATGTACCAAATTGCTTCCAATCATCCTGGCATTTCTCAGACTGCAACAAGTTCGAGTTCATAGTCATCAAGCCGTTGTGTTGAACAATTTGTGGCACCTTAAAGTTTTTTTTTAAATTTTTTTTGACAAGTCATTTCACTACTTGTGGCACCTTAAAGTTTTGAGCATTTTTCTAATCTTTTTTACTATTTGACACAAATCAACATATGCTCATGTAATATCATCTCAATTTCATCATGTTTTGTTACTATCCTTGTTCTTTGATATGCAAAGAATCTTAGTATAATTATTAACTGTAATTTCAAACTGCTAGTATCCATCTTCAATTTGTCATTATCAAAATAATGCTGTTTTGCTGAAACAAAAATGATGCTTTAGTTAATGAATAAAATACTCTCTCGGTAAATAAAGAAATATAACATATTCTGCTAAAGTAAAGATTTTTAGCTGAGATCATACTCATGAAGTGTATGCATTTTCTTTAGTTCAACTGATCACATGTATCATTTTCTTCTTGATTTTTAAAGTATGCACAGAACCATCGAAGCTGCCACCAAATTCACCTATCTCAATAATATAAGAACCATTTATCAGAACCAAATTCACCTATCTCAATTTAGTTAGTTTTGTATAATATAAGATTCATTTATCCCTGACAAAGTTTTATATTCATTGAAAGCTTGTAGAAATTATGCACAAAGTGACATTCATCAGACTAACTATTTAGATCTTTGGGTTGGTCTGAATCTAATGGCCGTTAGGTTGGGCAATAATAAAAAAGAATTCATGGACAATGATCTGGGAAGTTACTAAATTGGCATCAGCAGGACCAATAAAATTTTGAAACTGTGGGTCAGAACCAATAAACATACTCTTACGGTCTTACCCAATGACAATCATACAGGATATCATGCTCTTGAAGTGTTTTAGTTAATTCAGTTGATCTTCAATAGATGCATCATTTGTTTTTTTTCTGGTCTTGGCGCAATCAATATGGTTGCAGAGAACCACAAATAGTACCACTAAAATCACCTATGTCAAAGGTATTGAGACTGAATAAGAGATTAAGTGAAACATAGTTCTTATTGAGAATTCATAATCCACCTGGGGGACGACCATCTTCTGGGTGACTAGCCACAAAGATTAATCACTAACTTATGTGGAAATGTAAAAAGTGGTGGACTTTGTAATTCTAAATAAAAATGATTTGTCACCCAATAACTTCTCTCTTCTTGTTCTCAAGCTTAGAGGTTGATGAAAATCTGCCTTAATTTGCTGAAGAAAGATATTGAAACAGGATTTTTACGACTCCATTATAATCTCGGTGATCCGTTAGACGGCTATATATCAAGTAATGTTGTATCAGTATGTAGCAACAATAAAATACAAAATGGTTAAAGCCTTTATTCGTGTTTACGGTGTACTACTGTACTTTTATTGTACCAACTCAAAACATTGATCACTGCAAAACAAAAAAAAAATTGCTACCTAGTGGTCTTATTGGTCCTTGATTGAACCAGTAAATTTTGGTTACTAGGTGGTATTGTACTTAAACTCTGCTGGGATATTCTTATATGTAGAGCCAGATATATATTAGTTTTTTTTTCAGATGTTCCTTGTTTTATTTTTTTAATTTGGTTGATTTATGGGTTAGGATAGGTGCAATTCTTAAAGACACTTGGTCTTGATTATAAGCAACAATTTGCAGGCTGGAAGCAGTTGACCTTATCCTTTGTGGATCTTTGTTTCCACCTGAGTTATCCCTCAAAAATAGGGTGAAACATTGGGTGTCGATTTTTTCAGTGCTTGATAAATTCGAGATTAAAGCCATTGAGCAGATTCTTTTGCAAAAGCAAAGGTTTGTAGTTCTGATACAATAGTGAGGGGATTTTCTCTGTTCAGCTAGGAATATCTAGTTTGTGATATATTCTCCACGGATTTTCAGGTGATTTCCTCTTGGATTGCAGGTTACAGCAAGAAATGCAGAAGTATCTGTCTCTTAGACAGACATATCAGGTTTGCCAAGATGGATGATCATACTGGTGATTGGTTGTTTTGTGTTGTTATTACAAATGGATCTTAAAATGCAGGAAGATGCATCTGAACTCCATAGAAGAATTCTTGTTTGCTTCAAGAGCATGTCTCGGTTGTTCAATGACCCTATGAAGGCTGAGGAGAATTTTCAGTTTCTCAATCAGTTGAAAGATGCTAATGTTTGGAAAATCTTGACAACACTTCTTGATCCGTCCATTAGTTTGCAGGAATCATGGTCACATCGGGTAGTTACTTGCATACTCCTTTATTGTTCTTCCAAATGTGTTTTTTTTAGCTGTCAGCTTTTTAATAGTTAGAATATTATTAAACATTGAAATGATGAAAAGATCAGAGTTGCAAGTTCTCCATAATTTAATTGGATATATTTACAGAAAATTGCATGCTTGCTATTTGGAGTCTGCCAAATATGGTCCATAACTGAATCCTTATCTTTGTCACTGTTTGCAGGATGAGTTGCTTAGAATTCTTGGTGAGAAGCATCCACTTTATGATTTTATGAATACGCTTACTTTGAAGTGTTCATACATACTCTTCGACAAACAGTTTGTCAAAGAGATACTATCAGAAGCTGACGCTCAACATTCTGCTGGAAAGACCAAACTTATTTCCTCCTGCATGAATGTGCTTACGGTACATGCGTTTGCAGTTGCTTGAAATTGTAACTTTACATGTTGTATATTGTACAATACAATTCATACAAGTTTAAGCGCATGCATTTGATGTTTTTTTGCTGACAGAATTTACATTAATGGAATGCAACAGAAGCTATATTATTTATTTGATTCTCAGTATTGGTAGCTGCAACTTAGTTGGCTAAAATGAAGTGATAATTTTCGCATTGATCTCTGACTTTTCTCATTGTATCAATTGCCTTAATTCTACATATTGTTAACATCTGGAAATGTAGTTATTGTACTACAGTTTTTCCCAAACAAAGTACGTCGTTTGAATTTATGATAGTGATTTTACCTTTTCACTTTCAACATTAGGCTCTTTAGTCTTTTCCTACAGAAACTATTGATCCCTTATTTCAAATTATAAATATGCCTATTTCAGGTCATTTCAGGTTATTCTCCCTTGCTTTTAGCTGGGTGTGAAGAAGATATTATTCTTCTTCTAAAAGTAGACAATGAATTAATTAAGGAAGGCATTGCTCATGTTCTAGCAAAGGCTGGTGGGTCCATTCGTGAACAACTGACAATGACTTCAAGGTAAAACCAGTTACCAGCATGCTATGAAACTACAATTGCATACTTGTTCTTTCTTCCCTTTGTGACTCCCTGGTTTCCTTGTTAAAGCTAACACATGTTTACAGAGACTTTATGCTTATTCATCATATTGCAGCTCGGTTGAACTTCTTTTAGAAAGGCTGTGTCTAGAGGGTACCAGGAAGCAGGCTAAATATTCTGTACAGGCCCTATCAGCAATTACTAAAGATGACGGTCTCAAGTCACTCTCTGTTCTTTACAAGGTTGCTATTAGTTTAATTTTGGTAAACTTTCTTTGTGGTGATAGCAGACTAAAAAACCTTTCTGATTGATTTATCAGAGGCTTGTGGATATGTTGGTGGAGAAGACACATTTGCCATCTATTTTGCAATCACTTGGATGCATTGCTCAAACTGCTTTGCCAATTTTTGAAACTAGAGAGGATGAAATTACTGAGTTCATTACTAGTAAAATCTTGCAGAACAGTAATGTAAGCTTTCCAGTAAAATTTTTTCTAGGTCTCTATAGACTCTTGACAATTCTTGTGTTTCTGATTTTTCTCTTTTTGCAGAAGGCTGATGAAGTTTCTTTAGATAATACTCAATGGAATGAAATATCTGAACTGTGTTTGTTGAAGGTCCATGCATGAACTATTGCACTAGACTACTGGAAAACCATTTGCGGTCAACATAAGACTTTCAAAAATCATACATTTCTATCTATTGCGCAGGTGTTCGGTATCAAAACATTGGTAAAGAGCTACATGCCTGCCAGAGACGCTCATATGAGACCAGGAATTGAAAAGCTTCTGGAAATTCTTCAGAAAATACTTTCTTATGGGGAAATCTCAGATGAAATATGGTCAAGGTACTGAATATTTATTTTATTCAGGATAAACTTTGAGTGTTTTTTC
Organism: Boesenbergia rotunda; assembly: GCA_024364735.1. Taxonomy (NCBI): domain Eukaryota; kingdom Viridiplantae; phylum Streptophyta; class Magnoliopsida; order Zingiberales; family Zingiberaceae; genus Boesenbergia; species Boesenbergia rotunda. The sequence goes on from JAGFNQ010001747.1 coordinate 698,186, forward strand.
CCACACATTTATGTTTGCTAAATTGCAATCCTTCTTGTAGTGATGTTGATAAAGCTCATATGAGGCTTGCTTCTGCAAAAGCTGTTCTTCGGTTATCAAGATATTGGGACCAAAAAATAACTACTAGTTTGTTTTATTTGACTCTAAGAATTTCTCAGGTAATTTGTCAATGTCAACATGTTCTTTCTTCGACAATGAGATTTCAATCTATTTTTCTTTTGTGCATTCATTATGATGTTACTCTTTTATGTCTATCATTTAGGATGCTTATGCTGAATCTAAGAAATCATTCTTAAACAAAGTACATCAGTATATAAAGGAACGGTTGCTGGATGCAAAGTATGCTTGTGCCTTCTTACTTAGCTTTAATGATTTTCACTGCCCTGAATATGAAGAGGTCGGTCTTTTGTTTAATTTTGACGTAATAGATCATTTTTTTAATATTCAATTATTTGGGATATAGTAATTTTACTTTTAACAAGACACTTATCTTGCATTCCTGTAGCGTAAACAGAGTCTACTTGAACTTGTACACATATGTCGGCAATTTAAAATGCGGCAACTATCTGCACAATCTGACTTGAATACCACCCCAGCATACCCTGAATATATTCTTGCCTACATGGTCCATGCTCTTGCTCATGACCCTTCATGTCCAAATATTGACGAGTGCATGGATGTTGAGGCATTTGAGCCAATATACTGGTATGCCCTTTCCTCTTGAATTTGAACTATTGTTCCTTGAATATCTTTCATATTTGATAAAGTCGTATACTTACATTTTCCTACCTGAGTAAGATAGTACTAACTGTATTATTTTCCACTTATTTTTGTTGTTGCCTTTAGTTCTAAATTATGAAGAAATAGAGATGATTATGTTGCTATTATCTTATTTCACGAAAATTCAGTCATTTTACTCTCATGTTTTGTTACAAACCGTCTTGAGAAATTATGCTAATATTTTTGTAGCTTTCAGGCGGTTGTATTTATTTCTTTCCTTGCTGTTGCATGGTGACAATGGTAACCAATCTGGCGCTTTTCCAATCCAGAGAAAGGAGAGCTATAATATAATCCTTTCCATCTTTCTCAGTGTTAAAAGTGCCAGTGATGCAGTCGATGAAACAAAGTCAACTGTAAGTGATTACTTCTCCCAGACTCCTAAACAGTTGCATATCTCAGCTCCATTTAATTGTTGCTTAGTCCTCTTCTTGTTGCTCAGTCATGTTTCTTCTTCTATCCAATATTCATTTTGTTTTCGAGTGTCACGTACATTTTGTTAACTAACTGAGCTATGCATTTTGTTGGGGATATGCAGACTATACATGCTATATGTGAGCTTGGGCTCTCAATTTTGAAGAGGCTAGTGCCTGAGCTTCAGGTCTCAGAGATTGATGTAGTTCCCTTGCCTAGTATGTTATTCAAAGCCATTGATGGTAGCCCTAATGATAGCATGATGGTGAGTCATTCCTGATTAAACAGTCTTCATCCTTTCAGAGGATGGAGTTTACTTCATTCATTTTTTCCCTTGAGTTCCCATGATTATTTGGAGATACCTGTTTTTTGTATGTGTCTCTATAGCTGTATTGTTAACTGTCTCTCAAATTTACATTGTTCCATTCTCCTCAACATGGTTGACTGAACAGGCTGAACACCTTCAAACTGTTTTTATTAAAGTTGTATTCTTCACATGGAGAGGGGAAAGGCAAATTACCTTATGATGAAAATTGTGGAGACAAATATCTAATTGAACTAATATGTTATGGAACCAAATTGTAGATGTGGTGAATATGTCATTCCAGTGAGAAATTAAACTACATTTCAGTGATAGAAGTTTTTTTACAAATGTTGTTCAATGTGTTCTAAAAGTTTTTCAGAAATAGTACATTGTACCTGTGTTACTCCAAATGGGTATGATACCATCATAGTACTTAGACTATTTGATGTTTTGTAATGAAGCATGATGCGTTGATTGTATGATGTCCAATTACATCATTGTAAAATGACTAATTTGGTAAACTATTAGTTGTGAAGGATACTACCATCGGTATCATAATAGGTATATATGAAAGAGAGCCAGATCCAAGGTCTGAAATTCTAGTTCCAGTGCGGTTTAGGCATCAGGGAACTGTATTGTTTCTGTGTTTTACCCACCAACAGTCAGCTTGTGTCATGATGGGTTATTTCATGCTGAGCTAGTTTTGGGTTCAATGTAGTCCTAATTAGCTTCAACTTAGACCTAAATAGATATCTAATCGGCAGAATAAGATATGTGGTGGTAGGCTCAACCTGATTTTGGTCAGACTAGAGTCAAACCAAGTTAATTATCATATTCTACAACTTGAATCCGATTTTGTATATTGAGGGTATCTTATATAAGATCAATCCTATACAGATGGACCCTCTTTTGCTTCCTAACATTCTGAGCTTTTGAGTTTAGTAATTAATCAATCAACTTTAGTCAACTTTAAGATGAAATCAAAACAGGAAGTCCTATGTTCTGATCCACTTTTGGCATAAATACTTGGCCAATTGTATTTCCCAATTCTTATTTGCTTTATATTTTTATTAATTTCTTTCTGAACTTATATTTGTGTTCCTTTTTGACTGAATTTTGTTTTGTCCCCTTTTAAGCATGACAACAAACGGACGTGGTTCAGTGATAGTGCCTTGGCCCATTTTGAAGCTCTTAGACTTCAGAATAAAAAAACGGTATCTACAAACAGGATCTAAGAAAAATTTTGGAATTGTAAATTTGATACATCTGTAACCATCTGGTTCATCATATTCTGACCACAATTTCTGTTCGTGCTATATTTTAGGGTGACTCAGCTGTTGCAGGTGATGGAATGATTATAGAAGAGAATGGAGATGACAATGAGGTTCCTCTTGGGAAGATGATGGAAATTCTCAGAAATCAAGGAGCCAAGAAGAAGAAAAAGAAGAAACAAGTGAAAAAGGACATATTTGATGATCTGGAAAATATTGATAGCGAGTTTGACATTTTGGGTGTGGTGAGAGAAATAAATTTGGACAATTTTGAGCAAGCTCAAGACACAGCAGCAATAGTTACAGATCAGAGTCGCAGAAGTGAAAAGGTGGATGGTAACATCAATACTGAGAAGAAAATATCATCACCAAAAAGAAAACAAGATGTAATTGGGTTTGAGGTGCTCGTACCTACCCCAAAACGCAAAAGATCGATTTCCACGAGTAGGTCCAATTCATCAAAGGGTTCGAAGGGAAACACAAAGATATCTCCCCTACAATCTTTGTTAGAGCGGAGTTTGTTCGAGGACAAAGTTGAAACTAAAACTGATCTACTCTCATACGCGTCAGGCATCTCATCCAAGAAAGGAAGAAAAGTTTCCAATGAAGTGTATGTTAAAAAAGATGCAGATAGCTCTTCAGAGGTTAAAATAAAATCATTTCATTCATATAAGGTTGTGGCCTTTCTAATTTGCTCATCATTATGTGATATATTACAGAAATTGGCGTTACCAGATGACAGAAAGAAAGGTGATCAATCTAGAAGTACAACTAGTTCAACCAAAAAACGTAAAAGAAGAAGCATTGCTGGTTTAGAAAAGGTATGTTAACATAGTAACTTATTCATTATCTAGCTTTGTGATTGTTGCTTCCTTTCTTTTTTACTGATTATCAGTTCTAACTAAGTGATTTCATTCCATTTCTATTATTGGCATATGCTTGATGCCAGATTAGGTCCTCAGTTTGTCCTTCTAATGATTAATTTCTTGCAAGTCTAAGATAACTATGATGATTGGTGATGTGCCATTCAACTAGAGACAATAGGAGGGCATGAAGAATGCTGATGTCAGTCTATCTAATAGATAAATGAATAATCCAATCTGTTTGATTTATTGAAATTTTCTTGTCATGTCACTTCACTCCTTAACAAAGTTCATTTTTCTGAGAATATTTGTGAAAAAAGATCTAGCCAATTTAGTAGAAAGTTTATTTTCATTAAATCTAATGCATGAGTCATGCATACTAAACATAATGTATGTGGTAAAAAGATCTAGTCTTGGTTCTGTTGGACAATCTTGTTGTCGGAAATATTGGGGAAATATTCTGAATTTACAAAACCTAAATTCAGACTTATTAGTGACTTGAGCGGATGATCTAAAGTTGCCAACGAACCTGGTTTCTGCCAAGTACTGTTTGCTTTCTGGCGAACAGTAGACATAATGTCGTTGAACTGTTCTGTAATGTAAGTATTGACATATGTCACCTAGAACTCTCCCTGATACAACTTAGTCCTCATGAGTGTGTTCGTTCTTGGTCATGAACATGTCTAATTTTGTAATAAATTCTAAGAATTGTGTCGCTAATTCTCTTTGGAGTATCCCCACTTCTTTCTCACTTAGGTGATCTGTCAAGAATATTCCACATTACTCTACTGGATCATTAAAAGTCGTGTGCTTAACTTCCATTCTTCACTGATCTATTGGGTCGTTCCTCCACAGTGAGTGATTGACCCAAAATAGATGTCACGAATGTGAGTCTCAAATTTAGAAATTTATAAAGCTGAAAACCCTTTGGCTAACAAAGAAAATGTAGAATAGGGGCCTCATGTCGTATTTTTCCAAGGACTAGTTGAATGAATGTTTAACTCGAGCTCGCAGGTTTATTTGTCGTTTGATGTTTGGGTTTTCTAGATAAAATGGGGTTTTTGCGATAAGAGGAAATGACAATAAGAAATAGCAATTGTGGAACGAAATGAGCTTAACTAAGCAAGGTAATGAATTAAGAAATTGCAAAAACTAAACTTAACCTATTGAAAGGAACTAAGCAATTAAACTCAAATAATGGAATTGAAATTCAAGGATTAAATTCAGGAAACTAATTGCAGGAAATAAAGTGTAGAAAATTAATTGCAAGGAAATAAAAGCGAGATCAAAACAATGCTCAAGTCATTGACTTGAAGTGAGGGTAACAAGCTAGAACAATTTGAAGAAATGCACGTTTAAAACCTAAAATAATCCTACTTAAACATCAACCAATCCATCACAAGATTTCCCTCTGCCGTCACACAGAGGTTGAGTTAGAAACCCTCTAAACTCAAAAATCAATGAAGCAAAACTTCCCTGTTTAGTTTGCCTTGAACCTTGCTGTTCTGCTCTTCCTGATCGATCAACCGACCGATCAGGCCTTCCTCTGATCGGTCCTGTGGTCACAGGACCGATCAGTCGTCTTTGTCCGATCAACCCGATCGGTCAGTAGCTGAACGCCGAACTCCCCTTGACGCGCAGATTCACGATCGATGCCAAAAACTTTCAGAACTGCTTCGGAGAACCCCTCCTCACAATCTTAAGCTCCGGTCGACGAAAACCCGCGATCAAGTGGAGCAATCGGTGAAATATAGCTCAGGCGAAACCCTCCCCTTTGCTCCTCTCAGCTGCGAGATTTAGTTGACAAAATTGAACAGAAAACTCACCTCGATGATCTGAGATCTTGAAGACGAATGAGATTGATGTGGCCGCGCGATCTAAGGAAGACAACTGATGAAGAAACGATGAAGAAATTGAAGAACAGAAGAAAAACTGGCGATTTGAAAACTCTGCAGCTAGCGACGCGACGACGAAGAGCTGGAGAGGGAATTCCCAATTTATTCATCCCATTTAAATTTGGACGGCTGAGATTGTTCCGATCTCATCCGACGGTCGGATCAATTCCGATCTGAACCAAACTCCCCAGATCTTGATCAATGGTCCTGATCTACCTGTCCTTAGCTCGGATCAACCAGATCTGTGGCGGATGACTCAGATCATCCCTTCTCTTGCTTGGATGGTCTAGATCATCTTGAGTTTGATCCAACGGTTGAATTAACTCTGATCTGGCCGAAACGTTCAGATCTTGATCCATGAACTTGATTAAGTCTATCCTAAGCTTGGATTTACCAGAAGTTGACCGATGATTCAGATCTAGCCGTTTCTTGATCGGACGGCTCATATTAATCCAAGCTTGATCACTTTGATCCGGATCCAATTCTGACTCAAGTTTAACCCAAACTGATCTAGGTCCATGATCATTTGAAGCATACAAAATTAGATTCACAATTAATGCCAAAAATATCCCAAATATAGAAAGATTTGAATTAAAAGCCAAAATAGAGGAAATACATGAAACCTTAAGTAAATGCAAACTTAAGCATATAATAGTGGATCAAAACATGGATTTGAGAGCCTAAATTTATCAACAAAATGATAATTATCAGTGAGCAACTTTGTCGGTGTAGTTAGGTTGTTCCTTTGAACATAATTCTTAGGATCTCCGGTATGCATAGGTTGAGTTTACTTTGCACCATCATTTTTCATCGGCATCAACTCCATCCCTCGCGATGAACTTATAACTAATTCTTTGTTTAATCTTTGGTTAGTAGATCTACTAGGTTATCCTTTGATTTCACATAGTCAATAGTGATAACTCTCGTTGAGAGTAGTTTAATGGTATTATGCGCGACATATATGTCTAGACGTACCATTATACAAATTCTATACCCAATCAATTGCTGATTGACTATTGCAATGTATGTAAATTGTCAACACCGGTTTTGGCCATCTAGGAACATCTTCTAAAAATTGTCATAGCCATTCAGCCTCTTCATCATATTTGTCAAGAGCTACAAACTTAGATTCCATCGTGGATTTGGTTATTACAATTTGCTTAGAAGATTTTCACGAAATCACTGCACCGCCCAAAGTGAATACATATTCACTTATAGACTTATAGAGTCTTTTAAGTCAGATATCCAATTGACATCGATTTATCCTTCGATCACATTAAGATATCTCGTATAGTGAAGTTCATATTTACGAGTATACCTTAAGTATCTCAATACTCTTGTTATCCCTTTTCAGTATTCAACACCAGGATTACTCGTGTATCTACTCAGTTTACTTATTGTGTAGGCTAAGTTTGGTCGCGTACAACTCATTAAGTACATCATACTTTTAATCACTAGTGAGTACTCTATCTAAGAGATAATTTCTCTTCGATTCTTTGATAGATGTTGACTCGTATCTATCGGAATCTGTGCCGACACAGTTTCACATTTGGTGAATTTCGCAAGAATATTGCCCATGTAATATGACTAACTAAGAACAAGTCCAGTTGTTCTAAGAATTTTAATTTCTAGAATCACATCAGCTAGGTTCATATCTTTCGTGTCAAATCTTAAGTTTAACATGTCTTTAGTGGATTTGATTATCTTATCATTCCCCTCAATGATAACTATGTCATCTACATATAGGCACAAAATGACAGTCATTCTATATGACTTTCATGTAGATATATTTATCATATTCATTAATTTTGAGTCTACATTCCTTTATGATATTATCAAATTTTTCATGTCACTTGGTGCTTGTTTCAAGCCGCATAACTTCACCAATCTACAAACCTTGTTTTTGCCCTGACATAGAAAACTCTTTAGGTTGCTCCATATAAATTTTCTCTTCTAAATCCCCATTTAGAAAAGTTATCTTTATATTCATCTGATGTATTTACAAATTTTATAAAGGGGCAATAACCAACAACACTTAATGGAAGTTATTCTCGACACCGGAGAATACGTATCAAAGTAATCAAGGTCGTCTAGTTGTTGGTAACCTTTAATTACCAATCTAGCCTTGTACTTGTTTGTCATCTAATTTTATTTTCTTCTTGAACATCCACTTGCAACTTAGTGGTTTATTTCCCTAAGGAAGATCTATAAGTTCCAGTTAGATCCATCAAAAGAGTTTACTGCTTTTGAGTAAATTTAGGGCTCACTTTCCAATATGAAAGTGATAAAATCCATTCCGTAGGATTTTAACACCCGAGCTCTTTTACTTCGTTTGAGCTCAACCTTAATTGGTTCATCACCTTCTTCTTCCTTTGTGTTTCAAATGTCCGTTTTGAGGAACTTGATTCCTCTTGGGTCTTATACGGAAATACATGCTCGAAAAACGTAGCATTTTCTATTCTTTTATCAAGTTCTTGTGTATATCCGATATTTGTGACAAAAAAAAAAAATCGATACACTGCTATTATGTGCATATCCGATAAATATGCAATCAACAAGTTTTTGTTCTATCTTAATCCTTTTTGGATCCTATACCAAAACTTTAGCAAGACATCCCACATTCGCAAAGCTTTATAGGACGGTTGTTTTCCATTCCAAAACTCATAAGGGTTCTTATCTATTTTCTTCCGGAGCACCTTATTTAAAAGGTAATTGGATGTTAACACAGCTTCCTCCCACATGAACTCTGGCAATCCAGAGTTCAATAGAAGAACATTTATATCTCCTTTAGAGTGCGATTATTTCGTTTAGCAATTCCATTTTGTGAGGAGTATAAGGAGCTGTTGTTTCCTGTCTGATTCCATGTTCAGCACACAACTCAGCGAACGATGATACATATTCACCGTCTCGGTCATTTCGAACCACCATAATCTTTTCGTTAAGTTTGTTTTCAACCTTATTCTTATAGAGAACGAATTTTTCTATAGCTTCATTGTTACTTTTGAGAAGATACACATAATAGTATATTGTGTTATCATCTACAAAAGTGATGAAGCATTTATTCCCACCACATGTCGCACACATTAGTGCGAATTAGACCGAGTGGTTTGTTGCTTCTTTCAACATGTTGAAAGGATGACCTTTTCAATTTCGCTTCAACACAAATCTCACACTTGTATTTCGGATAAGGTGGAATATAGGTATGCTTTGAATATTAATTAATCTACGCAACACATCGAAGTTAACTTGCTCTAGCCTACCATGTCATAAACACAAATACTCAAGCATATAAACGGAAGAATTTGCAATTTTATTAACCTTAGGCATATTCTCTATTACACTAAGCTTGAATAGCCTATCGGTTACATAACCCTTTCCTAAAAACTCTATGTTTAGACAGAACAACTATGTCCGACTCAAACACAATATGGAAGTCATACTTTCTTAACAGTGATTCGGACACTAAATTCTTTCGAATCGTCGGAGCATACAACATATTATTGAGAGTCAACTCCTTGTTCAAGTTTAGTTTTAACATCATTTTTCCTTAGCCCATGATGTCCGAGGTTGCTGAGTTCCCCATGAATAGTTTGTCCCCGTCTTTGATTTCAAAGTTGTGGAGCAGCTCTTTGCAGCAAATATGTTGGTGGCGTTGGTATCGATCCACCATTATTGCGTGTTTGAACCTACTAGGTTCAATTCGGAGATAATGACACGGAGGTCATCCATTTTTTGTATCTATTAGCCTTCTGCTTCTTCTTCAGCTTTCTGCACTACGAAAATTTGTGATTGACTCGGTCACAGTTGTAGTACTTCCCAAAGTACTTTTTGCTTATGCCTCCTTTGGGTCCCATTTTGGAAGATTTGGATTCTTCCATTTCGAGTTTTGACTGTGCTCGACCACGTTGGCTTTCACAACAGCATAAAAGAACAGTTTTTTCTCTGAACTTTTGTTGTCTTCTTCGATGCGAAATCTAACAACAAGTTCCTCCATGTTCTTCTCCTTTTGCTTGTGCTTCAAGTAGTTTTTGAAGTCTTTCCAGTTGAGAGACGACTTCTCAATAATAGCAGCCACTTGAAAGGTTTCACTCAGAACCGTATCTTTCGAGTGGATCTCGTGTAGGACTACTGAAGCTCCTGGACTTGGCTGATCACCATCTTGGAGTCAACCATCTGTATTCCAGGAATCGACCCATAATGAACTTTTGGCCCCCGCATCTTCCGTCTTGTATTTCTTATCCAAGGATTTGCACAACTCCTTAGTCGTTCTTTTTATGCTATACACAGCGTACAACGAGTCGACAATGCAATTGAGGATACAGTTTCGGCATAGGAACTCAGAATGAGTCCATGCCTCCATTGCAATGATGGTCTGGATATCAGTACCATCCTCAGCCTGCTTGGGAGGGTCCTCGATCAAGAACGAGTCAGATTGACCATGGTCAGGTAGAAGAGCATCTTCTGCTGTCATCTTTTGAAGTTCAACCCGGTGAACTTCTCTGGCCTTTCTAGAGATATTGGGGAAATATTCTGAATTTACAAAACATAAATTCAGACTTATCTGTTGAGTGGCCTGAGCGGATGATTTTAAGTTGTCAGCGGGTTGGATTTTGCCAAGTGCTGTTGAGTCGGGACGCAAGTTGCTCAAGCAGATGCCGAGTCGGAGAGTAAGATGTCGGGTCGAGATAATTCTCCCGTGTGGATTTCGAGTGCTCCCGAGTGAGCCGAGTGCTCCTGAGAGGATGTCTAGTGCTTTCCGATTGGCTTGCCGAGTCGAGAAGAAACGTCCCCAACTGTTCGAGTGGAAGCCGAATCGTTGCTAAATGGATCATCGAGTCATGAAGAAGCATCCCCAAAACGTTGGTCGCTTCACCCGAGAGGTTACAGATATGTCATTAACATCAATTAATGCATCAAAAATGTATTCATGTGGCAAAATATTAGTTGTTTCACTTGGGCAAATTATGCCCTGACCAGTTTGACATTCGACGCGTGCAAGGTGTGCTCGCACACGAATCATCTTGGTTTATGCAATCCGGGCCTTATATTTGCATCCCCTTGCGCACCCACGCGTGAGAGAGAGCATCTCCCATACATTTGTTTACATCATACGCAACAATATAAACCAACCAACTATCTTTGAAACTTTCAATGTGGGATTAATGTTCACATACATAATGGAGTTCTTTCCATCCACTTCCCATTTCCATTCACATTTCCAACATGTTCTTTAATTCACAACTTTGAGTGTGCTGTTGCGACAACTGTACTTGTGCTTAGCTTGATTTCGTCTGGCTACTTTGTTTTATGCTTGAACATCTTACAATTTGTATCAAATTATTGTTTTAGCTTCCCCCTTATCATTGATATTCTAATAATATATATGAATTATTCTTAATGCATTTGCTAACTTTTTTATAATGAAAATTCTTAATGTTGACGAATCATATATGCTCGCAGTGTACGTCGCTGATAGATCAATCAAATGAATCAGAGTTAGTTGGTTCCAGAATAAAGATCTGGTGGCCATTGGATAAACGGTAAGAATATGTAGAAGCCTTTTAATGGTGTCTTACTATGAAATTTTTTATTTTTGCCAATTAACTTGCCGGCTAGTAGTTATATGCAGAGGAAAACAGTATGATTCATTTGCATAAATGTGTTATCGGCCACACTTTATTACTCTTGATGCTTAAGTTTTTTATCTCATTTGAAGTGCGGTACTTATTTTTTACAGATTCTATCAAGGTGTTGTGCAATCCTATGATCCAGAAAACAAGAAACACATGGTAAAAAAAACACTCTCAAGTTGTTACTTCTCTTTGGATTTGTTTTCTGGTTTGCAGAAGCATTTGCACCATAAAAAAAAATATTGGTTCCTTATCAGTCAGCGGTTTCCAAGTGTTATCTATTTTATTGGATTTTTTTATTTATTGGTTATATACATTTCCAAGTGTTATTGCCAAATTGCATGGACAAATCAACAAGTTAGGATCTACATGCAACTGATGTATGTACTGCATTTTTGTGACTACCAATGTCAATTACCTAGACTATTGTCGTCCTAATGAAGCTTAAAAATATAATATTTTTATCAATGTTTTCTCAACACAAATCTGGATTTAGGACTGCCTCAAATTAAGTTGAAATTCATCTTACTGCCATTTTTACCTGTCTTACATAGGTATCTGCTTTCCAAACTTATGTTTCATGTGCCCTTTTGCTTCACTATTAGATTCTTTATGATGATGGAGATGTGGAACTTCTTCTTTTAAGCAAAGAAAAATGGCAAATCATCGATAACTCTCATTCACCGGCAAAGGTTTGTATTCTTGCAGCTCTCTTTTATTTGCTTCAACCTTTGTTAAATCCTTTAAGTATCAAAGTTTCTAATGCATTGCTACCGGTACATTTTTTGCAGCAACTAAAATCCCATCCTCCATCAATGTCTAAAGATATGTGAGTTCATCATATCCTCTTGTTTGCTTTCATTGCATTAATGAAACGACTTCGTGTAGAGGTGAGGAGGATAGAGGGAGGTCAAAGGAAGTGATACAACTTTTAGCTCAATAAAGGGATAAAATTTATGTTGATCATTTCAAATAATTGAGATAAACACAGCTTGATGTTTATGATTATCAAACAATGCATACCCTAACTCTATTGTAGAAAGAAGGTGATTATGCTCATCCTAGGTATCCCTCATAGCCCATCCTCAGGTTATGTGAAGGGAGGTAAATCACGGGGTTAGTTTATAGCTAACTGCCAAGTGGCTAGGGGATGGGAGGAGTTTTTCCCCGAAGGCATGTATCCATTGGGAATTGATCCATGTTTCATTGTAGCAAATCTGGGCACCCCGTAGGGACATGCATACCCTTATTCTAGAAGCTTGAAAACATTGTCGTGAAACTGTAGGATCAAATTTAATCCGTTCTTTAAAAAAGTGCAATGCAGACTTCTTCGTAGCTTCCACTTGATTCTTATTCAGTTCTATCTACGAATGACATTGCAGGACACCGGAGTCTGTAAATAACAAGAATAATAAGGAGAGCAGGAATAAGTATGCAAAATCTAGTTGCTTTTGCTCTTTTACAGTTTTGCCTATTAAACTAAACATCTAATTTACCAAATAGAGAACTTGACAGGTCTTCCTCCTATAAGGCAAAGATTAAGGGTTCTACTAAAAAGAAAGCAGAGGAAAGCAGCAAACGGGTGTCGGTGAGCAACACCAACGCAGATCCTAGTCCGGGCAGTAAGGACAAGTCGGAGGAGCTGGACATTCTTCAGTCTGAGTTCAATGATGCAAAATCAGGTACATATGATTCTTGGGCCTTTGGTATCCTTACGTGCCAGTTCTATTATTATTTTTATTTATTTATTTGCAGCCTCAGCAACCTCCGAAACAGAAGAGAAAGCCGAAGAGTTGGGTGACGAGGACAGGTCGCCAAAATTCTCAGACACCAAAGATAACTCAGACGATGAACCCATTGTATGTTCACCTTTCTTTCTTGATCTTCGGTATTACTTTCATGCTTGATCTTGCCGACAATGACCACTCTTCCAATGCAAACAAAAAATTACACAGAATCTGTGGAGGCTACGAGCGATGAAGTCCACTTGATCCTTCAAACCCATCCCTAACCCGAATGTGCCTCTGCCAAAATGAAGCTTCTATTGTCAGGCAACAGCAACTACTAGGATTTTCGACAGACCGACATGTTGATAAGACTATGTAAAATAACAGATGCCGTATAGTCCAGTGCAAAATTTTAGGAATCCATCAAGGCATGACTTGTTCATGTGAACCATCGAAAACTTGATTACCTTTCTCGTGTTAGATTAGTTTAGATGTTTGTTATGGATTTGCAAATCCCATTCATTGCCTCCATGTGTTGTATCATGCAGCTACATAAACTAGCAAATAACCAACATGTTATTGAAGCTTTCTTGTTGATCATTCCTCCTGATGCTAGCTTGATTAACTCAACTCAATAAACGATATTTTGTGTCAAGAGTTTTGTATGAATTGATCCAGAGGATTTAAATCCAAATAGTCAAAATATCAAAGTGATTAGTTTTTGATCTTTCAAGTTATTTCACTACTAAACTTAATCGAGTTGATATTGATTAGAAATTTGGTAATAAGATAAAGATGTTATGGTAAGTGGTAAGCGTTGAGACGAACTCCTTAAATAATACATGGTGAGAAATTTTCAGATGCAGAGATGCTAAATGTTGATAAGAATCCACCCCCATTAACTTGATGCGAACTCAAACCATCAAATACTTCTTCCAGAGTCTCCAATGAAGTCAATTATTACGACACCATCGCCGGCGATTACTTATGATGAAATTGGTGGTCAACATTGTGGAAATTGTAGCCGGCGGCGCCGTTGGGACCTGCTTCTCCGCTGCCGCCACCGTACATGTTGAAGAAGGAGCCCGCCATGCTCTCGCTCATGAGATTACTCGGTTGCGCCGGCGGCATGAGGAATCCAGGCAGAGGGGGAGCGGCGAAGTATTGGGGAGCAGGGGCGGCGGCGTTGCGGTGGTGCTTGGGGAGGTGGACCGTGGGGGGAGCGTTGTGGCCTGAGGAGGAGTCGGCGGCGGCGGCGCTGGCCTCGAGCTCGCGGTGGCGGTGGAGGAAGAGGGTTAGGGGGTCAAGGTAGTCGTCGAAGCCGAGCTTGCGCATGGCCCAGAGGACGTCGTCGGCGGTGACGGTCTTGCGCTGCTCGCGCTGGCACCGCTCGTTGGCCTCGCTGGTGATGAAGCTGATGTACTCCGACACGCACTCCTGGATCATCTCCTTCGCGTCGTCGGAGATCTTTGCGTGCGCCGGCAGCACGCGGCGCATGATACGGATCACGTTCGCGATCGGCATGAACCGGTCCTGCTCCCGCACCGCCGGCACAGGAAGCAGCGATGGTGGATGCTCTTGGAAGCCGCCACCTATGGCGGCATTATCCTTTCCGGCGATGGCCGTCCGGGCAGATCCTCCTCCTCCTCCGGAGCCGGTCATAACTGAAAACAGTTGAAATGCATCACGGCAGCAAGAAAGGAAAATTTTCCCATTGCACACTCTATAGTTTCCAAATATTTCATTTTACTCCCTATTGTATGGGTAGGTAATTTTGCAAACACCACCTAAGGTTTAGTTAATCTCAAAGTACACCTTACAAACTTATTTAGGTTGCTTTAAAAATTATCCAAACTTTGTAGTCGTGGCGACATTTTAATTCCCTGCATGCACGCGAAAAGATCCAACAAGCGCCGTCGCGTTGCCACGTCCCGAGCTAACACGTGTCGACCTCAGGAGAGGCAGTAGCTGGCTCGACGCCTCGAGAATCTAATAAGGACCGTAACGTAAGCCGATGCTCACGCGATTGGCGAGCCCCGACGGACGGCGGGATGGCTCAGAGCGCTGAATCCGACGCCCCAGATTTAACACAGAAGTCATACGCACGCGACAAAAGACGTTTGGTGTCTTCCATATGTATTCATGGAAGTGATGCCAACTCAAACATCTCTTTTTCAAAAAATATTAG
Source organism: Boesenbergia rotunda (assembly GCA_024364735.1). Lineage (NCBI taxonomy): Eukaryota > Viridiplantae > Streptophyta > Magnoliopsida > Zingiberales > Zingiberaceae > Boesenbergia > Boesenbergia rotunda. The sequence goes on from JAGFNQ010001747.1 coordinate 713,255, forward strand.
CATAAAAAAAATCTAATTTCTTACAAATTTACACTATTTCACGTATAAAATAATTTTCATATGAACAAAATATGAAAGAACTATTTTTTCTAATTTTTAAAATATTTAAGTCATATATTTTCACTGAAACAGAATAATCTCAATGCAAAATGGACAAACAAAATAGATTGTTAGAGAAATATTGATATATAAAGGTGAAAAATTTGCAAAAGGATGGTAAAATTAAGTGGAATAATTAATGGTAAAAGAAAGGATTAGATATTTAGAATTCAAATTATATATATATATATATATAAGGACCTTGTAACGAAGCTTGTTGGTTGCCAAGGAGGTCTGCACCACTTGCCATCTTCTTCCTAAATTTGCCTCTTTTTGTGAAAAGTGGAAGAGAATGGCATTAGGGAAGTAGAGACATGTATTTATTCTATACGAGGAGAAAGGAGACCTTCCAAGTGGCTAAACCCTAACTGCATTGTGAACAGCGCACTCATTAATTGTATTTACACCCACTCATCGATGGGCAATCCATGGACGCTTATTGTCAAATTAAAAAAAAATCTCCCTTACTTTAAGTTAGAATTGAAAATTAGATTTGGATAAAAAAAATCTCATCTCTAAATCTTAAATCTTAAATCTTAAAAATAAAAAATAAAAAAAATACTATGTCAATTTGCCACAAGAGGTGGTTATGGGGTACCTATAAATGGGTGAGTAGAGTAACAGGATTATACATGGAGGGAGAGTTTTATTATCTTACCTATCTATGGACATATTGATTTTTTTTCACTTCCTGTAGCCTAAACCCTAAAAAAATTTAAAAAAAAATAATACTATGGTTGCGTTTGATTAGGGATAATGTAATTAAGTCTGTAATGTAATCTAGATTATATGTTGTTGGCCCTATAATCCAGATTATAATACCTTAACAAGTTTTTGTAATGTAAATTACTTTATATTACAATTTTAAAATTATACCAAACAAAATAATAAATCTTGTAATGTAATCTTGATTATATAACAAGGTTAATTACTTCTTACCAAATATAACCTAGGTGTCATGGGTTGCCCATAGTCCATAGATGAGTAAGAAAAGTAACATTTTTATTTATATATATCTATCTATACCTCCGAACACCTAGTATTTTTTTTTTAATTTTCACTTTTTTTGGCCTAAACTTTAAACTCTAAACCTTAAATCTAAAAAAAAAATTAACGCGTGCTCAAGAGTTACCTATAAATGAGCGTGTAGATAATTAAATTATTTATATATATATATAATTCAATGATATTATTTTGAAATAATAAATTAATTATAATACAAGTGAAATTAATTATAATTATAAAAGTAAATTAATTATTAGAACGTTTTTAATGTTTTTATTTCTTTATGTTTATTTATTATGCACACAACTTTAAACTACGATATAAATATAAATTAATATTTAAAAAAATAACCAATTTTTTAAATTATTTTAAGTGAAAAAAGTACTGGCCCTCTCTCATTGACAGCTTTTACAAGCCTGCTAGACTAGTAACACATATCATCATAATAATTTTATTAAGATAATAGATCCTGGCGGTCCCACCCGCCATTTTGCTTGCGCAAGAATCGCGTCATGATTCCAATGGGTTAATTGACCGAGGGAAGCCCATTTAGGTGAAGGTCCGTTAACAAGGACTGTCTTCGATTCTGGATCAGTTTCTCAGAAAATATTTCGATAATCAAATATTCATTAACTTAAAATGTCACTATTATTATTAATAATATATAAAAAAATATGACATTTGTTGGGAGACAAGGACATGAAATGTAAAGCCTTGCCCCAACTTTGGGTAACTCATGGCTAGCAGCCATGATTTCATTTTAGAAAAAGTACAAATTAGTAATGTTGCCAGGACCAAAATAAAGTATACTCGGGCAGGTTTGCCACCAAAGAAATTATTTGATTTCCGAGAAGCGTAAATACTATTTCGAATTATCTCATGTCCTGTCTAGAAAAATCACTCAATAAGACTGAATAAGTTTTCATGATTTATCTTAGAGATATCGTTAGGGTGACGATTTTATCTTTTTGTCACAGAAAAATTAAGGGATGATGGCGACAATGAGGCAACACAAGGTGGTGGCGTTGTGAGAGATGAGATAGCATCAATGGCAGGCAAAAGGTATAGCGGGTGAGGCAACATGGGGGATTGGGTCGTACTGCCAAACCCAAACAATGCCAGAAGTGGGACCATGTCCATGTCTGAGCAAATCTGACGAGGAGGAGAAAAGAACAATGTGACAAAAGTTACTACACTTAATTATCATCGACTCTGTTCTAAGATCAAAACCTAGCTAGGGGACCTGCATGATAATAATTTAGAGGATAGACTCCAATTTTTTTCATCGTAGCTATAGCAATGAGTCTAGTCTAGTCTAACCTAATCCCTTGATTCAACACAAAGAATTGCATAAATTATGTAGTGGAGGAGGAAACCAACTAAACACTAGCTCTTCCTTTTCAAGTTCTAAACTTGTAATTGTATTAAAAATAAAAGCAGTTGTATGTTTTATAAGAAAAGAAGAGAAGATAGTGATAGAATTGTTTGGGGATAGCAATCAAATTATCACATAAAGGTAGGGACAAAGAGAAGAGACAAGGATCCATGTAGCTTCTCAGTTTGCTGGTTGCACACACTTCGTCACTTTGCTCATTTTGACTTTGTGGAATGTGAGCACTGAGCTGCTAGCTATTTGTTCGACCACACCAAAACCCCTGGGCCTCATCTGCTGCATCCCAATCCAAAAAAGTTAAACCTACCAGACTCTTTTATCTCCTATTGATCACATGGAAAAGTGATCAGAAATAGCTGATTTAGATCCACAATCGTACTGTTGGCATGAGATAGTAACTTTTTAAGATTTTTTTTTTTGGTCAGTCTGTGCAAAGCCCTCTGAGAACCTTTAGCAAAGTAAGTGCAGCTATAGAAATAGTAGCACAACACGTAGGAATGAACTCCATACTGCTATGGTTATTTGGCTAGTTCATGATCACGAATGAACTCCATACTGATTGTGATTATTTGGCTATGAGTCTTCAATTGAAGTCCAACCCACATTAATATATACAATTGATATACTTCTATGATCTCCACATTAATGACTAATAGAGCTCTCATCTGTGCTTTGCTTCTGATTGCAACTCTGTGATGAACAAGGAGTGCAACTCTGTTATATCTACATGCCTTGTGTTTCATTAATGCTATATGATGCTATACAATATTCTTCTTTTATATATATATATATATATATATATATATATAATCTGGTTAATTGCACCATGAACGTTCTTTCAGTGGCTGATGTGAAGAAATCGCATGAGGGAGAAGCATTCGTATCGGAGAAGAAAACTCGGCAAAGAAAACGGTTTCGTGTTATTTTCAACGTATAAAACCGATATATACTGAAAAACAAGAGAGAAGACGGGGGAATGATCAATGATAACGTAACGCGTACCGGTATATACATGAGAGGAGAGAAGCGGGAAGGGCGCGACAAAAGCGGCGAGCGCCTCTTCTCTTGGACATCGTAATTTACCGCTCCAAATCCCTAATTTTAATCGATCAATCAGACGAAGAATGAATCCACGATGGATCCGCTTCGCCGTCGCTTCCCTTCCCGGCGATCTCCGAATCAACTTTTTTCTCTCGGATGACTAGTTCGGCCGCCGGCGAGTAGGACGGGTGGCAGCTGCCGGCGGCGCCGATGAGTGGTTGCGAAACACCGACTCTGGAGAATTCTACCGTCGCCCAGCTGGAGGGGGCAGGGTCGGGCAGCATGAGTGCCGCCTGCGGCGGCTGCGGGAGGGTGGCGAAGTCGTCGGAGGCGAAGAAGGTTGCCGGGGTCGGGGCTTGGAGGAGTGAGTGGAGGTTGGTAGCGAGTTGATTAGAGTTAGAGTTAGTTATGGCGGCGGTGACGGTGGCAGAGGCGGGGCTTGTTAGGGTTAGAGAAGGGGGAAGAGGAGGAGGATTGTGAATGGGAGCGGGGAAGGAGGGAGACGAGTGGAGCTTGTGGGAGAAGGGGCTGAGGAGGAAGGGTGACGCCGCGGCGGCGGTAGCGGAAGAAGAAGAGCGGAGGAGTTGGTCGATGCGCGAGCGGAGGAAGGGGGAGGAAGCAGCGGCGGGTACAGCGAAAGGGGAGGCGGGGATGCCGGTGAACTCCTGAACCATGGCGCGGAAGTTGGAGGTGTCCGTCGTCAGCACCGTCGTCGGAGCGCGACGCGTGGCACGGGAGCGCTTCCTCGAACTCCGCGGGGCCGGCGCCGGTGCAGGCGGGGGATCTGTCTGCGGGCCCACCTCCGCCGCAGAAGGCTGGCTTCCGGAGGCGGAGGGGAGGAGCGTGGAGGGGAAGGAGGAGGAGGAGTCGAGGTAGAAGAGGGAGGAGTAGTCGAAGAAGTGGGGACCGACTGACGAGAGAGGAGGCGCAGGCGGAAGGGTGACGCCGGAGGGGGAGGCGGACGTGTGGAAGAAGGCGGAGAGGGAGTCGACGTCATCGCTGCCTCCGCCGCCGCCGGAGGAGGACTGGAGACTGCCGGTGTTGCCGGAATCCATAGAAAGAGGGACGCAATTTCTATCTTGTTTTGGTAATTTATTCAAAATTTAGGTGATTTAAATCGATCCAGAAACGAAAAAGACATGGCATGGAATAATACTTTTAATAATAATATATTATTAGGAAGAAGAAGACGATTAAAGCAAAGCAGTGGAAGAGCAAAAAGTAGAAAGTGTTTTTCCATCGGGATCAGTAAATTCACGGCACAGAATTAAACAAATAATAAATACACAATTAAAGAAATGAGCAAAAGGGTTGCTTCCGTAACTTTTATTATTTATTTATTCCTCTTTTAATATAAAAGTAGCTGGGCTCCACACGTATCGCCGATAGGGGTGTATTGTGAACTATTCGGACCTCGATTCGAAAATTAATTCGTTTGATTAAGTTAACGAGTCGAGCTCGAGCTTGATTTCAAACTCGAAAACATTATCAAATCGAACTTGAATATAACAGTATTTAGTTCATAATTTCAAGAATATCTTCGTTTAGAGACTCGCGATCATATTTATTAAAAAGCTTATTTATTTTATTATATATATATATATAATTAAATATCACATAAATACTAAATATAATAATATATTATTAATTATTATAATTAATTATTTTAAACGAGTTCGAATTAAACTCGTTTAATTTTTAAATGAATTTTTTTCGAATCGAACTCGAGTCGAACTCGTGTCGAATTTAAACTATTTAATTTTATTACAAGCCAAACTTGAACCTAAGAAATAAATTAGTTCGAATCGAACTCGAGCCCGAGTTCGAACCTAAAAATAACAAATCAATTTCGAGCCTCTAATTGTTCCTAAGAATTTCTTTTAAAAAATTAGAGAAAATAATTGAGAAATGATTGAACCATAAGTAAGAGTATATGTATTATTCTTATTTTATTCATTTAGGACAGTATTGGATCGAGATACATGCACTATATTTATCAATACCTATTAAAATAATAATCCAATTTTAATTCATAACAATTATGGAAAATAATCTCTGAATTGGATTATAAAACATTGAGGAGAATCTTATGCATCTTAATGATCTCATTATGAATTTCTAGAAGACTTTGTTTCCCTAACATATCGTATCATTTGGGATTTCAAGCTGGGATTTTTTTTAGCTAATTCTGGAGTTTTTATTTAACAATTGCTTTTTTTTTTTAAAGTAGCTTGTGTCGAACTGTCAAGATTGAGGTGACGGAAGAACATAATTTAGTGCAATCGGAATCTTTCTGTGTTATCTTTTTTTTAGCAAGAAAAAATGCGTATGATACAAGGAGTTGAATGGTAGCTAGCCATATTTAATCTAATGGACATCACATATTGTCTGTGACGTGCCCTACTACCTTTAATGCGTGTTATTATTAGTAATTACTATTATAATTAGGACAGTGTTAAATTATTAAAATCTAACTGTCAGAAAATTTATTTTATATTTTTAAATTATTATTAAAGATATTTAAACTCAATTATATCTTTTCCTATTTATTTTCATATTAAATTATACCTTTTCCTACTTATTTCCTATTTATTTTCATATTAAAATATTTTTTTAACTTATAAAAGTCCATTATGATTTTTTATTAATTTTAGGATCATTATAACGTCACATTTGAAAAGTTTTTCAATAATAAAATTGAATTTAATTTTATCATGAATTAAATTCCATTCTTATATTTAGAATGAGTTAATGAATAACAAAATTAAATTAAATTACTTAATTTAAAATCTATCATAACTAAATTCAATTTTTATATTTTTATTATTTAATCCTTCAACACTAAAATTTAATATTTTACTAACCATTTCAATTATTTATTAAAATATATAACATAATTAAACTAAGCTTGTCACATAAAAAAAACTAAATACCTGGGAGCCAAAATCACCCTTCAAACCATGACCAGAAAAAAAAAATTAAATACCATTTTATCATTCATAATTCGTCCTGCACATGCGAATCCAAAGTACCACCAATGCCAAAACAATTTCTCCCTATTGTACGGAGAAAGCTTGAAACATTATATTATCTCAGCTTCATATTACACGCAAACTACACAACATACTGGAATAAAGATGGTAGATCCGTTTGGCCGGACCGGTCGAGGTTGGTTAGAAAAATTTAATTAATCATTTTTTTTAGAATAAAGATGATAGAAATATAATAATTTTCATAAACCTTTTATCTGAATATTGTAAATACTCCAGGTTAATTTTGATATAGTTAACAGAGTCAAGTTATGTCCTACTGTATTTTGATCCCTGTGTTTAAGTGTGCAGGAGCTTAGGAGCGCAGGAAGTCGAGCGAAAAATGCAGCGAATGAGAAGGATAACACGGGAAGGGAGTTGACGGGGTCGGTGCGTCCGCAGAGAGCCATTTGCAAACGTTTCACAGCGGATAAACTTCGAGGCAACGTGTCAGGCACCCTCAAGCACTCGGGGCGCCCCTGTTGTGCCACGTCAACATTCGGATAAAACTTTTTAGGGCTATAAATAGATCCCCAAAGCTCAGTTACAGATCATCAATCATTGCAAACGAATTTCTTTCTAATTTTTCTCTGTTTTTCTAAGTATTTTATCGTGTAAGAGGCTTCTCCGTCCGAAGGAGTTATTTTAGAGATCTGCACAATAGTGTAACAATTTTCAAGGACAATTCACCCCCTCTTGTCGATCGCACGATCGCCTTTAAACACAACATCTCCCTTGGGGAAATCTACTCACATCATACATACTAAATTTCATCAAATCTATTTCCAAAAGCATACATTTATGTCTTAAACTGAAATACTACTTAATCATTACGGTTAGAGATCTTCCTCCCAAAAATACATTTTTATTATGAAATCTGTCATAAAATCACTAACATAACTTTTTGGCCAACCATCACAAGTGTAGCTCTTCTAGGAAATAAAAAAAAAAACTCCAATAAGATTAGGATGCTCATTAAGCCATTCAACAATATCAAAAATATTTTCATCCTCTAAACCCAATTTACCTACTCCTTCATATATTTCTGCAAGCTTCCAAACTTAAGTGCTTGTATTTAAAATAGCTTGTGCAATATTTTTCATTGCCGAAGACTCATCTTTTAAATCGGATGACTACTCATTTGCAATTGGTGCTTTTCTTTTTTTACCTTTCACAACTGAAGTATTAGGTACAGATAAATTTGATGCTTCAAATTGTGATCTCGGTGTTGATGGCATACTTTCATAATCAAAGGGAGGAAAATTCTCCAAATAAACTTGATTGTTTGCTTGCATCTCATCAATTTCATCAATACTAATATGAGCATTCTCCCTTTCCCATCTTTGTACCTTTTCTTTGCTTGATCTCCGGTTGCTACATCTTTCTCATATATCTTTCTAAGAATGTCCAGGTGATGAAGAGGTTTTCCTTTGATATTTTTGAACTTTGAATTGGCTTAGTAACAAAAGGAAATTGTGGGGATCGGTGTCGTCGATAGAGAGGGGGGGTGAATATCGACTTGTTAAAAATATTGTGGAAAGCGTGTCGTAAACTTCGAGGTTCGTTCTATTCAGAGTTAGTAGCACAGCAGAAAAATAGACAGAATGAAAAACCAAACAACAAAGTGCACACAGGTTTTTACTTGGTTCCCAACTCCCCAGAGTCAGTACGTCGAAGGCCTAAGCACGGGAAACGCTCGTCTACTAATGGTCTCCTTTCTAAACTTTTCGGAGGCAGAGAAACCCGTCTTACAGTGCACGTTTTACAATCAAAATTTTATGGAAAGTAAATACAAAATGTAAATGCAAACCAAACAAAAAGTCGAAGACTCGAACGATTTGGAACTCCTGAAGTGCCACACACTTCCCCCTGGAGCCTCCTTGGTCGTAGAGCTTCGTCTCTAGCACTTTTGTCGTCACTCAGAATGCTTAAAATGATGTCGTGAATCGTGTTCTGAGTTGAGGGGTCCAAGCCCCTTTTATGGCATTAGCTAGGGCGCCTGTGTTGCTATGGGGTGCCTCAGTAGCGACCAAAATTCCATCCAAATCGAGAACTTCGCGAAGCTGCCAAGGACCCAGTCTTGGGTGCCCAGGAGCTTGTTGGGCACCTGATTCATCCAGGCGCATGCTTGGGGGCGCCTGTATGCATTCAGGTGCCCAGGAACAGCTTTTCAAGGTCGTCTTGTGTTTGTTCGCCTGCTTTTCCTTCAATTCTAGGTACCTGTAAAATACACAAATACAAGACAAGCACATATATATTCTTAGCCTTAACGAATTGGTTCTGACTTCGGATTTCTCGTGAAACCCTAGGTCGAACCGACGCCTATGTTCCCTTCCCGGGGAACGCGCATTTCACCTACTCTTCTCATGAGAAGTTTGCCAACCGACTCCTCCGGTTGGACTTTTGCCCATCTTCACTCACCAGGACTTAGTGCCCAGCTTCACTCACTAGAACTTCGGTGCCCAGCCCTCGGCCAACACTTATTGCCCAATTCCTTGAATCAGGACTTCGTGCCCAGTCCGCGACCAGGACTTATTGCCCAACCCTCGGTCAGGTCTTCGGTGCCCAGCCCTCGGCCAGGACTTATTGCCCAATCCATGATCAGGACTTAGTGTCCAATTCTTCGAACCAGGACTTATTGTCTAGATTAACTAGGACTTTTCTTTACTTTGGTACTGATTTCTTGACTCACCCTTCCCTTGTTTAGTGTATCACTAACTTAAACATATTGTCAAACATTGAAACACTAGAGGTGGATATCACTGATACATCTTGCACCAACAGAAATCACAATAAGAAAGCTCATAATCTGAAGTTGAAAATTTTATGGAAAAACTTAATACCTTCAGGGACATTTAGATTATCTTCTCTACTTAACGCGTTATCTAAAATTCTTGAATCTAAAACCGAGCCCTCCTACACAGGTAATACGTATGTGAATTTTAAGCCAAAAGGATAAGCTGCCAATACATTTATTGTGCATAGTTTTTCCTTCGTTTATGAAACCTTAACTCGGATATGTATTCCATTTATTATACCGATACAATTCTAAAACTTTCAACATTAACCAATAACCGTTATCATGTGACATTACAAAAATAAATTCAAAACAATATTTATATGAAAAAATACCTTAAAGTATGGATAGAATCTTCCTCATTTGTTGAGTATTTGTGGTGAGACAGTAGAACCATTTGATTAGACTAAAACTTTATCTTGAAGTGTTATTAAAGCTCTAAGAATTTAGTGGAAATGACGACTAATGGTCTCGGTAGACCAACAAAAGGAAAAACATTCTGACCAAACACGTGCTTAACTAGTTAAAATATGTAGAAACTTAGCAACTTGTTCCTCAACAAAACTGTATTGATTATCCCTCAGAAGTCTTCTTTCACGATGCATTGCAACTAATCGGGTGAAAACTATTGGGAGTTGACCGAATGGCTAGAGGGGGATAAATAGCCGGTTGTCGAACTTTTGTCGGTTCTTTCTACAAGTGTTAACTTCTCACAAGCGGAAGCAAAATAAATCAATGAAAATGAGAATACCAATCACTAACGCTTATCATTTACGTGGTTCGGAGATTGCTTGCTTATACTTCACGGCTTGTCCTTGCAATCGACGACCCCTTAATCCTTGGGTGGATCAGTCCCCGACAATCTCCGGCTAGAGTTTTCTCCTTCTCGATGAAGAACAACCTCTCACAATCTTCTCTTCCTCTTTACAAGTTGAGAGTTAGAGTTAGGAGGAAGAGATGAGCTTTGGAGGCTTGAGCACTTGATTAAGAAGATTTCTCACTTAAGAGCTAACACCTTTTCAAGTCTCAAAGTCTCTCTTTAAATAGAGCAGAGAGTTGTTAACAAAACAACTCAGTCCTAACACCAATAGATTGCTATCAAGCCTAATCGACTGGTGCTCAGCCAACGACTAGTTTTCGAATAGACTAGTTGACGACCATCCAGACCAGTCGACTGAGCCTACTGTTCAAAACTTACAGAAAGTTCAGTCGGCTGGTGTCCCTACTTGTCAATTGATCTTGTTACACGCTCACACTCATCCTCTTCGGAGTCACCCTTTGAAGCTATCTTCCTTTGGCTCTTGTCCCTCGGATGCATCCAAGTTCTCGACTCGTCTCGATGTCATCCTTCGCCTATGCCTTGAAGTCTGCTTCCCTCGGCTCCACTCCGTTGCTCCTTGTCCGACGGTCCCTCGGATGCGCCATGCTTCGCCGATTCAAGGACCCAAGCACCAAGATAAGATCATCCGTGTGATTTCTACAATTAGTCGCACCAAGCTTTTTATGTATGTTCCACTAAGTCCTGCATGACACAACCACACATCAAATCAACTTGAAATCCTAATATAATCATATTGACCCACATATCAAAATTCATGATCGTACCAATCAAACTTGGGTCAATTGCACCAATAAAAACATCATAACTCATACGTATTACAGAGCGCGAGTTATAATGTGCTTCTAATTGAGCCAATATTCAACGTACTTGATATCTATTATATCGTTGTGATTGGGTAGTTGGTCTTTTAATACGAGACATATGTCGAGTCATATATTGCATGCAAGCTAAATAACTCGCATAAACAACTATGACTAAGATTGCATTTCTTTCAAATTGCCTCATATTACCTAAGTGTCTTTCAATTTTCATGCTAACAATGTTGTAGTATCTTTTCAATGATTTTGTGTATTATATATAAATTAAAATGGTTTCTGATCCTGTCGACAAGCGAAGGTCAGCTCTCGCCCGGCTGACTCGGTCTGACCAAGACGACCCGGTCAACTGTGACTCGGGGGGTCGGACTCGGGCTCAAATAGGGATCAGGTTCAAGTCACTCGGCTCGGACTAAAATGGGGCTTACAAGATGGTGGTGATGGTTGCAAATGGCAGCAATCCTCTCTTTGGAGCCCAAAGGGGGTTTATATAGGGAAAGGGAATCTTTCTGCCATGTCAGAGTTGTCCTGTCACATTAAGGAATGATCAGTTGACAGACTGAACTTGTAGCAGCTTTATCAACCTTATGAGATTGCAACAGCCGCCTGACACCCTGTTAGAACTGCCTCCTCTGACTCTCATTAACGCTCGGCGGCTCTGTTAGGTGGCTCTGTCAGGTGATTATTATGTCAGAGGTTTGTTACATTATTACTGTAGAGGTGGTCCTTCTAATTGTTCGGTCGGCTTGGGTGACATAAAATACATCCATCCCTGGGTGTTCGGCTAAGGACTCTCACCCCCGACCGGCCGACCTCGGGCGACCGATCCTGAGCGCCCGACCCCGAGTGCCTGACCTCGGGTGACCGACCCCGAGCGCCCGACCTCGGGTGACCGGCCCCGAGTGCCTGACCTCGGGTGACCGACTCCGAACGCCCGACCTCGTGTGACCGACCCCGAGTGTCTGACCTCGGTGACCGACCCCGAGCGCCTGACCTCGGGTGACTAGCCCCGAGTGCCTGACCTCGGTGACTGACCCCGAACGCCCAACCTCGGGTGATCGACCCCGAGCGCCCGACCTCGGGTAACCGACCCCGAATGCCCGACCTCGGGTGACCGACTCCGAGCGCCCGACCTCGGGTGACTGACCCCGAGTGAATTTGATCCCTAACCTGGGCCTTGTCTGCCTCGGCCTCCACTCTTCCCACTAAGCCTCAGGCACGGCCCGTAGGACCAAAGACGACCCGGTTTGACATTCTCCGACTCAGGTCATGCTCGATTGAACCCGACCGAGCCTCCAATCCCCTTTAAAAATCACTCGCCCGGATCGGTTTCAGTTTACTAACAATGTCAAAAATTATTGAAGATGAACTATGTCAAAAAATTTATACGAATAGAGAACTCCAAGATATTTTATATGCTATATGCCAGCTCACATCCACATCAGAAAATGCAACTTATGCAAAGCCAATTTTTGACATTTGGGGATATATAGCATAAAAATGAAACTTATTTCATCTCCTATGTCAATTTTGTTTTTTTTTTTTTTGTCTCATCGTTATGTTCTCGATAATAATTAGAACCAAACAAGGCAAAAAATCAATAAAGTACAAAAACAACAATAACATCCATATCACAAAAGCACAAACCTTACAATTTTTGGCGTACTTCCGGTTGATGATATAGCGGTGGCGATGGTGCTATCCAAACTTTGACGGTGTTGTCCAAAAATTCATTTCAGCTCCTATGCCGATTTTTTTTTTTTTTTTTTTTTTGCATCTTATCATTCTGTTCTCGGTAATAATGCAAGGAATTAACAAACCCAAACAAGGCACAAAATCAACAACAACATCCATATCACAAAAACACAAACCAAATAATTTTTGGCATACTTCCAGTTGAAGATATAGCGGTGGCAGTGGACAGTGGCGCTGTCCAAACCCGGCGGTGCTGTCCCAACCCGTGGTTGGTGGCGGAGGAAAGAGGAATGATACGGCGGTGGAGATATGATCCGATCTGCAGTTCACATCTTTGGTTGAATCATAAATCGGAAAAAAAGAGGAATGAACAAGTTGTCAGATGTTCACCTTTTTGATATACCTTCACTTGATGATGCATCGGTGGAGGCGCGCTTGAGCTCCGGTGGCCAACGGCAACAGTGGATGGACAACTGCAATGGACGAACAACAGTAGTGGAGGAGCGGGCCTCGTGTAGCAGAGAGTGGTTTTGATTCTACGCATGAGAGAAGGTTGAGCACGGGAGAAGGGTTGCGCACAAATGAGATAAGCCGAGAAACACATATTTACATGGCGTTTGGTCTGCATTTTTTTAGTTTATTTTTCATTTTTATTTTTTTTTTAAAATATAATTTTTTGAAAAATATATTTAATTTGTATTTTTTAACTTTGTTTTTTAGAAAAAAAATATAACATTTTCTGTAAATTAAAGAATGAAAAAAAAATTATTTTTCAAAAAATTAGAAAATATAATTTTCTAGAAAATAGAAATGAAAAATGACACAAATCAAACGCCTCCTAATTTCAATCCTCCAGATAAATTTCCTTCACAATTCTTCATTTTGAATCGAATTAAATTTCAATTTCTTTTTAATTTTTTACTAAAAATTTATTTTAAAAAGTAAAATTGAATTTCAATTTCAAAAGAAATTTAATTATATCGATTTGTTCCATCCCTTTCCAAATAAATTATAAAGTATCTAAATTCAATTTTATTCTTTCGTAATTATTTTCGTATTAAATTAATTATATCTTTTTTTTATTTATTTTCATATTAAATTATTTTTTTTAAAAAAAGTATTTATAAAAAATAGATTCTAGCCATCTAAATTTAGATTTACCGTTATAATTATTTTCTTAAACTAATTATTTACCTCTTTCGCCTTATTAGAAATCGTAGTGGATCTTTTACACCTTGTTTAGAAAGGAAGGAATTGGAATTTTTTTAGTAATTGGAATTCAATTCCATTGTTTGGTAGCAATTTTCAAGATGGAATTGCTAAGGAATTGAATTCCAATTCTTTTCAAACCCCTCAAAACAAATCAAACCTAAACACATATGATTTGTGAAAGAAATTCACTTGAACAAATTAAGTTACCAAATCGCCCCCTCATAAAACAAATTAAAGTTACTCCAGCTCCATCCTCGCAGGATAAAATCGTAAAAGTATAACAATTGAATTTAATTAAATTCTATTTTTTACAATTCATTCCAAATATGAGGATTGGAATTCAATTCCGGATGGACCGGAATTGAATTCCAATTCCGACCGAAATTGAATTCCAATTCATTACTTAACATGTTTCCAAACAGGATGTTAACTGCGAGAAATGTAACTAGTGATTTAACTTTTAAGGATGGTTTAACCGATCCAACTGCTTGAGTCGATTCAAAAAAGTGGAACTACCACTTTAGCGACCCCTGGTCCCGGCCTCATAAGTATCCAGAGGGGGTAAATCATGATTATCACTGGTGTGATGAGGCACTTGGGGTCGAAGGGATTTTAAAGCCAACACACCAAGATTTTATCTCCGTGCGTAACTGAAAACCCTCGAACTCATCACCTCCATTTCAAACATCTGACATCTTACCATCCGATCCATCCGAGTCGAGGTTGGAAGGCGAGTGGGTTGAGGTGCGATTTGGAGGAGCGCTAGTACTCCTCTCGCCGCCGACGTCCTCCTCCTCGATCAACGTCTCCAGTTGCGGCGTTTTCCTTTTCTCCACGGTGCTGCATGCGGAGAATATCACGAGCAGCTTCATCCCTTCGTCGATCGTTGATGCACCAGAGCCCACTAGCCGCCGCCAGCGCCCCTCGTCACCCCGTCTCAATCATGGCCAAAAGGCCCGCTGTCATCTGCATGCTGGGGAGGGAGGCGCCGACGGTTAGGTCGAGGTGCTTACGCGTGTCGAGGGCGCCAGCGAGCAGCGACCTGGATAGCAGCTTCACTACCGCCGACGGCCTCACTGCCCGCTGGATTTCTCTTCGCCCGGCGGAGGCCGGCGATGCAAGGCCGATGCTGCTGCTACTTGAATCACTGGTGACATGCAGTAACAGAGGCGAGCGTCTTGACCTCCTCGTAGTCGTAGGCATGCGATTGCGACCAGACATCACCTGATTCACCTCTCCGCCCAGAAGAAGTGCATAAACATTTATTTGATCTTGGCGCGCAAAAATCAAGAATTCAAACCCGCCAAAATTGAAATTGGCGCTGGCGCGCGCGCGCGGAAAGTATTTGCTAAATTTGAATCGCACTTTCGAGGCACCGGAAGGCGCAAAACCTGAGAGGCATCTCCTCCAGCGTCCGGCACTCCTCGTCGTACGCACAGCCGCAGGGCAGCACGGGACCGTAGCAGAAGCCCGGCATGGGGAAGACGTACATGCGCGGCGCTACGCGGAGGACGACCGCGGCCCCGGCCAGCGTCCACTGGTGATCCCCGACCATGCAACTGACGAAGCTCCGTATCGGTGCCCTTGCGGGACGTCGTCGTCCTCCCTATTCTCACTTTGCTTATTGCTTCCAGCGATGCCATTAACCAGTAAATTGAAGCTCATACATGCACGTAAAACACAAAGTTTATCAATTCGGAAATGAAATTAGATGGAAGTGAATACCGAGAAGAGAGGTTAATTTGTCGAGTAGTAATCGACGTAAGAGTGGTCGTTTATATTCAGGCGGCATTCATCCAGATGGCAAGTGGAGGATCCGGCGAATACGTGTGTGGAGACGGAGGACGGGGTGTTGTGCGGTGGCAGCATTGCATGGCAAGCAGGGTCTACGCAGGTAGTTGAGTTGGGAGAGTCAAAAGAGAGCAATGTTAGTGTGCTCTGTGGGTACGGGACAACGCGTGAAGGAGGGGTGTCTGTCGTCGATCACCAAGGGGCGGCCAAACCGATAAACGGACGAGGAGGGATTGGGGTGTCGGGTTGCTGCTGCTTCACGGCCGGCAGGTGGTGGTGGGAAGGACACTTGGCCTTCACCTCTGCTTCTGCTTTTCTCTGAGAGAAGCAGGGTCCTTGATTCATGGGAAATTTTCAAAACAGCCTATGAAGTTTAATGTTCTTCTAAAAAATCTCTAATATTTTAATTTCATTGTTAAAACCTTCTCCCGGTAGACATTAATAAAATATTAAAATCATAAGATAGTTTTCTCAAATATTGTCCTTCACATCAAGATTTCCATTCAGTTTAAGATATTATTTAGATTAATTCTCTGTTTGCTGAGTCTAATATCTCCTCTAGGAGTATACATAAATTCCTTCTGCAATGCTCCAAATAAGAAAAATCTCAATTGTACGCCTTTGCACAAGTATCTTTTGAATTCCGAGCTTGCTGTCAATTGGAGAGAAGCTTATTACCCATAGTCGTCGTCTTATTCAAACATTTCATCTAGCTTGTCTAGTTTCTGTCTGTAAAGAGCCAGACTCTGCAATCACAAATAAAAGTTTTGTGTCACTCTAAGTGAAGAGGAACAAAAGGATTAGATATCAGAAATGTTACTGTAATCTTAAGCTATGAATGCCCCATTGCGAACAGTTTTGATGCCGTGGCAAAGAATGAGAAGATCACTGTGGAGGAAGAATTAAAGTTTAAAGAATATCAGACACATCAAGATCTCATCTATCTTTTAGCTACTGTTCTTGGTTTGCATTTTGGGAGAAAACATCATAAAAGGAAGAAAGCCAGATCTATAAACCCATACAATTTCCCTTCTATGGTAGCTCTACCTTGAATTTCGTTTATATAAGTAATCTTATATATCATAGTACATCGAACCTCCCAAAGTAAACCCTCTTTTTCTTCATCATTGGCAGCAACAAAGCAACTTAAAAGCCAATAATAATGTATTAATGCTAGGAATAGAACTAAAGGATTCAATTGTAAAAGATTTCATACTCTGCTATAAGCATAAACACCAGCTTCAGAAGGAGCTATTGGGCTGCCTCTCCGAATGAACTTTCCATTCTTGTAAATGTAAAGCATTGGAATGCCAGTTGACAGTTCAAGTTTGATGACCTGAACACAGTAATAATTTTACTTACAAGCTAAAACAGTTGGATTCACAAAGCTTCAAATGATGGATAGCCCATCTCATCACCTCTTGAGAAGTCAATTTGTCCAGGTACATTATGATGGACCTGAGGGAGTTTCCATGTGCAGCAATCATCACATTCTTCCGAACCAGGAGTCGAGGAACAATCTATAATGAAATTTCAAAGGAAGGTAATCTTTTGCTGAGAAAGAATCAATAAAACATGTAAGGGAAGATACAGAATGTTCAACTGGCTGGAACAATTCTTTGAAAATAGCACTGATAAGTGATAAGAAATCGACAATAAGGAGAGAGAGAGAAAATTATGTTAAACAATAAATTCATTTAAACTGCCTTACTTGATCTCTGAAATAAGTCACAGATCTTTCAGCACACATCTCCAAACTCTCACCATTTGGGGGAGGAACATCATAGCTGCGACGCCATTCATGAACCTTCTCTTTTCCATATATCTCAGCTGTTTCTTGCTTATTGAGACCTTGTAACTCACCGTACCTAGTGAACAATGGGAAAAGGATGAAATAATGCAGAAAATGAACATATCTAAGATAACGGTTAAGAATTGGTCATTACATTCTTTCATTCAGTTGCCAAGCTGTTATGACAGGGATGGACTGCTTTTTGGTCTCTTCGCTATATATCTGACTCCAACTGTGGGCCTGTTCAGTCTCATTGTGTACTATGATTGGCACCTATGTCGAAATAAAAACAATACTCTTTTGATAAAAAAAGTTGAGTTTGTAAGTAACTTGCTGAAGAAATAGGAGAATCAGAAACCTTTCTGCGGCGGTGTTCGGACATCACAAGCATGGCAGTCATTTGGGCACGTATCAGGGATGATGTATAGATCATGTCAATAGGTATGTTCCTTATTCTTTTACCGGCTTCAATTGCCTCCTCGATGCCCTTTTTAGTCAACGGCACGTCAACACAACCAGTAAAGAGGTTTTTCTCATTCCATAAAGACTCTCCATGTCTGATCAGAATTAGTGAAGCTTCAGCTGTGAAGCAAGCAAAAGAATAGTTCTCATTAGACGAAGGGACCCTTTCATAACTACAAAAGTCAGCACTCAAGAATTAGATCGATGAGATATCTTTTCAATCACAATAGTTACAATCTCTGCAAAGCAGAAAGATAAATAAGTTCTTACAAAGAACATTTCTTACTTGATTTTTTCTGGGAATCGGCAGAATTGCTGTTTGATGGTAGTTCAATTGGATCAGCAATGGAGGATTGCGAGCTTGATGAGCAAACCACATGCAAATTCAAGCTCCGAGAGCAGTTGCCCTTTCTTGCAGGGAGAGGCACGTCGAGGCTGAATCCCTTGAGAACCATTCGCAGTGGGAAAACACCAATTTTATTTGGCAAGCCAGTCGAAGAACCCTTGAAACCCTGTGCTTGGATGGAACTGGCAGCATGAAGGCATGCTATTGAAGAAGCCATTCTGATATCGAATACAATTAAAATAGAGGAAAATCTTGTCAGTTATATTATCTATCAATTGCTTCGAGGAAGAACTGGAACTAGAACATTATAAACTCCAGCGGAGTTTTGAAGAATCAAAGTGCCCAAAAGGAGAAAAAAAACAAGGATTTTTTATCAAGAGCAGTAGCACCTTCAACATATTAGACAGATCGTCCTTAAATGTATAAGAATTTCAATGGCTTCATTATAGAACCCAATTGCAAATGCATATAAAATTAATCAGAAATAAGGGCCCGTGTGTCAGCAGATTGCGATCATCACAAATGGCGCTATATGATTTTTGCCTAAAAGAATCAAATTCATCTCCCAAAAAAATACTCAAAATAAAAAACAATTTTGTTTCCCAAATCCGCGCATTGCAGAAAAAGAGAAGGAGAAGCAAGAATCAAGGCGCCACCTTGTTCCGTAACGGAGCGAGATCGGTTCGGACACCCAGAGGAGGAAAGATTGCGCCCCTTTTCAGCGCGCTCGTGCAGCCCCCACCAGCGGCGACGACTTCGATGAAACCGAGGCCGAAAGCGATGGGTTTGAGTATGGTTGATTGTTGAAGCACGGAAAACAAGGACGAAGAAGGCTGAGGAAGTAAAGCTCCTCGTTGGAGAAGGCGATCGAAGATTGGAGGGCAAAATTCGGAAGCAAACAGGAGGAAGAGGATGGAGATGGTTTGGTGGTACCAGTTACAGCGGGGTCGCCAAAAATAAAAATAAATAGAAAAAAACGGAATCATTAAATAATGCAATAATATTAGAGATTGGAGGGTAAAATTAGTTTTTTTTAGTCCAAATTGTATGGCCATTTTGAAAATCTTAAAACCATCTCCAATTATAAATACTACATTTAATATAATTTTTATATTAAAATAATATAATTTCGACGTCAAACATTATTTCAGTTCCAACTTAATTACATCATATCACACCAAAAAAAAATATTCATTAAAATATTTTATTTTTTCTTATTCAATTAGATACACGTAATAAAATTAAAATATATTATTAAATACAATTAATTTAAATTTATAATAAATAATGAATATTAGGAAAAATAATAATTATAAATTAATTTTTATTTATGATATTTAATAATATTATATTTGATTTTATTAATTATATAATATAATAAGATTTTTTAAATATTAAAAATAATGATTCATTACACTAACGTTGGTATAAATTTTAGTGTTTGGGTTGGAGTGTTTTGGTGTAGGTTTGATATTAAATTTACTGTTTTAGTGATGGATTGGAGATGCCTGGAGAAATACACTAAAATATCCCTATTGTTTCAACTTTTTCCCAATTATATCCCTCGAAAAGTTTTTGCGCCATTTATGTCCCTCATCTACAATTTTATTTCCCAGATATATCCCTACCGTCAAACCTCTGTTAAAATTAACGTGCATGTGCTAATCACGTGAGCCGAAATCTGCAAACACAGCCCCACTCAACCCTAATCCTTCAGAACCATAGCGCCTCATCGTCTCCTCCCAACTCCAACTCCCTCTCGCTCCCCAATCTTCTCCTTCCTCGCAACTCCAACTCCCTCTCGCAATCTTCTCCTTCCTCCTGGATCACCCTTCCCTCCCAACTACAACTCCCTCGCAATCTTCTCCTTCCTCTTGGTGTCTGATTTTGGGCAATGACGGCAAGAGAGCGTCTCTTGATTTTGGGCAACGACGGCAAGAAATAGGTCTGCATAATTTTATCCTTCCTTTTGGTATCGCAATCTTCTCCTTAATTCCTCTTGGTGTAATTTTATCTGTCATTTTATTCCATTCTTTTGGGCAAAATCTAGATGGACAAGCTCAGGAGGATATTGAAAAGCAGCTACTACCATTGATCGTGATGGCTAGACGAAGTCAATGCTTTTTGAATTGCACTCCAAGCTATGGTATTTTTTCTTCCGTGATAAATTTGTAGTCCAGTATAAATTTGTATACTGCTTTATTTTTCAGGACATGCAAAACCCAGAGTTCGTGAAGGGGAGAAAAAACTTTGTCGCTATTTCCAAACTCAGAGAACGTGTTGCTAATCAAAGAAAGCAAAGCCACTCAATTCCAGTCCAAGCAAATGTCATGATCATTTCAGATCAAGTTGATGTGAGGGCTAAATCAGCACCAAAAATGAGTACAAGATCAACTTCTGAAGCTTCCATCAACAATCGCACTTTGGTGTGAGTGTGTACAAGATCAACTTCTGTTGCTAGCACAATCTTTTGTTTTTGCATATATGACTACATTGCATAAACCTTGTTTTTTGATAGTCATATAATGACTGTTGATGTTTATGTTTGAACATGTGTATTTTCGAAGAAGATGTTTATGGATATATTTTCGAAGAAGATGTTTATTGCATAAAGCACGTGCACGTTAATTTTAACAGAGATTTGACGGTAGGAATATATTTGGGAAATAAAATTGTAGATGAGGGACATAAATGGCGCAAAAAATTTTCGAGGGATATAATTGGGAAAAAGTTGAAACAATAGGGATATTTTAGTGTATTTTCCCGAGATGCCTAAGAGATGTAGTTTAGATAAAAGGAAACGTGCAGGGGTGAAGTGATATTTTACAAAAATATAACTAAATTAAATTGAGCAATAAAATCATAGTAAATAATATGGCATGACATGATGTAACGTGACATTTTACATATACACATCTGATTATCGCTTGGACACCATCGGCGATCTTCGACCGTCGCCTCAAATCAAACTATACCCTGGGGGGCACGGTGAACCCGTCGGAGATCGTGCATGCAAGATGCTACGTCATTCACTATAATTTTCACTCTCTCATTTTCACTCTCCCAATTATTATTCAATTAAATTAAATTAAAGTTAACCAAAGAACGAATTTTATTTACTAAATTTACTTTCTTTGTAATACCCCTGAAATTATAAAATTATCAAAATACTCTTCAAAGGATGACGAGTAAACTGCCAATGTAATTTCATAGTTGACAAACAAAAACCTAGCACTTAAAAGGAAAATAGTAAAAAGACCCTTTTGCCCTTCATGCGGGAGACCAAGAAGTTGGTTACCACGCGCTAGCTAACAAACGAAATGTCAAACATGGAACGTGGACGAGGTCAACGTCAAGTGAAGCCGGCAATCGGAGTCGTGAGAGTGCAATTTCGTCCTTTTAGCCTCTCCTCTTACTCGTCAAATGAGATGATTGAACAAGGCACGATTAGCCTATTCGGTCTATTTGACTTTAGGCCAATCCCTTAGAACGTGCTTGCCCGAATTTGTCATGTCCTGAGCTCCCTTAATTTCAGTAAAAAATAAATAAAATACTTTTAAATCTATTTTGATTAATAAATTAAATATATAGGCATTTAAATTTATCTATTTTTTTTTAGTTTAATATAATGTGTGTTTGCCCCGAATTTGTGATGTCCTGAGCTCCCTTAATTTCAGTAAAAAATAAATAAAATATTTTTAAATCTGATCTTGTTGCGAAGCGAGATCGACTCCAAAAGTATATGCAGTCCTCCTAAAGATCACGAACTACTGGGCCAGCTGCGATCTGTAAGAAAGAGACCACTAGAACCCGCCGGAAAAAATCTCCGACAAGGCACTCCGACGATCAAGTCAGTCCCCGGTGGTGGAAGAGCAGCAAAAGCAATAGAACAGTGGCGAAAACACTATTGCACGTACCTGGGGATACGAAGTGGAGAAGCTTATATAACCGGGAGAGCTGACAGCTTCTGCCCAATCTGCCATCTTTTATCGCGTAGCGAGGATAGGGTAAGGCATACCCAGAGGTGGCAGGGTAATGTGTCGCATACCAGAATAAGAAATTGGCGTTGTCAACTTATGGGTGAGCGACGTCAAGCGCCACTCGTCCTGACACCAACGTAAGCGGTCGCAGTACGGAGGGACAAGGTATGACAGGGAGATCATGGCGTCAGCGAGATACTCGCGATTCAGGCCGGAATGGTACCTGACCTGCGCCGACCCTGTACAGCTTCTACGAGTCTTATGTCAGGGAGTAGCTGTTCTGATAAGTCACGACAAGAACCTTAGACAACTTGGTTTCCCGAGTTAAGGAAGGCTTCCCAAGCAAAGGTATGCTCCCTGAGTCGTGGTTAGCACGGTTTGGGATGTACGTCCAAACTCAGCCGACTCGGGGATAATCTGGTCAACGACCGAGTACTCTTCTAGCTCGGGATACTTCTGACTCGGGGATCTCATGACATGGTGATACTCTGAGTGAACTTTTCTGGCTCGGGAGGACCTCAGGAGCGTGGGCCGCCGCGTGTTCGGCTGAGCCCCGAGCTGAGAAGTGTGCGGGGCATTCCCGCTTGCGACTTGTACGAAGGTGAGAAATTGGACACTCGACCGGATAATACCCAGGGAGCGTGGGCCGCCACGCGTCAGACTGGGAAACGAGCCGAGAGGTACGCGGGAGCAGATCCGCTTATAACTTCAGATACTTTGAGTTGAGACTCCCCTGACTCAGGAGTGTTAAAGCTTAGGGATGTGGTGAGTCGGGACTTCTCCGACTCGGGACTCTCCTGATTCAGAACTCCCTTACCCAGGACTTTGAGACTCGGGGGCCTTCGGCGCTTCGGGCCCTCTTTGCCTCAATTAGGGTTAATGTTTCCTCGTGTTCGGGGAAATGAGTCGATCCGCCTGTACAGACCCTATATTCGATGGACTCCTGGGGCCCCCAAACTATCTCTCCTGACGGGCTGCTGGGCCAGGCTACACATAAGCTAGCCCGGGATCATAAGCATCCCCCTCAAGTCTAGTCGAAGGAGGCACGCAATCCGACTGACTGGTCCAACGTTCCTGCACAAGTCTGGCAGACCGAGTGGTGCGCTCTTACAACCGATTCCTGTGGTCGACCTTGAATCAGCAACTCACCCGACCAGTAAATCTTCCCATCAAACATCTCTTCGATCTCCCATCCTGGCCCATGCCGAATCACCCCAAATCTCCTTCTAAATTGCCCCATAAATTGTCGGGGGCATGTGTCCCCAAGTCATTTGCCTCCCGAGTTATGATGGGTATGCCTCCCATCCCTGCGAATGTCCGATTCGCACGTGTACTCTGTCGCTTTGGGAGCCGCCTCGTGCCGGATCAGACGATTGAGGCTCGATCCTGCCTTTTTCCCAGCTCGCCATCGGACGACCCGTGTCATTCTCCGGTAGGCCTTTTACCCTACCGTTTTTACCATCGCATTTTACTTCGACACCATCCTGATGCTGCTTCGAGCTCTGCTAGGGTTCCGACGAGTCTGTCCTTACGACCTTCTTCTCCGACAGTTTTCTCTTTCCCCGGTTAGTTTCTTTTCTCTTCCCTTTGAACATGGATTCGCCTTGTGCCTCTTCTTCACCCACCGAGCCATGATATTCCACCATGGTAACCGACCTCCACGCTTATGACCTGGATCAGCTTCGGTCGGACAACCTAATCCCCTCCAACCATCGACTCCATTTACCCAAATCAACTGACCGACCCGATTCCGCCCCTTCGGGCTGCATTACCTTATCCCGCGGCCACCTACAGGTTGGCCTCCGCTTTCCCATCCATCCTTTCATTTCGTCCATTTGCACATACTTTCGCATACCGTTGTCCCAACTAGCCCCGAACGTCATCCGTATGATGTATGGCTCGGCTATCATCTTCGCCTTGTACAAAATACCCCTCCTACCTAAAACTTTCATTATTTTTACTACCCTAAAAAATAAGAGTCAAGCGACTTCTTCTTCTATGCCCGAGCCAAAACCTCCTTCTTAATGAAACTTTCATCCTCTAACAAAGGATGGAAAGAGCGTTACTTCTTTGTTAAGCCCACCCTGACCCCGAGCTGGCCCCCGGCCTGGGTCGAGGATCTTCCTTCCTCTCCTCCTCTCTCCAAAAACTATCGAACCTCCGCGGCCTACCAGTCGGCACGGTCCAAGCTCGGCGATAGGCACTTCCACGGAGCGATCCTGCTGAGGGAGGAGCTCCTTTCTGCCTTCGGCCTCAGCCCGTGCCGACTTCATAGTTGGCCCCAGTCGGTAAGTATTGTGACGTTTCTTTTGAACCTTTTTTAGTTTTGACTAAACTCGTGTCGTTATGGCAGTTACACCGATGTTGACCGCAGCCCTGGTGGAAGGCATCGGCCTGGATGACGCCGAGCTGGAGGCTCGGGGTCACCGCCGAACTGCATGCGAGGGAGGGTGCCCCGACTGAGGTCACCCCAATGGACGCGGCTCCAGTTGCCCCGGAGCGAGAACCCACAGCCGCTGGCCTTGAGACGTCACCACCAGTGCCGACTGATCAACCCACCTCCTCCAAGCGTCGCCGGGCTTCTTCCCCGACTGGAGACTCGTCCCGGCCTTCTTCCAGCAAACGCCTGAAGAAGAAGAAGAAGAAGAAGGCGAAAGTGGATCCCGATTCGGGAGCCACCCGGACGACCTCCGCTCTGATTCCAGCTGTCGCCCCCACGGTCTCCTCCCGCACACTCGACCTCCCGCTACCAGAGGGGTCGGGATCCCCACCAGCTGAGAGTCAGATCAACCGGCCGATGATGAACCTTCTGGTGCCCACTCGGTCAGACTACCGTCTGGGCGCGCCTCAGGGTGAGCTACCCGATCAGCGCCAGGAGCTGCAAATGTATCGATCGGTAGCCAACTGGTATCTGCAAGGATTCGAGGGGTCCTACTACCGAAGGCCCAGCAGCAAAGCTGACTCCTTTTTTCTCGAGGCCACTCAGGTAGATATATGATCAGCCTTTCCTTTTTCCTCACTTACTACTTAGTCTTATGATCTCATTGCCTTTGTCTTTTCATAGTTTGGGGGTCATGCCATAGTCTCTCTATGGCACTCCTGACCCACGCCACGGCCCGGAACGGGCCGAGAGTAGGGTGGAACTCCTGGAGACTCGCCTCAAGCACACACAGCTTGTCTCCAACGAGTCCTCCTTGAGCGATCTGTGTGCTGAGGTCGCTGCCCTACAGGACCGGCTGACCCACTCCGAAGAGCAACTAGGGGTCGCTCGCAGCCAGGTCGAGGTGGCGGACCTGGCTGTTGATCAGTCAAATCTTTGGATCCCCACTCTAGAGTACAATGAGCGGAAGGCTTGGGCTCTCCAGTGGAAGACTTTGGCCAAGTGAACCAAAGCCGAAGCCGACCTCCTAGAGGATCTGGAGCTGCCGAGTCCCTCAAGTCCCAGCTCGAGACCAAAGAAGAAGAGGCAGCGGCCCAGGCGAAGCGGGCGGAGGAGCTGGCCACCGAGTTAACCTCCCGGGACCAAGCACTGACCAATCAGAAGGAGGAGCTCGAGCGCCTAAGGTCCGAGAAGGCCGAGTGGGAGGTAGCTGGGGTGGAGCTGGAGGAGCTGCGCTCTTATAAGGAGGGGGAGACCGGTCGGTGGGACGCCTATAGAGTTGAGTACATCAACTCTGCGGAGTTCAATCAGCAGGTTTCTGAGCGGCTCCAAGCCATGTTGAAGCATCAAATGCTCAACACGTTCAAGCAGCTTAGGCATGGCGGACATATAGCCCCCGACCTACCCCTTTCAGTAGTCAAGATGTCAGGCATGTCCCAAGGCATGCCCGAGGTGGGCAGCCGACCCTTCAAACGAGGGTCGGGCTTTTTGTATTTACACTTTTTTTTTTCATTTTGCAGAGGCTTCCCTCAGTTTTTTTGTACTGCTGTTATTGTTGATGCAAGTCCTTTTTCACTACGCTCTTTGTCGTGTCATTGTCCTTACCTTTGTGTTAATGTCTCGGGAGGTTAAGAGCGAGAACGACATGAGTGAGAGAACGATTGAGTAACTCGGTCTCACAAGTGACTAGTCTAGTCATCAGAGCGTGAGAGTTTCTAAGTGTTGGCCATTCGGGTGAGAGCATAATCGAGCGAATCAGCCCACGTGTGACCGGATTAACCAGTTAAGCGTGAGAGTTTTTAAGTGATGGCCACTTGGGTGAGTTGACGAAGAGTCGAACGACCGGCACTGAGCCAAGCACGTAAAGTTGCCAGCTCGGGCAGTTCAAAGCCTTGTCGTTTAGCATGATCCTGGGGCAGCGTGGGTTGCCACGCGCCCCGCCTCCCGCCTGGGAGTTAGGTCAAGGAAGCCGCGAGGACTTTTCTGCTGGTAGTTAGCATGAATGCGAGAGATTAGACATTCGGTCGGAAAGTTCTCAGGGAGCGTGGGTCGCCACGCGTCTGACTAAGAGCTGAGCCGATTGGTTCACGGGGGTATGCCCGCTTATAACTCGTATGAAAACGAGAGTCTGGAGCACCTGGGTCGCCACGCGTCCGACTGGAAGCTGAGCCGATTGGTTCGCGGGGGCAGGCCTGCTTATAACTTACTGGCAAGGCGAGAGTCTGGACACTCGGTCGGATAGTTCTCAGGGAGCGTGGGTTGCCATGCGTCTGACTGAGAACCGAGCCAAGGGGTGCGCGGAGCTAGTCCGCTTATAACTCGTACGAAGACGAGAGTCTGGACACTCGATCAGGCCGATTCTAAGGAGCGTGGGTCGCCACGCATCTGATCGAGGGCGCTGAGCCGAGTGGTGCACGGGAGCTGGTCCACTTATAATTCACTGCCAAGGTGAGAGTCTGGACACTCGGCCAGATAGTTCTCATGGACCGTGGGCCGCCACGCGTCTGACTGAGAGCTGAGCCGAGGGGTGCGCGGAGCTGGTCCGCTTATAACTCGTACGAAGACGAGAGTCCGGACACTCGATCAGGCTGATTCTAAGGAGCATGGGTCGCCACGCGTTCGATCGGGGGCACTGAGCCGAGTGGTGCACGGGAGCTGGTCCGCTTATAACTCGCTGGCAAGGTGAGAGTCTGGACACTCGGTCGGATTGTTCTTAGGGAGCGTGGCCGCCACGCGTCCGACTGAGAGCCGAGCCGAGGGTTGCGCGGAGCTGGTCCGCTTATAACTCGTACGAAGACGAGAGTCCGGACACGCGATCAGGCCGATTCTAAGGAGCATGGGTCGTCACGCGTCCAATCAGGTCACTGAGCTGAGTGGTGCACGGGAGCTGGTCCGTTTATAACTCGTTGGCAAGGCGAGAGTCTGGACACTCAGTCGGATAGTTCTCAGGAGCGTGGGCCGCCACACGTCCGACTGAGAGCCGAGTCGAGGGGTGTGTGGATCTGGTTCGCTTATAACTCGTACAAAGACGAGAGTTCGGACACTCGATCATGCCGATTCTAAGAAGCGTGGGCTGCCATGCGTCCGATCGGGGGCACTGAGCCGAGTGGTGCGCGAGAACTGGTCCGCTTATAACTCGCTAGCAAGGCGAGAGTCTGGATACTCGGTCGGATTGTTCTCAGGGAGCGTGGGCCGCCACGTGTACGACTAAGAGGCGAGCCGAGGGGTGCGTGGAGCTGGTCCGCTTATAACTCGTACGAAGACAAGAGTTCGGGCACTCGATCAGGCTGATTCTAAGGAGCGTGGGTCGCCATGCGTCCGATCGGGGGCACTGAGCCGAGTGGTGTGCGGGAGCTGGTCTGCTTATAACTCGTTGGCAAGACGAGAGTCTGGACACTGGGTCGGATAGTTCTTAGGGAGCGTGGGTCGCCACGCGTCCGACTGAGAGCCGAGCCGAGGGGTGCGTGGAGCTGGTCCCCTTATAACTCGTACGAAGACGAGAGTTCGGACACTCGATCATGCTGATTCTAAGGAGCGTGGGCCACCACGCATCCGATCGGGGCACTGAGCTGAGTAGTGCGCGGGAGCTGGTCCGCTTATAACTCGCTGGCAAGGCGAGAGTCTGGACACTCGGTCGGATAGTTCTCAGGGAGTGTGGGCTGCCACGCGTCCGACTGAGAGTCGAGCCGAGGGGTGCGCGGAGTTGCTCTGCTTATAACTCGCTGGCAAGGCGAGAGTCTGGAACACCTACAAGTTGAGCGAAGACCCCATTCTTCCACTATCATAGCTTAGGCAGTACATTTGTTTTACAATGCTCTCATTCTGCCTCTCGATAGGGTTGGAGGTGAATCACTCTCCATGGTCGATCGAGCCTCTTTCCCTTGTCATTTTCCAGGTAATAAGCTCCCGAAGCTAGCTACTCAACAATTTTAAAAGGTCCTCCCCACTGTGGCTCCAACTTACTGACGTCCTCGACTGGCTTGATCCTTTTCCAGACGAGGTCCCCGACCTGGAATGCTCTCGGTAGCATTCCGATTATATCTTGCTTCATCTTCTGGCGATAAGCAAACATTCAAGCCGCTGCCGTCTCTTGAATTTCTTCGACCAAGTCTAGCTCCAGGCGCCTTCTTTCAGGATTATCTTCGTCATAAGCTTTTTGCCGATCCGACTCACACCCGACCTCGACCGGCACCACGGCTTCACTTCCATAGACCAGCTGGAAAGGGGTATGACCCGTAGTTTCCTTGGGTGTGGTCCGAAGAGCCCACAAGACACTCGGTAGCTCGTCCACCCAACTTCCTCCTGCATGGTCCGGCTTGGTCTTCAACCATCTCAGAATTTCTTGGTTGGTCGCTTCTACTTGACCGTTGTTTTGTGGGTGTGCCACCGAAGTGAAAGCTTGCTTAATGCTGTAGGCCGAGCATCATTCCTGTATTTTCCGACCCTGGAATTGCCTCCCATTATCCGAGACGAATTTATGAGGGATTCCGTACCGGCATAAAATGTTCTACCACAGGAACTTAATCACTGCCTGCTCGGTGATGCGCGCCAGGGCCTCTGCTTCTATCCACTTGGAAAAATAGTCGACGGCCACTAGCAGGAACTTCTTCTGAGCCGCAGCGAGCGGGAATGGTCCCACTATATCCATGCCCCATTGGTCGAAAGGGCAGGAGACCACTGATGCCTTCATTGTTTCCACGGGTCAGTGAGGAAGATAGTGGTGCTTCCGACAAAACAAGCAGGTGGAGACCATTTTATCGGTGTCCTTCTGTAGGGTCAGCCAGCAATACCCGCCCAATAAGGCTTTTCGGACCACAGTCCGAGCTCCAGCGTGTCTTCCGCAGACTCTCATATGAATCTCTCTCAGTGCATAGTCTGCGTCCTCCTCGCCCAGGCACTTGAGTAGTGGTCGAGCGAATGACCTCTTGTATAATACATCCACGACCATGATGTACTTAACTGCCTGCTTTCTAAGCAATCGGGCTTCCTCTCGGTCGGTTGGGACGACCCCTTCTGTCAGGTAGGCAATGAGCGGTGTTCTCCAGTCTGATTCTAGCTCCAGCTCGGCCTGCCGCTCAATGTGCATAATCATTAAGGCCGGCCCACCCGGCTGAGGAAGTACCCAAGAGCCAACCGAGCTGGCCAATTTAGCCAGCTCGTCCGCCTTCAGATTGCTCTCCCTAGGGATCTTCTGAATCTGCACCTCTTGAAACTCGACCTTCATCTTCTCATAGGCTTCGATGACGGCCTGCA
This sequence comes from Boesenbergia rotunda, assembly GCA_024364735.1. Classification (NCBI taxonomy): domain Eukaryota; kingdom Viridiplantae; phylum Streptophyta; class Magnoliopsida; order Zingiberales; family Zingiberaceae; genus Boesenbergia; species Boesenbergia rotunda. Next base: position 743,186 of record JAGFNQ010001747.1, read on the forward strand.
GCCGATCGCTATTGACTTCAAACCGACCGGCGACCTGCTGAATGAACAGCTGAGAGTCAGAGTATAATATTGCCCGGGTGGCTCCCACGTGCTTAGCTGCCTGCAATCTGACTCCCATGTGCGACTTACCAAATCCTGCAAACTCAATCATACATATCAAATAACAAGAGTAAATCTAACTTAAATCCTTTGCTTAAACATCAAAACACATCGTCAGTCCTGACCATAGATTGCCCCAACAGGGCATTCGTCAGGCCTTCACCTCGGTAGCATACCCACAGGGGAATGAACAAGCCGAGGTCGTCAATCGTGAAATCCTCAGGGGACTTAAGATAACGCTAGATCACGTCGGAGGCAGCTGGGTCGACGAACACCCCAGCATCCTGTGGTCCTACTGTACCACTCCTCGAGAAGGAACAGGCCAGCGCCCTTTCTAGCTATATGGGACAGAGGCGGTCATCCCGGTGGAAGTAGGGGAAGAGTCCATTCGACGACAGTACTATAACAAGGAGGGCAATGATCAGGAGCGGCGGATCGACCTGGATCTCATCTCAAATGTGACGGATAAAGTAGCGGCTCGGCTAGAAGCGTATCGGTGAAGGATGCAGCAAGCTTATAACCGCCGGGTAATCTCCCTCAGCTTTGAAGTCAGTGACAAGGTCTGGAACAGGATCAAACCAGTAGGTGACCCGGGGAAGCTAGAGCCTCAGTGGGACCAACCTTACGTTTTCACTAAAAAGCTCATAGGGGGCAGCTACTATCTAGAAGATAACAAAGGCAAGGAGATAGGAAGGCCCTGGCACGCCAACCATCTCCGCCCTTATCGCACTCGGTGAGGTGTTGAGTTGTTCGTTTACCTTTTGTATTCTTTGTTTGTGTTTCCTTGCAGTTCAATAAATAAAAAGAGAAAACGAAATATTATTCGAAAGACGTTGAATCCTTACCTGAGCAAAACTCTACTACATCCGCGGTGAGTAGGCTTGGCCTCGGTGCTGCACATATCCGGCCAAGAGCTGCAAAATTCTACTACCTCCGTGGTGAGTAGGCTTGACCTCGGTGCGACACATGTCCAGCCAAGAGCTGCAAAACCCTACTACCTCCGCGGTGAGTAGACTTGGTCTCGGTGCTGCACATGCCTGACCAAGAGCTGCAAAACCTTACTACCTGCGTGGTGAGTAGGTTTGGCCTCGGTGCGGCATATACCCGGCCAAGAGCTGCAAAACTCTATTACCTCCACGGTGAGTAGACTTAGCCTTGGCGTTACGCATGTCCGGCCAAGAGCTGTAAAACTCTACTACCTCCGTGGCGAGTCGATTTGGCCTCGGTATTGCATATACCCGATAAAAAGCTATAAAACTTTACTATCTCCATGGTAAGTAGGCTTGGCCTCAATTTTGAAATTTGCCTGCGCTGTTTGAATCAATGCGGTCGAAGTTGAGCCCACAAGAAGCTACATTTGAGGACATTGTATCATTCTTGCTCCTCTCTATCATATTTATTGTTAGAGCAATGATAGAGAACGTGAAATTTTAGCGTGAAACTCAACGTGAATGACGTGGCACTTTTTATATACACGTCCGATTGTCGCTCGGACAGTGGCGGCGGCCTCCGGCCGCCGCCCCGAACAAAACTATAACCTGGGAGGACGGGTGAACCCGTCGAGGATCGGTGCAATTGGGTTTCATGTTGGATTCACGTTGAGTTTTTCATGTTCCCAATCATTTTCCTTATTGTTAGGCCCAGCTATTAGGGACTGAGCCGCTCAGGAGACGGTCGATTGGGGCCACGACGGGCAAGGGCATAACCATGTAGAGCAATGATAGAGAGAGTAATAATGAGAAAGTGAAAATTAAAGTGAATAATATGACATGACGTGACACTTTATATGTACACGTTCGATTATCGCTTGGACACCATCGGCGGCCTTCGGCCGTCGTCCCGAATCAATCTATACCCTGGGAGACATAGTGAACCCGTCGGAAATCGTACGTGCAAAGTGCCACGTTATTCACTATGATTTTCACTCTTTTATTTTCGCTCTCCTAATCATTATTCTAACCATGTAATAATGCACCCGAGAGACCATTTTAGAGTTTAAAGGAGAAATCTAATTTCTCTATACATTTAATTATTTTAACTCATTTTCATCCTACCAATCTTAAAATCTCAAAATTCATAATCGACACAAAAAAAAATATTATTATTTTTTCAAACATGATCCTAAATGAATGAATATTCTTGTATATTTAAGTTGGCCTTCATACAGTCGTATATGTAAATCATATCATCCTGAGATGAAAAATTAAAATTTGAGAAAATCAATGTGTCTATTTTACACAGTATTCAAAATTTTTTTTTTTGACCTTTTTCTATGTTAGAGATGGCAATAGGGCGGAGCGGGGGTGAGTTTGTCATTTCCATTCTTATCCCAATTTCAAATTTTACCTTGGAGAATCCTCATCCCGACTCCACGGGATTAAATCCCAATATTCGTCCAAATTCACATTTCAATTTATTCATTATTTAAATTTAATTATAGATATTATGAAAAATTATATAAAATATATTTATATTATAATAATTATTATTATTAGTAATAATATTATAATTATTATTATCGGTGCTATTAGGGAGGAAGTTCGAGATATCCGTATCCAATTTATTGTGGAGATTTGAAAAAATCTTCAAACTCAAATTTATATCTGATAACGTCTCTTAAATCTGTCCTGTTTCAAATTTTTCCTGTAAGATCACGAATTCACGAAAAAATTATTACCCTTATTACGTGAAGAATTAGCTTCAAGTCCTCGTTTAGCATCGGGTGCAAGCAGGGGGCGGATCCTCTGGTCCTAATCCTGGTCCTCCTAGTCCACCGCGATTGCGGTCGATCGTGATTGCGATCCAGCCGCAATTTGTTCCAATCCCCTCTAGGGTTCACCATGCCCCCAGGTTATAGTTGCGTTCGGCGGGTGGCCGGAGGCACCCGACGGCCTAAACCCTAAATCTTAAACCCTAAATCCTAATTTTAAATCCGGATTTAGGGTTTAGGCCGTCGGGTGACTCCGTCCACCGCCGAACCCAACTATAACCTGGGAGCATGGTGAACCCTAGAGGGATTGGAATAAATTGCGGCCGGATCGCAATCACGATCCGACCGCAATCGCGATGTGGACCAGGGAGGGACCAGGGATTTAGGGACTAGAGGATCTGACCCCGTGCAAGCAGTTCGGATTCCCTGATTTCCTCTGTCCCTCTGTCCTGAACACAAAACGACAAAGAAACTCGCGTGCAGTTCACGTGACTTCGCCCACTCGCGTGAAGAAGTCGAACCGCACGTCCCTCTCGTGATAAAAACACCCTCTGCTCTGCGCAGATAGACTCCGGGAAGAGCCGGCCGGACTTGTAGCCCGCTCTTCGCCCTCCGCTACTCCGGGAAGAGCCGGCCGGACTTGTAGCGGACGCCGCAGGCGTTGCAGAGGGTCTTAGGACTGAGAGGCCCCGCCCTCCACTGCGGGGTCTTGGTGATTTCGCAATGCAAGCACTTACGCGGCCCCGGTGGCGAGCACGAGTCGTCCCCCTCGTCGTTTGGATGGTTCCTCTTCTTGCTCTTTTTGTTGGGAAGCGGCCGCGGCGGAGCACGAAATGATGACTCGTCGAAGCTCTCGGCGGAGAACGGAGAGTGGAGGGCCGCAGCCGTATCGGTTGGCGCAGGCGTGGAACAGGGGATGACGACGTGGGGCCGGGGCAAGAATGCGGCCGGACACGCGCGCTTGGTCCGCGCGCGAGCGGGAACGGCTACCACCGCGGGTGCCTCCTGCCTGCTGAGAGGGGGAGGAGGCGCCCTAGCGTCCTTCTTACCGCCGATGAAGTAGTAAGCAGAGGTCGACGAGGAAGAGTAAGAGGACGATGACGACGACTCGCTGATGCCCCTGCCACTGGTGTTCGTGCTCGCTTCGAGCACAGAGACAGGGCTCGAAGTGCGAAAGAAATAACGCTGATCGGCTTTAGTTTCGCCAGGTCTGTCATCGCTGGTGGCACTTTTGTCGACAGCGTCGCCGCCGCTATGGAGACCGAGCGAGGAATCAGGGTCATTGAGGAATTTCGACATCCATTCCAATTGCATAATGTCAATCTCTTCCCACTGCCATTTCGACAAACACCACATCGATCGTCAGCTATCAAATCGCACAGTAGTTTCTTTGTTTTTACGGAATTAAAAACTCGTTTTTCTCATTCCAATCAATCACCGGACCAGATTGAAAACTTACAGGGCCTAGCTTGTCCTCTTCCTTGCCGAAGTCGACCGTAGCCTTGTTCTCTGCTGCAGCGAAGCCATCGAGCGAGTCCTCGCCGACGCCGTCTCCTAAAAGCTCATCAGCAACCGGCACCGGAAGCGGTGGGAGCAACAGCGCGCCGCTCACACCGCCGCAGGGATCTAACAGCCCGAGCGCGTCCTCGTCGCCAGGGAAGTCGACGAAGTCCTCGATGTGGTCGAACAAGTCGCCCAGGCCGTCCTCCATCACCTCCCTCTCTGCATATACACACACACACGACCATGAATGAGACGAGGCAAAATCAATAGCGCCATTAACGCAAAGCTTTGGAGAACGTGCGAATAAATCGAATACGTGCGTAAGAGATGAACAGGGCGCGGCCACTTGACAAACTGCGCTGAGCGAAAAAGAAAACACGGAGACGCAGAGAAGGTCTATCTGCACGGAGCAGAGGGTGTTTTTGATCGCGAGCGGAACGCGCGGTTCGACTTCAGAGCGGGCGATTTCAGAAGTCGAACCGCCCGTTCCGCATCAGACGACTCGTCCGATTCGACGATAAATACGGTAACATTACAATTATGGTGAATTTTGACGGGTTTATAGTTCTCCGAGGATATCATCTTATTCGGAACGACGATCAAAAATTATTGATGGTTTCCGATCGTCGATCGGATGACTCGTCAATGATCGTCGGCGAATTGATACACGGATATAAGGGAGATCCTGATACAGAAGATCCGTGTTAGACGAGAATGACCTTTTGCCACCCTGATTAAAACGTCCTGCGATTCGACAACTAAAACCACTCAACTCCATACCTACTAAACCCTCGGCCTCACCGGTCTCGTTAGGGTTTTTTGGGCGGGCGTCGCGCCAACGCACCGCTCCCTGGCAGCCTCCTCCTCTTCCTCTACACCACTTCGTTCCAAAACGGCGCCTAACAACCGTGGTTGTTTGAACCTGGCGCGGACAGCGGGAAGTATGGTGATAAGGGTTTCCACCCACGTTGGCGTTGGGGGGCGCTTCTATACCTCCCACTCCTTTCCCTGGTTATCCTCTCGCTTCCAGCACGCCGCCTCTGGATCGCGTCCGTTCTTGCCCATCCGTCCCGTCTCGCGCTGCACTCGGTATTTTTCTTTTTTCTAGCCTGTTCCCTTATGTATATTATTTTTGGCCGTTTACTCCGAGATGTATTTTATGAAATTCTGTTTTCTTGCGTGTTTTCCAACCCATCCCCAAGAAATCACTTTTTTCCCCTTTGGTACAGGAGTTAAATATTTATGCTTATTATTGGGTTTTAATGCGAATCAGAATTTTTCCCGCGGCTAATGTTGATCTTTTTACCAGCAAAGAATTTTTTTTCATCCTGATTTTGTTGAGGGCATCGGTCCAATTTATCAAGGAAACTTTGTTCAGTTGCTTATTGACAAATTAACCAAAGGTATTAGAGCTCTGCAATAGGCTTTGGTGCACGATTTTTAACCTAACCCCACCAAATATATTTTTCTGTTGGGTACTTGAGCTGAATATTTATGCTTATCGTTATGTTTTGCTGAGAATTGAAACTTCAAACTTGAATGAAATTGATATTTTGCGGAGAAAAGAGGCTTTCTTCTTCCTGTTTTTGTCATGGGCATCAACCTCATTTTCTTATGCATAAATTAGCCAAAAAAAAATAGAACTTTGCACACTTCATCTAACAAATGTTTATTTAATTTTAAGCATGATTTTGCTGGTTGATCGGGTCTTTCATGAATAATTGAATTCCATGCCACTACATTTGTGGTAAAAATGTGTGGCTTCCATGAGTTGTTTGGATCATTAATAAATAATTAAGGTATAATAGGAGTTAAACATCGGAAGACCAGATTACCTATATTGGGGGGAATCTTACTATTTAATGTACGGAGAAAAAAATTCAAAAGAGTGTCCCTCTTTTACAGAATTATCAAAGGAGTGCTCCCTTTTTTATTTATCATAAAAAAGACGCTTGTACCTGAGCAACTCTTGTAGCAGTTCATGTAATATAAGATAAACTAAAAACAAATAAAAAATATCATATATATATATATATATATATTAAAAATAATATTGAGTAAAGTGACAAATTCTGCCATAATTTTGTAAAAATTGCCATATATATATATAATAAATTATAAAAATTATGAAAAAATAGTAGTTTTTGTTAAAATTGCTACATAGTCATTTTTCATATAAAAATTTAAATTTGAATATATAAATCCACTCTATGAGGCAATTAGAGTCCAACTATCAAAATGACCATGCAAATTGGCACTTTTAGCTAAAAGTGCTATGTGATAATTTTTTAATCATTTTGCCAATTCGAATGTATGGTTGGAATCGAATGACCTCCTAAATTGCATCTATATAATTAACATTAAATTTTGAGTAGAAAATGACAGATAGTTTGGTTATTTTTTGGTCGTTTGATCAATCAATCGTCTCTTAGAATGCATCTATATATTCAAATTCAAAATTTGAGCACATAATAGGTTTGGCCCAAATTGCTACATGACTATTTTTGATAATTTTTATTTATATATTTTTAAATTTAAATTTATTATTTTTTAATTTATAATTGATATACTTTTTTAAAAATTATGGCAGAATTTGTCACATTGCTCTATTATTTTTTTAAAAAATCTAGATTTTTTTTATAATTTATTACTTTTAAAAAATTTATAATTCATGTAACACTTTTGACCAAAAAGTTACATGAATTGCCTAGGCACATGCATCAAACCTGTCATCATCGCTCTTGTTTGTTTAAAACATGTGTATGAAGGCGCAGTGGTTTAGAAGAGCAAATTATATAGGAGACATGAATTGATGGACAAATTTGATAGAAAACATGAGATGGGATATTCTTTTGATGATAAATAAAAACACTTCAAGCCAAATAATAAAAAATTCTTGTGCCATGTTTATAATACTTGGTTGATAAAATCTAATGTATTACCTGCATTAGAACCATTTTTTTATTGATATGTCATTTCTGAATGCCTATTTTGTTGTCAAGAGAACGTATACAAATCTTTTTGTTATCTAAGCATATATTCATAATGCGGTTGGACAATATCAGTCGAAGTTTCTTAACGAATGTATGTTAATCCTTCAACTTCTTTTTTCACATATGAATTAAATTGTCATAGACTATAGGTTCATGTCTGATATACTACAGTAGGATGGAAACATTCTTTAGGAGTAGGGTCAGGGTGCTATTAACTCTCGGAGGCAAACTAGGGTGTGACTGGTACTTACAATCCTTATCTTATTCACCGCCCATAATCCAAAAAAGGGAAAATGTTATTTCCATTAAGGGACCATACCCCTTAGATTACATAATTTGTATGTACAATTGAAATCATGTAATCATGAGAATTAGCTCTTCCAGGTGGCCAATCGTGAGAATTAGGTACTTTCACTTTTTGCGCTGGCTGTTAATGTCTTAATGGCATTATATTCATACGATATCCATGGAAAGGGATGACCAATGTCATGGACGGACTTTTTAGTGGCAAGGAGCCTTGCCCTGATTCCAGTGTATCCTTGCAATGTTTTCCTGACTAATTATCCTTATATGTTGGAGCTGCCAGGTTATGCAACTAGAATAATGTACTGAGAGCAATTGCATGGATGACTGCAAAGGTGGGATAGAAATGCATATTAATGCATGGTGAATGCCGTTTGCCGTTAGGCGGATCAATTTGATCTTAAACCTTTTGAGGTTCGATGGCGAAGGTGGGGTAATTTTGATGTGAAAACTGTTACCTAACTGAAACTGAGTACAGTACCATAAAAAAGCTAATTTTCAATTTTTTGTAACTCATAAATTTGGATAATATTTTCCTATGACTTTTGATTTTTACTTCCAAATTGTACAACTTGGTATCGGCACGATACGATACCGAAACTGTAGACCGAGATTATATGGCTTAAACATGTTATTGAATTTGTTTGACATCACATGGCATTTCGAGGTTAGGACTCAAGCAGATAGGAGGAAGGATAAAGAAAGAAATATTACTTTGGCATGCGTACATCTGTAGTTTATATTGATTTACTTACTGACTTGTCTCTTTAGTAGTTTAATACAATATGATAGCGCTTTGCTTGATACATAGTAATTATCTTTCTTCTCTCTCTGGTGCTGATGCCACATCATTTTTTTTGAAGAATTAAGCAAGAAATGGAAGAAAGAATTTCCAAGGACTTGTGGCATACAGAAACGAAGAGACTAAGGGCGAAGAAAAAAGATCACAAAAATTGGACAAATATTACGGGAGGGGGTTGCACTGATTTATTACCACAATATGATGATTCTAAAATTGGAAAGGAAGCTGCTGAATTAGGAAATGTTGAAAATCGAAGAGTTCACATGCTTACTAATCATCATCAGGACTTGTGGCATACAGAAACGAAGAGACTAAGGGTAAAGAAAAAAGATCACAAATAAGAGAGTTCTTCTGGAGTGGTATCGTCAACCTGGAGAAGACAAGCCTCCTGTTCCTTTATTGAAAGTGAGATTCCAATAATATTTCAAAAGACTTATTTATGCAGATATCTTGTTGTGGCGACTTGAAGTTTAATGGTAAATGTTTAGAAGCATTATTATGAGATAATATGACAGTGTTGACTGTTGATCACTTCTCTTATGTTTATTCACTTTCATTGACTTTGATGGTGCTCTATTTTATGGATATTTTTTCTGCAATCCATCAGCTTCTCTTGTCATGTTTATTTGCTTTTCCTTGTCTGACAACTATGAGCTTATTTCAGGACGTCAAATGGGATTACAACCCATGGATATCTAACCATTAGGCCTAACAAGTTTACTTAAAAATTAGGTAAATGGATTATTTAGAAATCTCAAGGTCCATATTATTGATGTGTAAAATCTGGCTAGGCCATCTGAGTTGGTAAATTTCGTATTCTTGTAAATTTGGATATCTGACTTTGGCAATGATCCATGTGTGGCAAATACTCTTATTTAAGCCAGACTTACAAATCAACGGAATTCTTACTTTTTCTGATAACAAACTTTTGTCTGCCTTACATTTACAAGGTTCATTTTCCTTTATCTTCTTTGACATACATTGTCACCAACTTATTGTTGGGTGGATATTCATTTTTCAATTGACTTTTGTGCTTTACTAATAAGTGAACAGGAAATGTAATTAGAGTACTTTATTGTGTTGGTTTTTGGTTGATGGAACTATCTGAAATATCCTGTTGCTATCTCGTTGATCTTATAATCTCTGTCATCAATACAAGATGTTAAGCTAGGTTTGCTCGAGAGACCAGCTGGACCATTCAATGAAACAGAAGGCTTCCGAATTGATTGACGAATCGATTGAGCATTGTTCTCCGATTAGAATTTAAAATGAAATAATCTCAGTCGTTTATGTGTAGTTAGTGTCCATTCAATGGATAGTCAAATGGTCACCAATCAATTGTGGCGTTTTTGCTAATCGACTGGTGATGACAATAAGCAGAGAAACGACCCGATCTTGAGGAGTTTAAAAATGGGGCTTATGTCACAAAAACAAGTTCCTATTCCATTGTGCTCTTCCTACTAAACTTCAATGTCAAGCTCTCGCCTGTATCATCTTCAAGCAACTAAGCGTAGGATAACTTTATCGAATCTATAATCTCTTCATTTCTTCTTTTTAGTTGCTATGTCATTTGCTGAAAGCTGTGAGCATCTTGTAATTCTGCTGTAAGAAGGTTTCTCCGCCTTCAATTTTGGTACTAGAAGGAAAAGCATTAGTGAAAGTAGATAATTCAGAGTGGACTGTTGAATTAGTTGCCTATGAATACTACGTAAATTAAAAGTTATAAAAATTAATAATGTTTAAAAATCACTTTCAATATTCTCATATAAATTAGTAGAATCGATAATTATCGGTTGTATGAGATAATCTTTATAATTAATCCGATGTTATATATATATATATATATATATATATTTTATGTCATGTGAATCACTTCTTTTATAATACATGGAAAAAAATTGTTTATGTTAAAAATGTTGAGCATTTGAATTTGGCAAATAATACGGTAGTAACTGATCATGAAATGTAAAATTCAATTTTGTTTCTCAATGAAAATGAAAAGACAAATATGTAAAATTAAATTGCTTGGAAATAAAATATAAAATAAGAGTGAAAAAACTGACTTTAAAAATATATTAAAAACCATAAAAATTCCGACCTGCCGGATTCGAACCAGCGACCTAAGGATTTCAGCAACATACTACAGTCCTCCGCTCTACCAACTGAGCTAAGGTCGGTTTTCATATGTCACTTAAGAAAATATTAATTTTATCATAATTACAGAAAACACCAAAATAGATAATAAGTAACTCCTCTTCCGTAGACTATCGAAATATAGAGAAAACTCCAAAATAGACTATTTTATTACATGAGCTCAAGTTCGAAACAAGAAAACAAAATGTTGCATACTTAAAACTATCGAAATCTCTAGCCCATTTCACATGATAGAGCATGCGTTCGGGTTGTCGTCACTGAACATGGTGGAGAGTTTATCCTCCGGCCTCACCACTTGGTTCCCCATTGTGATCACCTCTACATTCCTCACATGCCCTGCCGGTGCCTTTTTGTCATAGGTTTGGGGATTGTAAGGGTGAGCTACCACGTTGTAGGGCACATAAGGCCATATTTCGGCTCTTTTTCCGGTCGATTGAACCCTCCTCACCACCTTGCTCGGCTCAATGTACCCGATCACCGTCACCTTGTATTGCTTTCTATTGATGTCCACGGATTGAACCCCTTTATAAGGCATAAGATCCAGCGAAAATCCGTTAGAGAATCGAATAGAGTTGGCAAAATGCTACAATGAAAAGATCCACATGAGTTAACTACTATTGGTTAAACCGCGATCCGAGTTAGCCGCTGCTAACTCGGACTCGATATATCGAACCACACCCAAAGAAAGGCAACACAAACAATAAGTCCTTGACCGATTACTATCTTCTATGGAGAGCTCTAAAACTCAATGAGAAACACAAGAGGAGGAGAAGATATGAAACCTTTCATATTAGCGAGGGCATTTCGAACTTTGAGTTCACATCCTTCACAATCCATCCTGACCTTGAGCTCCACGGTCTGGAACTGCCTCTTCCTCTTGTGGCTGTATCCACCCAACAAGTTGGAGAAGTAGTCCACTGCCCCTCCCATGACTAGAAGTAGGTTAAGGTCGATCGACAGAGCTTGATTGATCAATTAGGTGATGAGTGGGAGGAGAGGACGACCTCTGTGGTTCACCTTCATCCCTGCAACTGTTCTTATATAGTCCTATCAAAAGGCATATGAAACCAATAGAAAACAAACAAGAAGAAAAAAAGAAATGTATTGGACACTTTCTCTTAGAAAAGAGGTTCTCATAATATTCTTTTTTGTTTGTCGGATTGAAGTTTGTAAGATGGTAGATATATCTCTGCCGTTAGTAAATCGTAAAGAAAAAAATTGTAATAATGTGAAAATTACACACAAGAAAAAAACATTACTTGCCTTTTTTCAATTCTTTTGAGACTATTATATTTCACTGATAGTTGTTCATGCGCGAGGAATATTTATGAAAACAACTGTATTGCAGCAATTAAAATTCCATTTTGTTTCCCACAAATTTATTTCAGTTATTGCGTGATCAACACATGTAATACTTGAAAACTTTCTTCATTTGCATTTTGCAGAATCCTTTTTCATGTGGAGAATGAAGAACTGCAGTCAAAGGGGAATGCTGATGATGTGATTCGAGGGAGAAAAAGAGAGAGAGAGAGAGAAGAGTTTATAAAGAGACTGGTCTAAGATTAATAATTGATCCAACTGATATATCATCATTAAGTCGCCAGTATCAATTCCTTCCTACATGGCTTCACTGTGTGCAGGTTCTTTGCTTTGTGCTCTTGAGACTTGAGAGTGTGCTCATGATTTTCTATCTATCTATCTATCCATCTATCTACCTACAGAAACACAAGATTCTGAGGCTGAGGCCATGCACAAATCTCGGTGGCTATTCTTAATGGTCTGAGAATACAGTTTTGGAGGGACCCTTAAGAATTTTTTTGCTTTGACTCGAAGTTACTCTCATCAGTTTAATTCCTTCCTCACAAAAAGATTGCAAAAAGGTCTTTAATTTATTCTTCATATTGCAGATACTTCACTCAATCATGCAGACTTAGTCATGAAGGAAGCAGGGAAGGGAGTGGCACACTGCAGTTTGCAAAATTTGATTCTCGGTAAAAAGAAGGTTGGAATCATAATTATGAGGTCTTTGAAGAAGGAACTCCATGCATGATGAACTCATTGTCTGCGTGTAAGAACAAAGAGAAAAAGACAGCAAATCTAACTAAAGAAGGAGGCATTCACACACAATTCAGAGCTTTTGTTTTCAGTACTCATCAAGCTGAAAATTACAACTTCATGCAGGCCTTTACAAGATTATCTTGAATATATATATGTACCTACCTCATGCATCTTTATGCTTTGAGAATTTTACTTAATTAACTAATATAAATTTATATAATTCTAAAAGATTTATTAAAGGCCCTCTTCACTAAAGATTTTTGATCACATGGGGTGCAAGGTTATAAAAGGGACCTTATACCAAACATGTCTTCGACTCCAATCATTGGCCATGGATAGATTTTGTAGGAGGAATTCAAAAAGGTATTCATATCTAATTTCCATTAATATATAATATGCTAAGATTGCTTTAATTGCTTCCCTTAGGAAAGTGGATACTTTTAAGCAAAAGAATGGAAGGCAGGCCTTTGGTGCATGTGATGGCTCGTGAGATAGGAGACAATGTGGTGGGCAATGGTCGACCTAAGGAATGTAATATCGCGACTTTCGTGTGGTTTCAAATGAATGATTGGGATCGAATTGAGTCGTATAGGTAAGTGAAGGAATGATTGAATCAAATCTCATCGAATCAAGCGGCCACTAAGGAAGCCTTATTGAAGAAAACTTATGATGAAGGTTTTTTTGGTTTGGTTAAGATCTTAAGTAGTTTTAGCATAAATGCAATGTTAACTTGTGGTTAAATTTGTTTGGATCAAATTAGGCACTTTTAAAATTAAATTTGATGCTTTTAGAATATGAAACAACTTCCACTACAATGCTCCATGATGCAAATCTTTTATTCCGCTAATAAAATAGTAGAAAAATCCAAAGGGAATAATTTAATGTGGTTTGATGTATATAAAAGCTTATGTCCATCGCAAGAATCTTAGTTTATAAAATACAATAATAATTTCCTCAATATTTCCTAGAGGAAAAATCACACCTCTTTTGACACTCCTCGAGTGATTATATAATCTTTGAAACATCTAAACACATTTTTTTTAAAGGTAAGCTTTGAATCACTCTGATGGGTTATAAAATATTTATATAATGCAGTATAATAATAAAATTATGAGGTGTTTTGGTGGCGTGAGATCTTAATCCATCGCTTACAAATGCGATATCAAAATTTTCAAAGGTTCAATTAGTTCTTTGAATTTGATTGCTCCAAAGCTACAACTAGTATTTTTGAATTTGATTGATCGAGTTAATACATCTTGTTTAGTGAGATAAAAACTTAATTATTATTGCATCATCATCATCATCTTCTTCATCGAGTAGTTCAATTGATTAGGCATCAAACCCAACCCAATCCACAAATCGGATATTGTCCAACACGATTGATCTTGTCTGAGAGCGAGGAAATCGACGGACTAATGACAAGGCACAGAAATTGACCGCCAGAAGACTTTGAGGCGGGAAGGAGAAGGTGTCTTACACGTGAGACTTTTCGTGGCCGATCTGCGAACGATCGAGAACAAAGAAACCGTTAGAGGCTAGCCAGGAGAAGGATCCCTGGCACAAATACTCCGACGATCAAATTAGGCCAATAACTAGTTGGAGAAAAGAGAAAAAAGGAGCTGTGCGCGAGAACTCAAAAATGTACCTGTGTACGGAGGGAGGACCCCTTTTTAAAACACTTCTCTTGACCCCCAATCTATAGTGATGTTTTTTCTTATTTAAGTATGAGTCACATCATGTAATCTTTGTATCATACATTAGTCACCTCACTATAATCTTAGGGTGCGTTTGGTTCAAGTTATCATACATGACCTTGGTTATGTGATTATCTGGTAATCACATAACTAAGGTTATGGGGAATGAAACATAACCTAATGTTGTTTGGTTAAATTTAGATGATCAAAGATAATCTTGTTTGTTTGGAGGTAATAGTATATAATCTAATGTAATATTTTACCATATTGCCCATTAGTTTAAAATTAAGGATTATGATAATATATGTTTATTTATACTAAAAATTAAAAAGTAAGGTAATATTTTGTATTAAATTTATTTAGTTTATCCTAATTATAATTTATTTAATTTAATAAAATTTTAATTAAAATACTAATTTTTTAAAAAAAAATTATTTATCGCCCGACCGCCACCGATCATTCGCCGGCAGACGGTCGCCGGCCGGCGGCGGTCGCCGGTCGCCGGTCGCCGGCCGGCGGCGGTCGTCGGTCGTCGGTCGCCGGTCGTCGGCCGGTCGCCGGTCGTCGGCCGGTCGCCGGTCGTCGGCCGGTCGCCGGTCGTCGGCCGGTCGTCGACCGGCGGCCGGTCGTCGGCCGGCGGCCGGTCGTCGGCCGGCGGCAGTCGCCGGTCGACGGAGGGGCTATGGTCGTCGGTCGGTGAGTCGGCAACGAGTTGTAATTTAGTTAATTATTAGGGATCTTTTTATCTTAAAATGTAAATATTAAGGGATAATTTGAGAAAGAAAAGTTCCTTAACCCCGGAATCAACAAAACCTCCGTTTTCCTTGGTTATCCAATTCCGGGTTGCATGCCCCATTTGATGACGTTTTGCTGATGTGGCGATAATACTGCATTACTTGGGAATTGATGATAATCTAAACCAAACAAGGTTATCAACGATAACGATAACCTTGGACAGATAACCAAGGTTATCACTGATCATCCTGAACCAAACGCACCTTTATTATTACGAAGTATTTATGGAGCGTCTGTTATAAGATACTGCTCCACGTGCTTTTGACACGCATGTCCAGGCTTTAAGATGGGATGGGCCCTAGTGGGACTGTTGGGCCGAAGGACTATGGAGACCTATGAAGACCTGCTAAAACCCTATTAAACGTGATAAGTTGCCCGTGGCTGCTAATTCGACGAGTCCAATCAGAGTGTCCGGTCGGATTGTTCGATCGAACTTCCTGTTATATCCGGACACAAAAATTTCTTCCACTACTTAACGATAGATTATAAATTAACTTCATAATTTATCTTTCTTTACGCCATTTAAGAACAGATGGTTAGAAATATTTAGGAAGCATATAATCATCTTATGTTATACTAAATAGTTTGCGATAGATTAATATGTGAAAATTAAATAAATAACCGGTGTCGATTAAAAAACACAATTTGCGGTAGTTTTCTGGAGGCATTAAAGGCGAGATGAATAGAGAGAACGGCGGAGAGAATCCGATTCCCCTGCGGCTAGCTCGCAACTCCGCTGCTTCGTGCTCGTCTTCGATCATCGAATCGCCGGATTCAGCGCTGGTTCTGCCGACTCCTTTCCAGGTACGCTTGCGTTTCCGCATCGATTTTTTTTCCCCTTGATCTTTCCGCTGCCAGAGCCTCTGTGATTAGATCCGATTTAGGGTTTTGGTTTGGAGATCGAGTGGCTTCTGCTGTAACTTTGGATTCCTCGTCCATTCTTTTCGTCGGCGATTTGAACGTCGTGGCGATGCGATTTCTTTTTCGCGGAACAAAGAGTTTGAAATTGATTATTCCTTCAGAAAGTTATTCGATAAAACAAAATTTGCAGCAGTGGCTTTTTTTTCGTCCAGCGCCGGCAGGACCATGTCCGTCCAAGCACAGGCGGAGCCCTCGGCCCTGCTCCGATCCCCGAAGTGCGCCAGTATCGCTCCGGTGGTTTCTTCCAACGGTAAGAATTGTTACTCCATTAATTACTTTCTCCTCGTTCCGAAGGAGGGGGGGGGGGGGGGGGGGGGGGGGGGGGGGGGGGGGGGCATCTTGGCACGCTCTGTTCTGCTGCTAATTTTTAGCAGAATGATTGATGTTAACGTGAAGTAATTCTTCTCGATAACCTCCTTTTGTTCGGGACTTAGTCGAAAAGACGCCGGAGGTCCGCCTTAGCAGGAAGAATGAGCACTCGGACAAAGACAGGGACGGGGAAGGGGATGACGAGGGAGACATGAATGTCAATATTGAAGCCTTGGGAAGTGATGATGTTGGAGGTGAATGAGATGGCTGGGGAAGGTGAGTATGAGGGGACGAGCCTGATGATCGAGATTGGAATTTGTAATGACGGCTGATCCTATCACGAAGCGAGTCAGACGCCCGTACAGCTGGATGAGTCTCCGAGGAAGACGAGGTCGCTGGGATGGCATGACGAGCTGGAGCGCTCCCAACCTGCGAGACAGAAACCGTTAGAATCCGCCGGGAAAAGTCCCCGACCAGGCACTCCGACGGTCAAGTCAGTACACGACGGTGGCGATGGAAAGCAATAGAACAGTGGAGAAATTGCACTATCGCGCGTACCTGGGGAAGTGCGGAGTGAGAGGTATATGTAGCCGGGGAAGCTGACAGGTTCTGCCCCGCCTGCCACTTGCCGTCGCATAGAGAGGGCAGGGCAATGCAAGCCCAGGGGTGGCAGGGTAAAGTGGCCCATGCCGTATTAAGGAAAGGGGCACTGTCAACTTAAGGGTTGGCGCCGTTGGACGCCGCTCGACCTGTCACCGAAGCATGTGGTCGGGATACGGGGGACAAGGTGTAACAGGCGGATCAATACCTCAGCGAGATATCCGCCATTGGGGACCAGGATGACCAAGGTCCTGTGCCGACCCCGTACAACCGCCGATAGTCCAGTGTCAGGGAGTGGTTGTGTCGACTGGGGCACGGCATGATGAGGCCGACTGAGGGCCTATGAGGGTGCCGACTGGAACATTAAGTAAGGAGGCCGACTGAGGGCCTATGAGGGTGTCGACTGGGGCACTGGGTATCATTACCTTCGGCTCGGGCTTATTCTCGGAACGTGGGCTGCCACGCATCGGCGAGAAGCCGAGCCTAGGTGGGTCTTAAGCCATTTGACTCAGGAGAAGACTCCTACCAGACTATGTGGACCTTGACACGGAAGCCCCTAAGGGCCTAAGCCCGCGGGCCTCTTATTTAACGAGACCGTCCTGCCCACCGGCCACCTCCCTTCTGACTGAGCGCCAGGCTGACGGGCTAGGTCACGTAAGTTAGCCCGGGATCAATGGCGATGAGCAAGAAGAAGAAGAGATCATCTACAAACAAGCCGTTATCAAATTGAAAATTAAATTTCAAGTTTACTCGTGAATATTCTATAAATTGAATAATAAATATTTACTTCATTTGCAATCCTCTTTATTTCAGACCTCTCAAATCATTTTATGAACTTTAACGGAAATCTTTTTATATATGCAAAATTAAGTTGGTGTTTGGTAGATTTATTTTTCATTTTTATTTTCAGTAGAAAATGTGATTTTCTAAAAAATGTATTTGGTTTGCATTTTACAGTTTTGTTTTCCAGAAAAAATATAGCATTTTCTGGAAAACTAGAGAATGAAAGAAAGTCATTTTTCAGAAAATGAGAAAATCCGATTTTTTGAAAAATAAAAATAGAAAATAGAGCAAACCAAACGCCCCCTAATATTTCAATTGTATATGAGAGGCATTCATGAATAGGATGACAATTCAAATGTATTGTATTAATCATATCATAAATTTTATCAGTTGATCCAATGTAAAACTACATTCTTTAAAAAAAACAACAACAACAACAATCTACCGCAGAATATGAGTATCGGGGTGAGTTTTAATGTGGTCAATTAAATCAAGTTAGATTTTGTTGGTATCTAATTCTTGAGTCTAAATGTGCAGAAGCTTAGGAGCATATGAAATCAAGCGGAAGCCGTGACTAATGAAAAGGATGGCACGGGAAGGAAGCCGACGGGCTCGGTACATTTGACGGACGCAGAGGACTGCGGAAAAGTACGCCGGTGGAGCGAGAAGGACGCACGCGACGTCCGAGGGACGAGAAGCTGGGAGGAAGCACACTCAAGAAGAAGGTCGAAGAAGGGTTTAGGTGAGCCCGACTCTAGAAGGCTCAAGACCACCCAAGAAGATTCGTCGGAAGACTAGTCAACAAAATGTTAACCAAGTCAACTCAAGCGCCTGGGCATGGGGGCACCCAATTGAACTTGGGCGCCCGTGTTCCCAGACACCCGAATCGACTCAGGTGCCTCGTGAATCCAAACTTCATCCAAAAGTAATCGTTTGCGGTCGTTGCAATGAGGATAAGCCTGAAGCCACGTGTCAGGTGCCCGTGTGCACTTGGACGCCCATGTAGGGTCATGTAAGCAATTAGATAGATTTTTACTGAGGCCATAAATAGACTCCATAATTCAGTTACTTTCATTCAATTAGTTATATACGTAATTCTTCTTTAATTTTCTCTTTTAATTGTTTTTTAGTTTTAGATTTGTAAAGAGACTTCGCCGCGCCCAAGAAATTAATCAGGAGATCGAGCTTCACTTTATCTTGAATAAATAATCTTCCTGATTGCAAATCAATTAGTAAATTATCTATATTTCTATGTTTGTATTATTTTTAATGTTATGATTTTATTTTTGAATTAATTTCTATCTTTGCTTAAGCCGGAGAAAATATAGTTTTATATTTTATAAGGACGCACGATCCCCAACACTAAATAGTTATTAAATTCATCACAATGAATTAAGTTCACTTGGTTATCTGACATATATTTACATATAAAAAATGAGAAATTCCGTAGTGCACATACTCAATTAAAGTCGATGACAAAAGCTGTGAAGAAGACAAGGAGGCAGCAAACTGAGTCCAACATTAATGAGCTTCATTGATGAATGCCATTGCCAAGCTCACCCTCTCTCCTCATTTACCATAAGTGCATTCATCTCTATCACTTGGAAGGATGCTGTTAAATAGTTAAAATTTGACTAATTAGAATAGACAAGTAAAAATAATTTAATATTTTAATTTAATATCCTTTTCTAATTTTATCTTTTCTTATTTATTTTCCTATTAAATTATATCCTTATATATTTATTTTCATATTAAATTATATCATTTCTTATTTATTTTCATATTAAATTAATTTTTTAACTTATAAAAATATATAAATCTATTATATTTTTTTATAATTTTTAATATCATTATTAAAAGTATTTAAACTCAAATTATATTCTTTCTTATTTATTTTATACTAAATTATATATTTTTTTATATTAAATTATTTTTTATTTATTTATAAAAATTTATTCTGGGTGGCTAAATTCTGGCCATCCAAATTTATAGCTCTTTGAATTTTTCATGTTTTGAGTATAGGAATATTCATATTGTGGTGGCTAGATTCAATGGCATTGATTGAGCATCTCAATCTCTATCTCGTTTCGACCCCTAAATTCATTGAGCAATGATAGAGAGAGTGAAAAGTATAGTGAATGATGTGGCATGACGTGGTATGACGTGACACTTTACATGCACATGTCCGATTATTGCTTGGACATCATCGGCGGCCTTCGGCCGCCGCCTCGAATCAAATTATACCCTGGGGGGCACGGTGAACCCGTCAGAGATCACAACATGCGTCATGCAACGTCATTCACTATGTTTTTCACTCTCCCTATCATTTTTCAAATTCATTACTATAGTTTCATCAATAACCATTTTTACAAGGGGATAGTGTTGCTTACAAGTGAATAAGGAAGGGTACAGGTTGACTCGTCCTTCCAACTATATATAGAGGAGCACTGCTCTTTTAGTTATTACTATTGTAATCCTACTCTGAAGTAGTTGTGGATATAAAATATAAATAAGGAAAAACGACTTTGAGGATCATTTTTATTATGAATTTGTATAAATATTGGTTTTATACTCGTATATCATTTATGTTTAAATATATAAAATATGATACATGCTTTAAAAACTGTAAAAAAAAAAAAACCAAACCACTTCCAAATGAAAGCATTAACTCCTCCCTATTCCCCTCTCATGACTCCCACCTCTGCTACACACTCCTCTTCCAGTGACATCATTAATGAAACCCCTTTGAATTTATCATCCGAACACAAACAAATTATTAAATAGGAAAAAGGGGGTAAAAGCAAATTCAACAGTCGAAACAGATTTTCTCTTGTGATCCTGGCCATGAATCATGTGAAGCACTTCATGATCATTAAATAACCTTTCACATACCCTTATATATTACACCTTGATTTAGTGTGTTGACAACCCACCACTTCACTTCTTCCATTGCCGTTCCACGACTTGGCTCATGAAGCAGATGAACAAGCACTACTGTTCCACTACTCCTTCCCTTCTTCTCTTCCTTTTCATCGCACTCTTCCTCCTCGCAGCAACAATGGCTCAGGGATTCAGACCAAGTCCAGGCAAGCTCTAGCACAGATATATTTATCATTGTAAATTTTCATGATCATTAAGTGATCGATGCATGTAATTTATATTCTCTCGTTTCACTGTATTCCAGATGCTGCCAATAGCAGCAACAACTCCATCTCTAAGGTATTGGTAAATTTTTTAAAGTTAATTTGATATATATTTATATATATATCGTTATTTAAAACTTGTCTGTTTGTTTGTTTGTTTCAGGAGATGTATGTGGCTTCGGGATCGAGCTTGCCCGACTGCACGCACGCATGCGGTCCGTGCTCCCCCTGCAAGAGGGTGATGGTGAGCTTCAAGTGCTCGATCGCGGACTCGTGCCCGGTCGTCTACCGGTGCATGTGCAATGGAAGATACTACCATGTGCCTTCCAAACTGGGGAGGAGATTGTGATGGTGGAATATTTCAATTTTGTAGAATAATATTAATATTGATATTATCAATTCTGATGAGTAGTGAGACTCAAGTGTTGTATGCACCATCTGTCGTTTCTTAATTAATTCCTATTTTATATCGTTCTAGTAAAAAGATGATTATATTCGTCTCAAATATTCCTCGATTAATTCGTATTGACTCAGCTAGCAAGAACGAAACAAGATGATCAATAATTCTGAGATTTGTCTGCGCTGTCTGAATCAATGTGGCTGAAGTTGAGCCCACAAGAAGCTACATTTGAGGAGATTGTATCAGTGTTGCTCCTCTCTCTCAGATTTATTGTTAGGCCCAGCTATCAGGGACTGAGCCGCTCAGGGGACGATCGAATGGGGCCACGACGGGCAAGGGCATAGCCATGTATTAATGCACCCGAGAGCCCATTTTAAAGCTTAAAGGAGAAATCTAATTTCTCTATACATGTAATTATTTTAACTCATTTTCCTCCTGTCAATTTTAAAATCTCAAAATTCATAATCGACACGGAAAAAAATATTATCATTTTTTCCAGCAAGATCCTAAATGAATGAATATTCTTGTATATTTAAGTTAGCCATCGTATAGGCAAATCATGTCATCATGAGATGGAGGGTTAAAATTTGACAAAATCAATGTGTCAATATTCTACAGCATCCAGTCTTTTTGTGATTTTCTTTTGCGTTAGGGATGACAATAGGGTGGAGTGGGGACATGTTTGTCATCTTTATCCCCGTCCCGATCTTCGATTTTACCTAGTTGGAAAATTCCCATCCCGACTCCGTGGGATTAAATCTCAATACTTGTTCCGATCCCTATTTTAAATTGATTCACTATTAAAATTTAACTGTAGATATTATAAAAAATTATATAAAATATATTTATATTATAATAATAATAATAATTATTAGTAGTAATATTATGATTATTATTATCGAGACTATCAGGACTATTGGGGCGGGAGTTCGGGCACCCATCTCCAATTTACTATGGAAATTTGAAAAAATCTTCGAGCACAAACCTATATCCGATAACGTCTCCCAAACCTATCATATTTCAAATTTTCCCGTGGGATTTTAAATTCATGGGAAAAATTGTTATTCCTATTTTGTATTACCCCGGTCTGACAATAACGTTATTCACGAGAATGACCTTCTGCCACCCTGATTAAAACGTCCTGCGATTCGATAACTAAAACCACTCAACTCCATTGCGACTAAACCCTCGGCCTCACCGTTCTCGTTAGGGCTTTTGGGGCGGGCGACGCGCCAACGCACCGCTCCCTCGCAGCCTCCTCCTCTTCCTCTACACCACTTCGTTCCTTCTCCTCATATCCATCCAAAACGCCGCCTAACAACCGTGGTCGTTTGAACCTGGCGCGGACAGCGGGAGCTATGGTGATAAGGGTTTCCACCCACGTTGGCGTTGGGGGGCTCTTCTATACCTCCCACTCGTATCCCTGGTTATCCTCTCGCTTCCAGCACGCCGCCTCTGGATCGCGGCCGTTCTTGCTCATCCGTCCCGTCGCGTGCTGCACTCGGTATTTTTCTTTTTTTCTTGCCTGTTCCCTTATGTATATTATTTTTGGCCGTTTACTCCGAGATGTATTTTATGAAATTCTGTTTTCGTGCGTGTTTTCCAACCCATCCCCAAGAAATCACTTTTTTTTCACCTTTGGTACGGGAGTTAAATATTTATGCTTATTATTGGGTTTTAATGCTAGTCAGAATTTTTCCCGCGGCTAATGTTGATCTTTTTACCAGCAAAGAATTTTTTTTCATCCTGATTTTGTTGAGGGCATCGGTCCAATTTATCAAGGAAACTTTGTTCAGTTGCTTATTGACAAATTAACCAAAGGTATTAGAGCTTTGCAATAGGCTTTGGTGTACCATTATACATACTACTTTGTGCCCTTCCAATTGCCGATTGACTATCACAGTGGATAACCTAACCCCACCAAATATATTTTTCTGTTGGGTACTTGAGCTGAATATTTATGCTTATCGTTATGTTTTGCTGAGAATTGAAACTTCAAACTTGAATGAAATTGATATTTTGCAGAGAAAAGAGCTTTTCTTCTTCCTGTTTTTGTCATGGGCATCAACCTCATTTTCTTATGCATAAATTAGCCAAAAAAATTAGAACTTTGCACACTTCATCTAACAAATGTTTATTTAAGAATGATTTTGCTGGCTGATAGGGTCTTTCATGAAATTGAATTCCATGCCACAACATTCGTGGTAAAAATGTGTGGCTTCCATGAGTTATTTGGATCATTCATAAATAATTAAGGTATAATAGGAGTTAGACATCGGAAGACCAGATTACCTATATTGGCGGGAAACTTACTATTTAATGTACGGAGAAAAAACCAAAAGAGTGCCCCTCTTTTACAAAATTATCAAAGGAGTGCTCCCTTTTTGATTTATCATAAAAAAGACGCTTGTGCCTAAGCAACTCTTGTAGCAGTTCATGTAGTGGTCAAAACTGTAATATGAGATAAACTAAAAACAAATAAATAATATCATATATATATATATATTAAAAATAATATTGAGTAAAGTGACAAATTCTGCCATAATTTTGTAAAAATTGCCATATATATATATAATAAATTATAAAAATTATGAAAAATAGTAGTTTTGGTTAAAATTGCTACATAGTCATTTTTCATATAAAAATTTAAATTTGAATATATAAATGCACTCTATGAGGAAATTAGAGTCCAACTATCAAAATGACCATGCAAATTGGCACTTTTAGCTAAAAGTGCTATGTGATAATTTTTTAATCATTTTGTCAATTCGAATGTATGGTTGGAATCGAATGACCTCCTAAATTGCATCTATATAATTAACATTAAATTTTGAGTAGAAAATGACAGATAGTTTGGTTATTTTTTGGTCGTTTGATCAATCAATCGTCCCTTAGAATGCATCTATATATTCAAATTCAAAATTTGAGCACATAATAGGCTTGGCCCAAATTGCTACATGACTATTTTTGATATTTTTTTATTTATATATTTTTAAATTTAAATTTATTATTTTTTAATTTATAATTGATATACTTTTTAAAAAATTTATGGCAGAATTTGTCACATTGCTCTATTATTTTTTTAAAAAAATCTAGATATTTTTTATAATTTTTACTTTTAAAATATTTATATTTCATGTAACACTTTTGACCAAAAAGTTACATGAATTGCCGAGGCACATGCATCAAACCTGTCATCATCAAACCTCACATGCGTATCAGCGTATGAAGGCGCAGTGTTTTAGAAGAGCAAATTATATAGGAGACATGAATTGATGGACAAATTTGATAGAAAACATAAGATGGGATATTCTTTTGATGATAAATAAAAATGCTTCAAGCCAAACAATAAAAAATTCTTGTGCCATGTTTATAATAGTTGGTTGATAAAATCTAATGTATTACCTGCATTAGAACCATTTTTTTATTGATATGTCATTTCTTAATGCCTATTTTATTGTCAAGAGAACGTATACAAATCTTTTTGTTATCTAAGCATATATTCATAATGTGGTTGGACAATATCAGCCGAAGATTCTTAACAAATGTATGTTAATCCTTCAACTTCTTTTTCCTCATATGAATTAAATTGTCATAGACTATAGGTTCATTTCTGATATACTACAGTAGGATGGAAACATACTTTAGGAGTAGGGTCAGGGTGCTATTAACTCTCGGAGGCAAACTAGGGTGTGACTGGTACTTACAATCCTTATCTTTATTCACCGCCCATAATCCAAAAAAGGGAAAATGTTATTTCCATTAAGGGACCATACCCCTTAGATTACATAATTTGTATGTACAATTCAAATCATGTAATCATGAGAATTAGCTCTTCCAGGTGCCCAATCATGAGAATTAGGTACTTTCACTTTTTGCGCTGGCTGTTAATGTCATAATGGCATTATACTCATACGATATCCATGGAAAGGGATGACCAATATCATGGACGGACTTTTTAGTGGCAAGGAGCCTTGCCCTGATTCCAGTGTATCCTTGGCAATGTTTTCCTGGACTAATTGTCCTTCAACAGAATATGTTGGAGCTGCAGAAGCAGGTTATGCTAAAGTGAATGTTTCTACTCTTTGATCTTCTTTTTTTAATGGGGTAATTTTGGTGCTGTTACCTAACTACTGAGACAACCATAAAGCTAATTCAATTGTAACTCATAAATGGATACCTATGACTGTTTTCCAAATTGTCTTGGCGGGATAGAAATAGCAGATTATATGGCTTAAACATGTTATTGAATTTGTTTGACATCACATGGCATTTCGAGGTTGGGACTCGAGTAGATAGGAGGAAGAGTAAAGAAAGAAATATTAGTTTGGCATGCGTACATCTGTAGTTTATATTGATTTACTTACTAACTGGTCTCTTTAGTAGTTTAATACAATATGATAGCACTTTGCTTGATATATAGTAATTAACTTTCTGCTCTCTCTGGTGCTGATGCCACATCATTTTTTTTTTCAAAGAACTTTGCAAGAAATGAAAGAAAGAATTTCCAAGGACTTGTGGCTCTCAGAAACGGACAAACTAAAGGTGAAGAAAATACATCACAAAAAGTTTACAAATATTACAGGAGGGGGTTGCACTGATTTATTACCCCAATATGTTGATTCTAAAATTGGAAAGGAAGCTGCTGAATTAGGAAATGTTGAAAATCGAAGAGTTCACATTCTTACTAATCATCATCAAGACATAATTCATCAAGTTTCTACTCATACTGTAAGGCATAATTCACCAAGTGTGAATGAGAGTGCCGTTGATGATAAACGCCGGCAATCATTGACACCAGAAAGCAGGTTTTCATTCAAGAACCCTCAGATGGAGAGACCAATATTGAATCCCCAACTACCTCAGTATGATCGTGTTTCAGAAGTTGTTAATGGTGTTTCTGGTGGAACCGTGCAGTCTGAAAAATGTTTTATCAACGACCAACATATCAAGACATCTACAACAGGACCACCTGCCAAGGATTTGCAAAAGGTGGTACACCAGGAAAAAACTACTGATGTGCATGACAAAGTAACTATTGTTGATAATGTCATAACAGCTAAAGAAGTAGCTGTACGACATAATTCACCAAGTATGAATGGGGGTGCCGTTGATAATAAACACCGACAATCATTGATACCAGAAAGCAGGTCCACATTCCAGAACCCTCAGCCGGAGAAACCCATATTGAATCTCCAACTGCCTCAGTATGATCATGTTGCTGAAGTTGTTAATGATGTTTCTGGTGGAACTGTGCTCTCTGAAAAATGTTTTATCAATGGCCAACAGACATCTACAACAGGACCACCTGCCACGGATTTGCAAAAGGTGGTACACCAGGAAAAAACTACTGATGTGTATGACAAAGTAATTATTGTTGAGAATGTCTCAACAGCTAAAGAAGTAGCTCGGCTACTTATTACAGATTACAAAGAATACATTCATGCGTGTGATACCGAGGTAAGTTATCAAGAGCACATGGTCTAACTGATAGTTAAGTAGCACAATTGCTTGTCTCACATTCATTATGTTGCTATTGCTTTGAATATACGTCCTTATTTTACCAAATATGGATACTATTGCTTTTATTTTTACTTGATAATTAGACAATTTTAATACTTATTTGTTAGAAATTGATATTCTGAAATCAACTCTCTAATTAAACTGAGTTATCAGCAACTACTAACCACAGATAATTGAGCTGGGCAATGTTATCCCTCCTCATCATTGAAAATTTGTTAAGTTCATCTGTCCCCTATATTATAAGCCACCATCCTTGGTGTTTAATATATGGGGCGCTTATTTAGTGTTTAATATATTTGCCAGTTCTAAAGTGATCCAAGTATATAGATTCTTTTATGATGTTTACAGATTATTTTCTTTTACAATTTTTTTTTCTGATTTGCAGTTTCCAGCTTCATATAATCTCTCATTTTTTTTATAAAAAGATTAATTTGATCTTTTCTCTCATAGGTAGCCAATATTGATGTGAAGTCTGATACACCAGTTGGACATGGGGAGATTATATGCTTCAGTATCTACTCTGGTCCACTGGCAGACTTTGGAAATGGAAAGTCTTGTGTCTGGGTTGATGTTCTCGATGGTGGAGTGGAAGTGTTAATGGAGTTTGCTCCATTTTTTCAAGATCCTTCTATCAAGAAGGTGTAGTTCTTTGTTGGTTTATCCATTTCAATATGTTACAATTCTACTCTTGTCTCATGTCACTATTGAACAGTTAGTAAAGCTATGATTTTTTGGAAAATGGTGGAATAGGTATCCTATATGTCTAATGACATGTATTTTAGAAGTATTGTGTGTTTTTCTGACATTCTCTAGATTGTTTTCCTAGTGCAGCATGTGTGTTGGGATTAGTTACCAGTTCAAATTCGGTAAATATTTATGTTTTTTGGGAACTAGTGGGAATGTGTTCTTATTTATTAATAGGATTTTGGTTCACACGACTGACTGGAGCAAGTGCTTGTCAAAAAGCTTTTGTAACTATTGTGTAGCGGATTTTGGTTTATTATTAGGAATCTTAGGTTTTTATTGGATAACTGGTAGTTGTGAATTTTGGGATTTGTTCGAAATAACTAACAACTTGTAGATTTACATCATCAAATATTTTGATTGCATGGCCTTGGTATTGTAGCTTATTTTTGTTTGTGCTGCATTGCTGAAGCACCTTCTTTTACTTTAGGCATGTTGTTTGTTTTCTATGTGACTCTAGCAATGGTGGATATGTAATCTTTCATTCTAAGTCTCAGCAAGCTTTTGAGCTTGGTCTGGACACAGTGCTATACCTTTATCCACATCGTTTATAAATTAAATTATGAAAGATAGCTGTTCGCCACTGTTATTTCTTATTCATTCAATTATGCTACATAGATTGTTGATCTGAGTTTGAGGATTAGTACTTCCTAGATTAATATCATTATTTGTTTTATGATAATCTTATCTATACTGGTAATTCTTCCTCTCAGTTGGAATAAGGCATGCCTGCATTCAAAGTTGTGTGGTACTAAATTGATTTCTCTTCAATAACGTGTAGGTTTGGCATAATTATAGCTTTGATAGTCATATAATAGGAAACAGTGGTATCAAGCTTGCTGGGTTCCATGCGGATACCATGCATCTTGCACGACTTTTCGATTCTTCTAGGATAGCTGATGGGGGCTATTCACTTGAAGCACTTACAAGTGACCCAAAGATCATGTCTCAAGGAAACTCGGATGATGATGTTGAATTAATCAGTGGAAAGATGTCAATGAAATCCATCTTTGGTAAGAAAAAATCAAGGAAAGATGGAACTGAAGGAAAAATTATCACACTTCCTCCTGTTGATGTTCTACAAAGAGAAGAACGAAAATCATGGATCAGATATTCTGCTTTAGATGCAATGAATACACTAAAACTTTTTAATCGCTTGAAAGAAAAACTTATGCACGTACCATGGTTTCTTAATGGCAGTATACAAGGAACAATGTATGACTTCTATGCAATGTATTGGCGCCCTTTTGGTGCTCTATTAGTAAAGATGGAATCTGAAGGATTATTGGTCGATAAAGTCCATCTATCAAAGATGGAAAGGCTCGCTGTTGGGGATAAGCAAATAGTTGCAGATAAATTCAGGCAGTGGGCATCCAAGTACTGTCATGATGCCAAGTATATGAATGTGGGAAGTGGTCCTCAAATAAGACAGCTGCTATTTGGTGACACATTGAGGAGGTACTTATATTTCTTAGATATAGTTGTTTCTTACTATTTTACATTGTCATATTGCCACACCAAAATGCCAAACGCTAAGGTTGATTACTCGACTTTTCAAAATTTTCCAATGAAGTTTATAGCATTTTGACAGATTATTTTTAGCTACCAGTATGTTGACTGTCGATTTGTATTAAGATTGGTAGAAGCCCCATATTTAAACATTTACATAGTGTAAGCATGTCTTGTTTGAATTTTTCATTTATAATTGCTTTATATATTGCCTGCCCAATAGTACTTTGAAGACCAAATTTACCTTATTGGTTATCAAGTTGCATGCTGGAGTGATGGAAGTTGGTAAAAGAAGTATCGCGAAAAATTTTTTTAGTACGTTTTGTTCTGATTTGCTTGATAAAGCTTTCTATGTTTCTGCAGGTGGTCTATGTGTGCACCAATCAAGGTTGCTTGATCTTATGATTGTTACACTTCAAGTTAATCACACTGTTTATGAACTGCTTTGCCTGTTTACCAGATGAGTTCTCCCCAATTATTGGATCAACAGTTCTGTAATTTTTTCCTTGTTGTCATTATGTTTTGCAGAGGTCTAAATGATATGAATTTTGAGTCAATGCCGGAGTCGAAGTTATTTAAGGTCCCTAATACTGAGAAAATTGTTGAAGAAGGGAAGAAGGCTCCTCTCAAGTATCGTACAATTCATCTACATAAGATTTGCGATGGTTTGCAAACTGATATGTATACAGCTAGTGGGCTGCCATCTGTAAGTGCTGATGCTCTCAAACTATTTGCTGGAAACATCCCCAGCAATCAGATTTATCGGATCGATAATGCGTGTAATGATGAGTATGTGTCCGAAGAAGGGATAATGGATGACCAGAATCTGACAGATACAGGGACAGATTATGAAGACTGCTCTTATGGTACTGCATATGAGGCATTTGGAGGAGGCAAGAAAGGAAGGGAGGCCTGTGAAGCTATTGCTGCTCTTTGTGAAACTTCTGCCATTGATTCACTGATAACAAACTTCATTATTCCCTTGCAGGTAAATTGATGAAACATATGTTCTCTCATGCAAAATCTTTCTATGAAGTGATGAAATGTTGCCTGCATTTAAATAATTTTTCCTGGTTAACAATAGTAATTTTTCCTGGTCATTTAATTCTGCATTTAGGAACGAAAAATATTTGCAACACAATGTAAATATTGCTTGTTAAGTTCTTTTTGGGTGTCAGTCATAAATTTTTGAAGTTTAATTTTTAAACACTTAGACAAATGCTGTTCTTGACATTTTTTAAAGAACCAGACCTGCAAGTGTATCAGCCTCCTACCGATTAGTATTTTTTCTCATTTAACTGTCCCAATAGCTGGTGCAACTGGAATTCCCCACAATCCAGCGATACTGTCTTTGTCTTTGATTCCTAGGTTCATGATTAAATTGCCTAGTTCTTTTTTTGAAATTCTGGCCGATGATATGTTTTTATGTTTTCCCTGTTGGTTTTATTAATTGATGTTGATCCTTGTGTTGGTTTATCATGATTTTAGGAAAATCATATTTCCTGTGTCCATGGGAGAATTCATTGTTCTCTGAACATCAACACTGAAACTGGGCGCTTATCAGCTAGGAGACCAAACTTGCAGGTTAGTTTATTCTCTCTGGCATGTTGTCGTTACTTGGTAGTTGCAACACTTTGTGATCGGTGTTCTGTGATCTTGTAAATACTTCCATCGTTTCTTTATTCTCTTCATGGCGTCTCATCTGTTTGGTACTTGCTTTGCTGCAAATTTTGTTGAGAATTTTTTAATCTTTATCAATATAAAATCATTGTTTAATATAATTTTATATGATAGCTAAAGGTGTTCATGCGAGTAATCCTTGGTGCTCAAACCAAGTGACATTTCTCTAGACAGGCTTGGTTTGGGGTATTTAAGAACACAAGGTATTTGTACATATCCCCAATGACCTGCCAAGTGTAGGGGTGTTTTTCAATCCTTCATTGGAAAATATTTTAACCTGAAAAAACTGTAAATTTGTATTTGGTAAAATAAGAAGGAAATGAGACATTCATTCTGTAACTTCGCTTCACTAGCTTGGATTGACCTGTTTGATGTCTGACTGCTATCCTACCCATCCTGTTTACCCTACATAGGGTGGAGCAGGAAGGCCTTGCTAATTAACTTCTTCTTGTCTGATCCTTTTATGATACAAAGGAATAGGTAACTATAGGAAATTATGAATAAAGTAGTAATATATATACCAAAAAAAGCTAGTTAGCCCTTTTTTGTATATTAGGTAGACAACTTTCCCCTTGGTTCGCTTACCGGGTAAATCCGGAGCTGCAGCTGCAGCTGATGCACACTCAGAAGCCTACCTCCAAAATATTCGTCCTTGGTCAAAAAAGCTAGTTAGCTCTATTGACTTTATTGATCATGTCAGTATTAATAACCTGCTTGGATTTTTTTTTTACTACATGTAGTTGAAATTATGAACAGTAACAACAAATTATTGACTTGCAGTTTGAATGTTATTTGCCAAAATAAAATATGCTTCTGTACCCTCTAGATGCTATGAAGGACTGCAAGATTTCTAACAAATTAAGTTGGATTGTTGATTTAGTTATTTACATTATTATCTCTTCAATATTCAATAGCACTAAAGTGATGTCTATCTCCATTTTGTAGAAATTTGGGAATTTTCATGTATGGACAATGTGCTCAGTTCTGCATTGAATTTGCATTTATTAGCCTGAATGCCTGGTATTAGGTTTTTGTGTAATAACCTGTGTGTTAACAAGGGTCTTACAGCAAAACTTATTTATGTTAAATGGGGTCCCCTTTTGGTTGTCTAACCAGAACCAACCTGCACTGGAGAAGGATAGGTACAAAATTCGGCAGGCTTTTATTGCTGAACCAGGAAAATCTCTTATAGTTGCTGATTATGGACAGGTTATCTAGCTCAATATTTATTTGTAACTTCTTTTGGCTTTGTGAGGAATTAGCTCATGTTGTTTTTGTTAATTAAAATAATTAAAGCTGGAGCTTAGGATCTTAGCACATCTGGCGGACTGCAAAAGCATGTTGGAGGCCTTTAAAGCTGGTGGAGATTTCCATTCTAGAACAGCTATGAATATGTATGCGCATGTGCGTGAGGCTGTCAAAAATAAGAAAGTTCTTCTGGAATGGGATCGTCAACCTGGAGAAGACAAGCCTCCTGTTCCTTTATTGAAAGTGAGATTCCAATAATATTTCAAAAGACTTATTTATGCAGATATCTTGTTGTGGCGACTTGAAGTTTAATGGTAAATTTTTAGAAGCATTATTACGAGATAATGTGACAGTGTTGACTGTTGATCACTTCTCTTATGTTTATTCCCTTTCATTGACTTTGATGGTGCTCTATTTTATGGATATTTTTTCTTCAATCCATCAGCTTCTCTTGTCATGTTTATTTGCTTTTCCTTGTCTGACAACTATGAGCTTATTTCAGGACGTCAAATGGGATTACAACCCATGGATATCTAACCATTAGGCCTAACAAGTTTACTTAAAAATTAGGTAAATGGATTATTTAGAAATCTCAAGGTCCATATTATTGATGTGTAAAATCTGGCTAGGCCATCTGAGTTGGTAAATTTCGTATTCTTGTAAATTTGGATATCTGACTTTGGCAATGATCCATGTGTGGCAAATACTCTTATTTAAGCCAGACTTACAAATCAACGGAATTCTTACTTTTTCTGATAACAAACTTTTATCTGCCTTACATTTACAAGGTTCATTTTCCTTTATCTTCTTTGACATACATTGTCACCAACTTATTGTTGGGTGGATAGTCATTTTTCAATTGACTTTTGTGCTTTACTAATAAGTGAACAGGAAATGCAATTAGAGTACTTTATTGTGTTGGTTTTTAGTAGATGGAACAATCTGAAATATCCTGTTGCTATCTCGTTGATCTTATAATCTCTGTCATCAATACAAGATGTTAAGCTAGGTTTGCTCGAGAGACCAGCTGGACCAACCTTAACCTACCAAACTCCTGTGCTTCTGATGTTTGTACTAATTAGTTATAATTACTAATTTGCATTGTGGGACCAACCTTATCCTACCAAATTGCTTTGTGTTTCTGATATCTGTTTTATTTTGTTATAGTTACTAATTTGCCTGGAACTTTACCGTGCTAATGAACTATGTACTTAGTGGTTGTTGCTATGACTACTAATATATTATTAGTGTTCAATAGCTGCAACACCATGCTTAATATCTTCATGCCTATTATCTGTGTTCATTATCATAATTTGAAGGGAGTTCTTTTGATAGCCTCACAGAGTTTAATATAAACCCAATTTTATAATTCTAGGATGACAAATTCCAACACATTCCTTAGTTTTATCTTGTCTGTCATAAGATAGTCAAATATATGATTGCTACAATTTATTTACTTATCACTCTAAACTTTGTCCAATTGTTTTTCCTGTCTAGGATGCTTTTGCTTCTGAGAGAAGGAAGGCTAAGATGCTTAATTTTTCTATTGCATATGGAAAAACTCCAGTCGGCCTTTCTCGTGATTGGAAGGTAATTTCATGATAACTTGTAAGATCTAACTTCGACAACAATTTCTCAATGTAGAATAATAAATATATGTATTGGTCCATCCATGTCTTATTTTATTCTCTGATATAGTGGAAGTTAAGTATCATCTGAGCAACATTTTATGCTTATGATCAATTTTGAATTTCCAAATTATTTCTTTCCATGATTAACCTCAGCCATTAGTCGCTTCTGTAGCTCAGAGGATTAACTCTGAAAGAACAAATATTTCTGAAGTATGTATTGCTATTGTTCTTTTTATTGTATTGCGATGTCGTGGTGTCTTATGTGATATCAGTGACAATATCCTTGGTAACATTTGGCATAGAAGTCATCTTGCAAGTTACCTGATATCCGATGACCTGTTTCTATTTTTTTGTTTATTCTTCACTTGGGCATGTAACTGACCGCATTTCTAAATTTAATTAGCCCAGGATGTCTAAAAGGCCACAACTGTACCTTCTTGAAATGTCTACTCATTCAGTTGCAGAGTTCTAACAGTTGTGTTAATACATGTGTGCCACTCCAACAGAATCTGGTGCTCGTGTTACTGACATAGTCGTTAATTCAATTGTCAATTACATTATAGTCACATTTGCTTGCTGCTGGTCATTTCCTGACATTAATATGTCATCCATTTGGTGTATCAGCGGCCTAAACATGGCTTCCTATATAATGGATATTTGCAATAAATACTGAGATGTGCTATGGTGAAGCCTATTTTTTTTTTCAATAGTCCATGGAGAAAATGTTTGGTATATTTAATATTGCATTCCCAATCATGGTGGACAAAATGAAGAAGTCTAAAACAACGCACATGCATGAACATTTTCTCATTAACTCTTGCACTCAGGTTTCTTTGAAGGAAGCCAAAGAAACCGTCGCTCTTTGGTACAAGGAAAGAAAAGAAGTAATGAATTGGCAGTCTAGACAGAAAAAGGAGGTCTGGGAAACTGGTTGTGTGAAGACATTGCTTGGACGGTCAAGACATTTTACTTCAATGATAAATGCCAGAGGTCAGAGGGGTCACATTGAACGTGCTGCAATAAACACACCAGTCCAGGTATGGTGTAGAATTTCCTATTTGGCCTAAAACTTTAGTTATAAATGCATCTGTTAGTTTTCTATTGAAAGGAGAAGAGGGAAATCAAAGAACCAAGGAAAATGGGGAGATTTGTGAGAGAAATCCAATTCGTAAAAAATTAGTCATCACCTTACAGCTTATGATTTTATACAGGATTTGCAAAAAAAAAAAAAGAATAAGATTATAATATTTTTTTTTGACTTAAGAGTAAAATCACGATGATCATGTACTAGGTGACTAATTCCACCTTGTAAAAAAAAGGGATTCGAGTTGAGTGACTATATGTCATTGCATTTTATTGTTGTCCCAAAACATACAAGAGGTTGGCTAAGGCCAAAATTAAATATGTAATTGATTTGGTCAAAGCTTATTAGACAATGTTCATTTTGCGAAAGGTCATACATTGACCTTGAGTGCTCCACATAGTCGACCCCACAACCATATGTAGAGTGGTAAATCAAGAAATTGAGCAGGCCACCACATGAGAGGGTATTTCTCCCGACGAAGTCGGGAAGTCGGGAATCGGCCCTTGCTTGATTTGGCAATTCTATCATGTGGTAACCGACTCAACCAAGCCCCGGGGGCTATTAGACAATGTTCATACATCTAGTTGATGACATATAAGATGCAGAATCAATCATTCATTTAAACAGAAAAATTAATATACAGTTCAACAAAACTTTAGTAAGATGTGATGCGATGTGATGGCTTTTCAACATATGGCTCATTCCATCATTTTTTTTTGAGTGATTGAGTAAATCTAGTTTTTGAAAGATGTAATAATTTGTTGTGTAATAGACCATTGAACATCATATGCACCGCCTCATCTTGGTCAGAAAGCAATTTCCTATAAACATGTGAAAACAACTTGTATGAATTATGACTTTTTTTCTGCTACGAAGCACACCTTGCATGCTGTTCCTTGCTAGTTCAGCTAGAAACTTGTATAACCACTGAAGCAAAATGTAAAATTCAGTAATACAAGTGCATGCATGTGCAGATGTTCATACACAAGAGTGTGGGATTTTTTTCTATTTCAACTTGATTTTAACATTCTTCTTGCTAGAAGCTTTGAATATCTTGATTGCCTCCATATCATGGCTTCCTAACTGTTCTCTCTCAGCATAACCTAGCTGATGGGTGTTGGTGCTTTTGTTGTTATATAAGTTAACACTGTATCTTCAAGTTTCACAGCTTATGTACTGAATCAATTAACAGGGAAGTGCAGCAGATGTCGCCATGTGTGCTATGCTCGAAATAGATAGAAATGTTCATCTGAAGGAGCTTGGATGGAAACTTCTGTTGCAGGTGAGTTTGTCAGACAGTCTTGTGTTCTTGATCCTGCGTCAACGTGTCATCATGAGAATTTCTCTCTTAGTTCTAGCCAAATATTCTAGATTTATAACCTCTTCTCCATTAAGAAAAAATGAACTTGTTTGCTAGGATTGACCCAGACTTTCTCCCCTTGTTCCCAACAGTGAGTATAGCAAAAAGTAAACAAAGATTTTGTTTGTTATGCAAAAGGGTTTTTTCAAAAAAAAAAATCTCCATTTGCATTACGGCACTTGTTATCTTAAGATTGTTCAGAATCTGTCAGTTAATTGCTAACGTCTTTAGTAAAGCAACTGAACAGTTTGACCCCAAATGCTAGATATATAAACTTTTTTTTTAGGAAAAATGATTGATGCAAAGACTTGTCTTTTTTCTCCTGTTAATCACCAAACTTTTTCCCAAAAGAACTGAAAACAAGGATATGAATAATGTGACGGTAGCAAGAAGTTAGAAATATTTTCATGGTTATGCTGACGTACCTTTCCAAGCTTTTTATTTCCAATTTGCATTACATGCTTGTTATGCTAGGATTCTTTGAAAGTTATTGCCTAATTGCTAATGTCTTTAGTAAAGCAGCTAGACAGCTGTCAACTTGACAGTTATCAACTCAGATACGAGTATAAAGAGGTAGTCTGGTGCACGAAGCTCCCTTAGGAAGTATCTAGTGTACGCAGGCTAATGCAGCCTTAGCATGCTTGTAAAAGCTGTTTCCGAGATCAACTAGAATATGACTATCCCAATAAATATTTTTCAAAGTTCTTACACATGGCCCGTAGGATAGTGTATCCATGTTCGAATTTCAGGTGTCTAACTCA
This sequence comes from Boesenbergia rotunda, assembly GCA_024364735.1. Lineage (NCBI taxonomy): Eukaryota > Viridiplantae > Streptophyta > Magnoliopsida > Zingiberales > Zingiberaceae > Boesenbergia > Boesenbergia rotunda. The sequence continues at coordinate 779,993 of JAGFNQ010001747.1, forward strand.
GATACTGTGGGGTAGATGAAATGTTTGGTTAGAAAAGCTAGTTGTTTCCTTCATATAATGGAAAGATGCCTGCTGAGCAGTTCATTTGTTTATAGAATTTTGTTCTTTACGCACGCCGCTTGATGTCGAAAAGGAGAACCAACCACTACATAACTACTTTTGCATATTCAAATTAGGCCCTTAGCCTTTTTTGCTTGATCATTCCATTTTTTCATGTTTCTCTCTGAATTTGTTTTGCTGTAATGTTTTTTTTTAGTTTGTTTCGCCCAATAATTGTAGTGGAAATGGGTTCTATGTTTAAAACCGTACAAAAGTTGCTAACAATATACTCTAACCAGGTGCACGATGAAGTAATACTAGAAGGACCTGAAGAGTCCGCAGAGCTTGCAAAGTCCATAGTCGTCGAGTGCATGGCCAAACCCTTCTGGGGCGAAAACTTCCTTAAGGTCGACCTTGTTGTCGATGCAAAATGTGCCCAGAGCTGGTATGCTGCCAAGTAGCCAACAGAAGCCGCGAATTCAAGTCCGGATTTTTTTTTGCTGAGTAATTGTCACGCAAGCAACCCTGTACATGAGGTGCTAAAGCACGCCGGCTTCCTCAGGAAAGAAGCTACGATATTGCCCTTGGCAAGTTACCGAGTACGGTCAGCTTTCGAGCAAACTTGTATTGTATTATTCTTGTTTTAGTGGTGGGTTTTGAGTGCATGAACATAAGCAGAAGCTGCTAAAACGGGTTCATCCCCAGTGTAAATTATATTCAAACCAATTTCTCCTAGATATGCCCATGTATCCCCAACTATGCTCTAAAACATTCTTGGTTGAAGTGAATATTATTGTAGGTTGGCCGGAAAGTTTGTGCCCAACATTGTTTCGTTGCAAATTGCAACTTGACTGACTAGTTTTGCGATTTGTTAAGGTTGATTGTATCTAGATATATTTGCAATCCCATTTATGAACAAGAGTATTGGCCTATGTTGGTCAGCAATGTGATCAATGTCTACCAGTTTCAAGTGGGTTTCTGGTTCGGATCAACGAGTTCAGTACCAGTTTCAATCAACTAGTTCAGTTGGTGCGTTAACCATTGCTGTGAATACACCGTTCTGACCTTAAACAGTCAACTAGTCGAACCGGCCTTCCATAATACCTTCTTTATATTCATTCCAATTAAGATGGTTCTGGGATTGCAGGAATAGTTATTCCTTTCTTTAATGAATTTTTGTGAAATATGTATATATATTTTTATGTTTTATTATAAAAGTGAATTTGAAATTTCAATTCTTAGAGTTGCTATTTGTTTTGATGGTACTTCATTGCTATTATTTATAAAACACGAAAGAATATCTATTCATATTTTGTTTCTAATTTTTTTTTATAGGAAATATACCTTTGGTATGCCAAATGGATTAGGTAAAAGTAGACTGAACTAACAAGTTGACAAAAGACGATTCGCTGATCTTCAGTACCCTGCTAATCCGTCTCAGGTCAACACGGAGGAGGTAAATCACAGAGATACTAGCCTGGATGCTGTGGCTAGTGCGTGGGAAGAGTGAGCATATTGACTTTGTCAAATTTAACCTCAAATATTATATTAAAAATATTCACGTATTAATCATTAGTCATCGCATAAGAACTAACAACTGAACTTGGGTTTGATGGTCTAATAGATTGCCGTGTCTTTAATATGCCAAATGTCAATCTTTCTGTAAAAGATTATATCAAACATAAAGATTCTGAGAAAAATTTTATCATACCTACTTTTATCTTGCTTTGCAAGACTATTTTTTATCCTCGAACACGTGAAGTCTAAATCGTAACAACATCAATTTTACCCGTCAAAATTCTGAACCTTTTAAATCTTCACAATATCTTCAATGGACTTCAGTCTCAATAGTGTGTTATTATCATTCACAAGTGTCATTCATTGAAAATAAATAAATAAATTCAGACTTCATTTTAAGTTATTTTCTCGTGAATATGAGCAACAATTTTGTCATGTCCAACGAAAAGAAAATTGTATAGCATCTAAGAAAATATGATCTTAATTGGCTCCATATTATTAGTGATTCTTGAACAAATAATAAGTAATATTCATATTGGAGTAATTGATTCTTTGATCTGCAGTGGTAATAGTTAAAAAATTAATATAGTTTTTAAAAATGCGCATGTAAATTAATGAAGCTAAAGAACATATAGAACATCGCCAACCCACCAAAGGACTAAAGACAAGCACATACTGGAACACAGAGGAGTAATCATGAACGTCAGTGAGCGATCATTACGAAGATTAGAAAAACAAAGAGTTGCACTACTAGATACATGTGCCTAAACAGCCAAAGAAGATAGATTTTTATTTATGCTTATGAAACAAAAGACATAATTTAACAACGTATGCCAGTTAAAAAGAGAATAACATATGCCAGTTACGAAGATAATAACAAATGATTCAACCAGTTCATTCAATAACTAAAAATTGTATAAAACAGGTAACAAAAAAGCTGCTAACAGAATTAGAGATAACATGCATACACGCTACCATCGTGTTCCTTGTAGATTTCTCAAGCTACCAAATTTTTCTCTATCATTATTTGATCCAGTTTGACAGGTCGTGCTTTTAGGAGGAGCTCAATCCAGTTTGACAGAGGAGAAGAGGTAGTGAACAAAACAAAAGGATGAAATGAATCCCACAGTACCAGTAGCAAGCATGATAGCAGTGACCATGAACAGTGAGTAGCCCAGGTAGAGTGTGGCAGACACAGGTCCACTTAGACTCTTGAGATCAAAGATTAAATAGTTGATCGAGTATAAAAAGATGTAGATAGCTACAGATCCTGACGAGAAGAATGATTTCCACCACCATTGCCAATCTTCCACACATAGATGCATGTAGGTAAGGACAAGAGAAACCTCCGCACAAACAACAACGAGGAGAATCATCACGATTAAGAGAAACCCGAAAACATAGTAGACTCGGCCCATCCAAAGACTAGACATTATGAAGAAGAGCTCAATGAAGAGAGTACCAAAAGGCAGCGTCCCAGCTCCGATAACTAGTAACCATGATGGGTACTTCTGCTGAGGGATTTCGCGAGGGATTTGATTAGTCCGAACAGGGAATTCAATATGTGATGCCTTGGCACCAAGGAATCCACCAGCAAGAGTAAGTGGAAGTGAGATGCAGAACCACAACAGCAGCAACACAATGAATAAGGAAATTGGGATTGCTCCAGTGCTATGGCTACCCCACAACAGGAAATTCAATGTTGTGAGGATCAGGAATGCAATGCCAGGGAAGAAACAAGCAACACGCCAGGAAACAGCAACCCAACCAGAATGATCGCCTCCTTTGATCGTCTTCCACATCCTAACAGCAACATACCCAGCTGCGATTCCAAGAATCAAGTAGAAGAACAACATCCCTGTGACAAGGGTCCCACGAGATGCAGGGGACATGAATCCAAGTGCCGCAAAAAAGATGGTTACCACTGCCATGCCAAGAATCTGCACTCCATCACCCACCATAACACAAAGCAACATTGGATGGCTTGGGGCCCTGAAGACATCTCCAACAACAAGTTTCCACCCAGAGAGTTCCTCGTTCATCTGTGCTTGTGCCTCCTTATCCAACTCTTCATACCGGGTAAGGTCCCTTCTTACAGTTCTCAATAAGATTACAAGAACGATACCTGCCAAGAAAGCAATCACCATTAGTGAATTAAGAATTGAGAACCAGTGAACCTTAGCTCCCTCCATCTTCAAATATGCATCCCAACGAGAAGGCCACTTGATATCACTCTCGATGAAGGCAACCTCATAGGTGAAAGCTATTGGTTGCTTCTCATTTACTTTCATGGCCACCGTAGTAGGATCACACTGGATTTTTGCCGGATATTTGTCGTACATCTTCAAATTCTTGGTTTTCTCGGGATTGTGCAGGACACTGCACGGCACAACCTCGAATCCGACAACCATCCAACCAGCTTTTCCAGATCCCGACTTTTCTGAGGTTTGAATCACATCGGCTGCGTCACCAGTGCTTCCCACCACCCTCGCCACATTGGTCTCCTCGTACTTGTGAACCAAAACAGTGAACTTTAGGTGATTGAACACATAGTAGGCATTCTCACTGGCTTTGACTCCGATAGGGTAACCCGTCCACCGGAGGACAAAATCATCCTTCCTCGTGTACCGAATCGCCGGTAGGTTCTCGAGGATGACGTTGACCTGGTACATCTCGTCGATCCGCTTCTTGAGGAGGTTGAAATCGTCGGTCGAGAGGGAATTCGTCTGGCAGACGAAGACGTCTGTCTCGTTGGTGAACATCTTGAACAGGTAAGGAGAGTTCTCGATGCGGTCACCCATGAGGAGCTCCCCTAGGTTCTCGGCGCTGTCCTTGATGCCCTCTCGGGGGCGGCAGAAGGGCAGACTGTAGTAGCTGAAGGGGATCTCGGTCTCGATGGAGGTAAGCGAGTTGACCTTCACCGATAGGTCGCTGCCGACGATATACTGGTGAGGGTAGCTTCCGGGGAGATAAAACCCTTCACCAGATCTGAGGAAGGCAGCGCAGAAGAAAACAAGGAACCAGAAGCCAGATCCGAAGGAAGATCTCATCCCGGCGCTGGATCCGGAAGTGAAACCCATCTCCGATCGGCTTCTCTCGCAGATCTGAAGAAAATGAGAAGGAAAACCGATCGAGACAAGAAATTTTAGGATTTTTTTCTTTTGAAAAAAAAAGAAAACCAGATCTGCAATTCGACGTCGGTTTCGTGTATTAAAACGACAGAAAAAAAATCATGAACAGAGTAAGAGAGAGGCTCTGACCTTAGCGCGCACGCCTTCGATCTGAGATCCAAGAAGGCCGACGAAGAAAAGAGGGAGATCCAATGAGGAAAGCGGAGAAGTGAGGAGACGAATCCGCGATTTTATCTGAAACAAGGCTAGTAAACAAGGATATATATATATATATAATGACTAATATGAAATTATGATATTTTTGATATAACAATAATGCATTTGTCGAGTTAGAGTAGTTTTATTTTATATTGTATTAATTTTGACCAAACTACAATAAAAAATTTAAAAAATAAGATAAAATATTATTTTGATATAGAGTGTCCTCGACGATGATAATAAAAATAAAAAACAAGTTTTTTATTTCTACTAGTCGGACCTAAACAAGCTATCTTTTTCTTTATAAAGATTTATAAATTTATGCAGGGCAAGTTGTGAGAGGTATCAAATAGATCAATCATAATAGTCAAGTGTTTGAAAATGGTCGCTATGTGGTGGTGGAACAACCATTTGACCTTAAAGGGTGTTTCTAATATATTTTTTATAATCTAAATATCCAATTCTTTACCAATTAATCTGTGAATTATCAATTCTATTTCTTAAAAATTTTCTACTTGTCATTAAGATAAATCGAAAAAGTTCAACCAAGTGGTTCATTACACTGGAGGAAAATCCTGTAATATGCCGAAGCTGAGATTCAACTCTTAGATATTTAATTAATCGTTTGAAAGGGCTAATCTACCATTGTAGCCCCTGAGACATGCCTTTCCAATTATAAACGTTTACCAATTAGTTTTGATGATTTGCACCTTGGTGTTAGCACGAAGCTAAATAATTATGTAGATCGAGAGGCAATGACACAATTCGCCTCAACCCAAGGTCCAACACTCGAACTACTAGCTATCTTGCCTCTACGGACATAGCTGAGATGGTAAGAAGTTCGAACACTAGATCTTCATGGTACGACTGGTAAAGAGTTACAAATCTTCATAATCAAAGTGGTATCAAAAAATCTATTATCGAGCTGAATTGTAAAAGAAATCCAAAGGCAACTAATCTTCATGGTGTACCGACTGCTGCAAACAGAGATATACTAATATGAACATAATCCAGGATATGAAATATCCTGAAGCTAGATAATTATATGCATTGAGACAGGAAACAAACAAATACACACAAAGGATCGTTCAAAATACCTGAAACAATAAGTGGGAACAAAAGGATATCCATTCAAGGTTGAAGATCTTTAGCATCAAAGTAAATCTCAGACAATGCTTAATAGGAGAGAACTATCAAAAAAGAAAACGTGATTCATGTAAAAGCTGTCAAAAAGGGATAAGAAGAACAAACTGAGGGCATCGGACGCAACATCAAAGCCCTAGCTTGGCGCGGCTCCAATGCCGGCGCTTCGTGCTGTATCTGAGAAGCAAAGCGAGCGCATTCCGTTAAGAGATCGGATGAGGGCGAAAAGGGGGCAACATCCAATTGAATCAAACGCACCTTCTGATGTTGTCCGTGCGCAGGCGGATCCAATGAGGAATCGGCCTGTTCTGCCTCAAAAAGGGCATTAACAAAACACAATGAAATTGAGATCTGAGAACTCGATTTTGAGCTTGCGAATCGAGCAATCGGAGAAATGGAGGAGATGAAGAGGAGATTCTTACCCTTTTTTCCGCTGCCGATTTAATTTAGAGTTCCCGCTGCCGCGAAGAAACCTTAGAGCTTGGATCCGAAGCAAGCTTGTCCTTGTATACACTGATAGAAAGGGCCTTTTCTCGGCCCAATTCGGCCCATATTAAAAAGGTCCGAGAGACACCCAAATAAACTAGTCATTTTGATTTCCAACAAATAATAATAATAATAGTTCATTTTAGTTTGCAATAAAATAAATTATATTTCATAATACTCCAACAATAAAATAAAAAATACTACTAAAAGTTTTTTTTCGACTATTGCCTACCACAATGAAAGATTGTTTTAGACATTTTTAGTTTAGGGAAAAAGAAAACACAAAGCCTTAAAATAGGAATTAAGTCCACGTTGATCATTTGGTCAAACATTATAAGGTTATTAGTAAGAAGAAGACTTGGTCATTGATGCATCCTTCATAATGTCAAACTCCTCTCCACCAAGTTTGACCATCTTTCTTCCCTTCCTTCCTTCCTACTTTCCGGATTCCTACTTTAGATTTTTCTCACCCATCTATTCACGCCATTAGCAAAAAGTATCAAGTCACTATCATGTTAAATAAATTAAATTAATTTTCAAATTAAGTGATATTATTATTCAGTTGTAATCAAAGTATTATAAATTGGAAATAAAGAGGTAAGGGAGGTATTATGGTCACGGAGCCGGTGAGAGTTCTCCGCCAAGGGTTTCTAGGTTTATATTACGACCCTTGCTCGCTCTTCCTCTCTTCGAAATCTTCCCGTTCGTCTTCGATCGATCGATCGATCATAATTAGGTTTCTGATCTGTTTCGACTCGGATTTTGGGGAGGAAAGTGTTCGATTTGGAGTCGGAGAGCATGCCGGATCGCATCCTGGGGTGTTTCCGGGGCCGGGCAGCTGCGGAGCCGCCGTCGACGGCGGCAGCGACGCCGAGCTTGACGACGTCCGTGTACGAGACTCGTTTCGGGGTCGCCTGTCTCACCTGGACCCGCACCTCCCTCGGCGTCGCCCTCCGCTCCGTGCTCCGCTTCCACGCCGACGAGGAAGAGGAGGAGGAGGAGGAGGTTTCGTTTCACGTCCGCCCGTGGTTGCTGTGGAAGCGGCGGGGGAAACGAGGGTTTCACCTCAAGGACCAACGCCGCATCGACTTCGTTTGGGACCTCAGGCGCGCGAGCTTCCCGCCGGTAGGAGGCCCGGAGCCCGTCTCCGGGTACTTCGTCGCTGCATTCCTCGACGGCGCGATGTTCCTAGTCGCTGGGGATCTCACCGACGCGGCCGAAAGGAAGTTCAAAGGCCATCCGGCGCAAAACCCCCTGACTCCGCCACCGATCTCGAGGAGGGAGCAGGTGGTGTTGGTGGACCACGGTGGGCGGAGTTCCTACCGCACTAGGGCCAGGTTCGGCGGCCAGGACCATGAGATCTCGATCGATCTGGAGGCAAAGGAGAAGGGCCGGGAGGCCGCGATGTCGGTGGACATCGACGGGGAGCGGATCCTGCTGGTGCGCCGCCTCCGGTGGAAGTTCCGGGGGACCGAGAAGGTCGAACTTGGCGGCAGCAAGATCCAAGTCTCTTGGGACCTCCACAGCTGGTTCTTTCAGGCCAAGGACAAAGGGGCCGCCGCTGGCGGCGCAGCCGAGATGGGGCATGCCGTGTTTTTGTTCCGCTTCGAGGAAGAGGAGGAAGAGCAGATCGAAAACCCAATGTTGGCGACCGAGGGGTATAATGGGAAGAACTGGAACACCGAATGGAGCAGAAGCAGCGGCGACGGCGACGGTTGGGAGAGGCGTAGAGGGAGGAGGAAGCTGAGGAAGACAGACTCCTCTTCATCGTCGGCGTCAACGGCGAGCACTTTGACGGTGATGGAGTGGGCGAGCCCGGAGGAGGAGGAGCTGCGGTGGGCGGAGGGCTTCTCGCTGTTGGTCTACGCCGGGAAAAGCTGGTGACAACGTGGCGATTAATTTGGTTCTTGATTTTTTTTTAATTTTTTTATGTGAAGAATAGTGATTCCAATTTATATTAAAATTATTGATTGAAATCGCAAAGTGAATCAATTCATTTTTTTTGGTAAATACAAATTTGTGTATTAAGTTTGGATTTGTTGAACTTCTGTGTATTAGTTTAAGGGGGCAGTCATTTTTCTCTCTCAAATATAAAATTGGACTAAATGAGCGTTAAGGCTCATACGCAGTTGATACCATACGAGTATTTAATCTAATAGATTTTGGATTCAATGTTTAATAAATATAAAATACTTTATTATGTTTCTGATTTTTTCATATAAAGTATAATTATGATAAGATAAAATATTTCTCATAATTTATCTATCTGTATTGTAAAATTTCTCATTGAGTAGTTTAACTTTTCTTATGTAAAGAGTTATTATTTATGATAAAATATTTTCCATAATTTAATTATATATATTTTCTCATTAGATATAATGAACTGTCTAAGATGAACAGTATAATTTGTTATCCAATGGCAGCTTAGTCATCTAATCTAAGTGGTAGATTAAATAGGAGGCGAGCAGCCTTTCCTCTAATTTATTGATAAATCTAAAAATACCTAATTCATCTAACATGCCCCTTGCTCAATTGGATTTCGAATTATAGTAAGTTGTGAATCCACCAAACAATCTATTGTCATTTTATAGCTAGGTGTGGATGTGTGAGCCGTCCTAATTTTACATTTAGTCAAGACTATTTGATCATACTATGATAACAAAATCATAGTTAGGTGTTCATAAGTTCACAATAGATGCTACTTAGCTTATACATTTTTTTTAGTGTTTTTATAATTTTATTTTTCAATTATTAATTGGTCAAAGAAAAAATAATAATTTAGAAAATAAGTGCTTTTTTAATAAATATAAAATTTAACCAAAGACAAGTCAAAGAAGTTGTGTTCAGCCATGTCAACGCATAGACCAAGTCAACTGATTAATGCATCTTACTCACGTGTTGAATCAAAATTGACTCTAAAGCAAAGATTCTCAAAGAGCCGAGAATTGAACGTAGTATTCAAAGATGAGAAGTTTCCTAGATGAGAAGCAAGGGCCGCCCGTGGTTACCGTGGAGGTGGAATCTATTTAGAATTCAAAGTCAACAAGGAGAAGCCAGAATTCATATTATTTTATATTTTTTTGAAAAAAAATACAAGGGATTTTGACTTTGAAAATGTCAAACAAAATCCAATAAGACCGATTAAGATTGTATTCCCAAACCCTATACACAATCTTTAAATCTTCCACGTGTTTCAAATCTATCTCAGATTCACTTTAATCTTGATGGGATTCTATCTCTAGATTTAAGCACCAACTCATCGATCGCTCTTCTTCCCTGGAATTCGTATAAAAATTAAGCAGAAATAATCACGAAATAAGATGATTAATTAATACCCTGAAATACTTTTATTGTTATTTTTTTATATAAAAAATGCAAGATATTTATTTAATCAAATGAACAAGGACTTGAACTATGATCTTCCTCAGCATTTGCCGCCGCCGCCGCCTCTTTCTCCTCCCTTGCACCGATTCTGCCTGACGGACGCAGCCTGATGGACTGAGAAGAGCAATTGGGAGATTAAATTCCTAGGAGAATAACCAGAGGGAAGACCGGCGGTAGAGACAACGGTAACAGAGGGTTGAAGAAGACTAGAAGAGCACTTCACCCTGTTCCGGACCAGAGAATATCGCCGCTGTCTCCATCATTTCTCTATCCTCTTGTTCTCCGCCATCTCCACCTCCAAGCCATCCATTCTCATCGGTTGCCGACGAAGAGGAGATAAGTACGTTGGTGGTTGATTGAGCACCGGGAGCTCACCACCACCCTCTTGCAAGGGAAGTATATATGCCTACTAGATCCTATAATTTTAAAAAGGTATGCCTAATTAGATTAATAATTACAAAATAGATTGTTTAAATTTGACATGCCTTTTCTATCATCTAGCAATCATCCATTAAATCATCATCATCATCATCATCATCTTCATCATCATCATCTTCACCGGCATTACTGTCTCGATCATCAGGCTCTTCCCCTCATTCACCTCCAACATCATCACTTCCTGAGCAAGCCCGCAAGTTCGTGTAATTGCTTGCTTGAGTGACAATTACTAAGCAAAAATAATAATCAGGACTTGAATCGCTTATGCCTGCAACTTGGCAGCATACCAGCTCTGGCCACATTTTGCATCAACAGCAAGGTCAACCTTAAGGAAATTTTCACCAAAGAAGGGTTTGGACATGCACTCGATGACTATGGACTTCGCGAGCTCCGCCGACTCTGCAGGTCCTTCTAGTATAACTTCATCGCGCACCTGGTTAGAGTATATTGTTAGCAACTTTCAGATTGTCACTAGAACTCATTTCCACTACAATTATTGGGCGAATCAAACTACAAAAAAAATTACAGCAAAACAAATTCAGAGAGAGACGCGAAGAATGGAATCATCAGGCAAAGGACCTAATTTGTATATGCGCAAATAGCTATGTATAGGTTCTCCCTTTCTACTGAAAACCCCCGGTACGAGAGAAAAAGGAACTAACTACACATGAAGTCTGAAAAATCAGAACTCCGAAAGTAAAATGGTTAAATTTTTTACCTTTGATGAGGAGTGCTTCAGCCAGGCACTACAGAAACTAGCATATTGAGAAGTTGGAAAGAAAATAAGAGAAAAATCAAGATGGCCAGCTTAAGTAAACTCCAATTTATCCATCAAGCAGTGTGTGTAAAGAACAAAATTCTATAAACAAGTGAACTGCTCCGCAGGCATCTTTCCATTACAAGGAAACAATTAGCTTTTCTAACCAAACATTTCATCTATCCACACAGTATCTGAGTTAGACACCTGAAATTCCAACACAGATACACCAAGATAGATATCTATATTCATATCTGAGTTGATAACTGTCAGTTGACAGTTGACTAGCTGCTTTACTAAAGACATTAGCAATTAGGCAATAACTTTCAAAGAATCCTAGCATAACAAGCATGTAATGCAAATGGGGAAAAAACAGCTTGGAAAGGTACTTCAGCATAACCAATAAAATATTTCTAACTTCTTGCTACAGTCACTATTTGTATCCTTGTTTTCAGTTCTTTTGGGAAAATCTTGGCAATTAACAGGAGAAAAAAGAAAGGAAAAAAGACAAGTCTTTGCATCAATCATTTTCCTAAAAAAAGGTTTGCATTTGGGGCCAAACTGTTCAGTTGCTTTACTAAAGACATTAGCAATTAACTGACAGATTTTGAAGAATATTAAGATAACAAGTGCCGTAATGCAAATGGAGATTTTTTTTTTTTGAAAAAAAAAACCTTTTGCATAACAAACAAAATCTTTGTTTACTTTGTGCTATACTCACTGTTGGGGACAAGGGGAGAAAGTCTGTGTCAATCCTAGCATCCAACAAGTTCATTTTTCTTAATGGAGAAGAGGTTATAAATCTAGAATATTTGGCTAGACCTAAGAGAGAAATTCTCATGATGACACGTTGAGGCAAGATCATGAACACCAGACTGTCTGTCAAACTCACCTGCAACAGAAGTTTCCATCCAAGCTCCTTCAGATGAACATTTCTATCTATTTCGAGCATAGCACACATGGTGACATCTGCTGCACTTCCCTGTTAATTGATTTCAGTACATAAGCTGTGAAACTTGAAAATACAAAGAATTAACTTATATAACAACAACGGCACCAACACCCATCAACTAGGTTATGCTGAGAAAGAACAGTAAGGAAGCCATCATGTGGAGGCAATCAAGATGTTTAAAGCTTCTAAAAAGAATAATGTAAAAATCAAGTTGAAATAGAAAATAATTGGCATTTTACTGAACCACGCAAGCAAGTTTCAGATTATCCAAATCACGTACCCAACTTTCAAAATACACAAATCACATACTATATTCCCGAAATACCCCTCTACAGGTCCACTCCGAATCATTTTAAACTAAAACCAATATACTTGGAAACCTCTTTAATGTATTTATGCCCTCGGATCTAAATTTGATAACGTAAATTCAGAGTGAATTAAATTGAGAGCACATCTCCAAATTCACTCTACCAATTTAAAAATTCACCGCTCTCAATTTACGCTAACGAATTCAATATCTTAGGACATAAATATATTAAGGAGGTTTTCAAGAGTATATTGATTTTGATTCGGTGTTCTCTAGGACAAAATTGGTTGATGAACTTACACCATTCAAACATTCAACAGTTTGATATTTTTTTGAATCAAGAGAGTTCTAGGAACCCATTGGTGGTATTGGTCAGTAGAATCATTGTCCTAGGCCTTATAAAGCTTGTGATAAATTTTATCAAACCTTTACAATTTAAAAATTCACTCCTCTCAATTTATGCTCTCGAATTCAGATCTGAGGGCACAAATACATTAAGGAGATTTTCAGGAGTACATTGGTATGTGATTTGGGTATTATGAAAGTTGGATACGCGATTTGAGTAATAGTGAAATTTGCTTACGCGGTTTAGTAAAATGCTGGAAAACAATCACCCACTCTTATGTGTATGAGTATGTGTACATGCATACGCTTGTAATTACTGAACTTGTAATTACATTTTGCTTCAGTGGTTATACAAGTTTCTAGCTGAACTAGAAAGGTACCACATGGAAGGTGTGCTTCCTAGTAGAAAAAATAGTCATAATTCATACGAGTTGTTTCACATGTTTATAGGAAATTGCTTTCCAACCAAGATGAGGTGGTGCATCTGATGTTCAATGGTCTATTACACAACAAATTGATATAAGACATCTTTCAAAAACTAGATTACTCAATCACTCCATAAAAAAAGGATAGAATGAGTCATATGTTGAAAAGTCATTGCATCGCACCACATCATCTTAATAAAGTTTTGTTGAATAGTATATTGATTTCTATTTATGTGAATGGTTTTTTATTTTTGTAATTGGGTATCCAAATCTTGCAAGCCGACTAATCCCGAGATGGATGATCTGGCCCCATATTCCGCCCACCAAGTAAATCAGGAAGTGCGCCCGCGATTGTTCGTCCGGACCGGTCAACTTCCTAGATTTGTCAATCCACTGGAGGAAAATATCCTGCAGTGCACCGTAGTTGAGATACGAACCATAGATGTCTGGTTAACCGCTGGAGTGCCTGACCACTCACCAAAGCCCTGAGGGCATGTTTAAATGACCGATTGATTTTGCATCTTATATGTCATCAACTAGATGTATGAACATTGTCTAATAAGCTATGTCCAAATTAATTACATATGTAATTTTAGTCGTAACCAGTTGGTTGTATGTTTTGGGGCATCAAATAAATGTAGTGACATATAGTCACTCAAATCCTTTTTTACAAAAAAAAAAAAGATGGAATGAGTCACCTACTACATGGTCCTCGTGATTGTCCACAAATCAAAAAAATTATTATAATTTTATTTTATTATTATTATTATTTTTTTTTTGCAAATCCTGTATAAAAGCATAAGCTGTAAGGTGAGGATTAATTTTTTATGAATGAGATTTCTCTCAAAAATCTCCCTATTTTCCTTGGTTCTTTGATTCCCCTATTCTCCTATGTAAGAGATAACTAACAGATGCATTTATAACTAAAGTTTTAGGCCAAATAGGAAATTCTACGCCATACCTGGACTGGTGTCCTTATTGCAGCTGGTTCAATGTGCTCTCTCTGACTTCCGGCATTTATCATTGAAGTAAAATGTCTTGACCGTCCAAGCAATGTCTTCACACAACCAGTTTCCCAGACCTCTTTTAACTGTCTACACTGCCACTTCATTACTTCTTTTCTTTCCTTGCACCAAAGATCGACGGTTTCGTTGGCTTCCTTCAAAGAAACCTAAGTGCAAGAGTTAATGAGAAAATGTTTGTGCACGTGCGTTGCTTTAGACTCTTCATTTTGTCAACCTTGATTGGGAATGCAATATGAAATCTACCAAACATTTTCTCCATGGACTTTTGAAAAAAAAAGGCTTCACCATAGCACATCTCAGTATTTATTGCACATAGCCATTATATAGGAAGCCAAGTTTAGGCCGCTGATACACCAAATGGATGACATATTAATGTCAGGAAATGACCAGCAGCAAGCAAATGTGTTTATAATGTAATTGACAATTGAATTAATGACCATGTCAGTAACACAAGCACCAGATTCTGTTGTAGTGGCACATGCATAAACACAACTGTTAGGACACTGCAACTGAATGAGTAGACATTTCAAGAAGGTACAGTTGTGGCCTTTTAGACATCCTGTGCTTATTAAATTTAGAAATGCGGTCACTCACATGCCCAAGTGAAGAATAAACAAAAAAATAGAAACAGGTCATCAGATATCAGATAACTTGCAAGATAATTTCTATGCCAAATTTTACTAAGGATATTGTCACTGGTATCGCGTAAGACAGCACGACATCAATATACAATAACAATATATAATTCAGAAATATTTGTTCTTTCAGAGTCAAACCTCTGAACTACAGAAGTGAATAATGGCTAAGGTTAATCGTGGAATGAAATAATTTGGAAATTCAATTTTGATCATAAGCATAAAATGTTACACAGATGTTACCTAACTTCGACTATATCACAGAATAAAATAAGACATGATGGACCAATACATACATATATTTATTATTGCTGCATTGAGAAATTGTTGTCAAAGTTAAACCTTATAAGTTATCATGAAATTACCTTCCAATCACGAGAAAGGTCTACTGGAGTTTTTCCATACGGAATAGAAAAATTAAGCATCTTAGCGTTCCTCCTCTCAGAAGCAAAAGCATCCTAGACAGGAAAAACAATTTGACAAAGTTTAGAGTCATAAGTAAATAATTCGTAGCAATCATATATTTGACTTTCTTATGAAAGACAAGATAAAACTAAGAAATGTGTGGGTATTTGCCATCCTAGAATTATAAAATTGGGTTTATAATAAACTCTGCAAGGCTATTAAAAGAGATCCCTTCAAAATTATGATAATGAACACAGATAATAGGCATAGCATGGTGTTGCAGCTATTGAAGACTAATAAAGTAATAATATATTAGTAGTCATAGCGACAACTACCAAGTACATAGTTCATTAACACGGCAAAGTTCCAGGGAAATTAGTAACTATAAATAAATAGTACAAATATCAGAAACACGAAGCAATTTGGTAGGTTAAGATTGGTCCCTCAATGCAAATTAGTACCTATGACTAATTGGTAGAAATATCAGAAACACAGCAGTTTGGTAGGTTAAGGTTGGTCCAGCTGGTGTCTCGAGCAAACCTAACTTAACATCTCGTATTGATGACAGATATCCACTAAAAACCAACACAATAAAGTACTCTAATTACATTTTCTGTTCACTTATTAGTAAAGCAGAAAAGTCAATGGAAAAATGCTATGCACCCAACAATAAGATGGTGAAAATATATGTCAAAGAAGATAAAAGAAAATGAACCTCGTAAATGTAAGGCGGATAAAAGTTTGTTAACAGAAAAAGTAAGAATTTCATAGATTTGTAAGTCTGGCTTAAATAAGAGTATTTGCCACACATTGATCGTTGCCAAAGTCAGATATCCAAATTTAACCAGAATACGAACTTTACCAACTCAGATGACCTAGCCAGATTTTACACATCAATAATATGGACCTTGAGATTTCTAAATAATCCATTTACCTAATTTTTAAGTAAACTTGATAGGCCTAGTGGTTAGATATCCATGGGCTGTAATCCCATTTGACGTCCTGAAATAAGCTCATAGTTGTCAGACAAGGAAAAGCAAATAAACATGACAAGAAAAGCTGATGGATTGCAGAAAAAATACCCATAAAATAGAGCACCAGCAAAGTAAATGAAAGGGAATAAACATAAGAGAAGTGATCAACAGTCAATGCTGTCAAATTATCTCATAACAATGCTTCTAAAAATTTATGATTAAACTTCAAGTCTCCACAACTAGCTGTCTGAATAAACGAGTTTTGAAATATGATTAGAAGCTTACTTTCAATAAAGGAACTGGAGGCTTGTCTTCTCCAGGTTGACGATCCCACTCCAGAAGAACTCTCTTATTTTTGACAGCCTCACGCACATGCGCATACATATTCATAGCTGTTCTAGAATGGAAATCTCCACCAGCTTTAAAGGCCTCCAACATGCTTTTGCAGTCCGCGAGATGTGCTAAGATCCTAAGCTCCAGCTTTAATTATTTTAATTAACAAAAACATGAGATAATTCCTCACAAAGCCAAAAGAAGTTACAAATAAATATTGAGCTAGACAACCTGTCCATAATCAGCAACTAGAAGAGATTTTCCTGGTTCAGCAATAAAAGCCTGCCGAATTTTGTACCTATCCTTCTCCAGTGCAGGTTGGTTCTGGTTAGACAAGAAAACGGGCACCTCATTTAACATAAATAAGTTTTTCCTGTAAGACCCTTGTTAACACACAGGTTATTACACAAAAACCAAATACCAGGCATTCAGGCTAATAAATGCAAATTCAATGCAGAACCCAGCACATAATAATTGTCCATACATGCAAATTCTCAAGTTTCTACAAAATGGAGATAGACTTCACTTTAGTGCTATTAAATATTGAAGAGATAATAATGTAAATAATTAAATCAACAATCCAACTTAATTTGTTAGAAATCTTGCAGCCTTTATAGCATCTAGATGGTTCAGAAGCATTTGGCAAAGTCAATGTGCCCGCCCTCCCATGCACTAGCCACAATATCCGGGCTAGTAGCCCCGTGATTCACCTCCTCCGTGTTGGCCGATGGGTTGGCGGGGGCGCCGGGGGCGAGCGAATCGCCTTTTGCCAGTGTAGATGGTTCAGAAGCATATTTTATTTTGACAAATAACATTCAAATTGCAAGTCAATAATTTGTTATTACCGTGCACAATTTCAACTACATGTAGTAAAAAATAAAAGAATTCCAAGCAGGTTATTAACACTGACATGGCCAATAAAGCCAAATGAGTTAACTAACTTTTTTGACTAAGGACGAATATTCTAGAGGTTGGCTTCTCAGTGTGCATGATTTACTGGTAAGCAAACCGGGGGGAAGGCCATCTACCTATTATCAAAAAAGAAAGGGCTAACTAGCTTTTTCGGTATATATATTACTACTTTATTCTTAATTTCGTATAGTTACCTATTTATTTTTATCATAAAACGATCAGACAAAAAGAAGTTGATTAGCAAGGCCTTCCTGTTCCACCCTATGTGGGGTAAACAGGATAGGTAGGATAGCAGTCAGACATCAAACTAGTCAATCCAAGCTAGTGAAGCAAAGTTATAGAATGAATGTCTCATTTCCTTCTTATTTTACCAAATACAAATTTACAGTTTTTTCAGGTTAAAATATTTTCCAATGAAGGATTGAAAAACACCCCTACACTTGGCAGGTCAGTGAGGATGTGCACAAATACCTTGTGTCCTTTAAATACCTCAAACCAAGCCTATCTAGAGAAATATCTCACTTGGTTTGAGCACCTAGGAACTCGCATGAACACCTTTAGCTACAATCATATAAAATTATATTAAACAATGATTTTATATTGATAAAGATTAAAAAATTATCAACAAAATTTGCAGCCAAGCAAGTACCAAATAGATGAGAAGTCATGAAGAGAATAGAGAAATGCTGGAAGTATTAACAAGATCACAGAACACTGATTACAAAGTGTTGCAACTACCAACTAACCACAACATGCCAGAGAGAATAAACTAACCTGCAGGTTTGGTCTCCTAGCTGATATGCTCCCAGTTTCAGTGTTGATGTTCAGAGAACAATGAATTCTCCCATGGGAACATGAAATATGATTTTCCTAAAATCATAACAAACCACACACAGCTATCATAGTCAACTAATAAAACCAATCGGGAAAACATAAAAACAGATCATCAGCCAGAGTTTCAAAAACAGGACCAGTCAATTCAATCATTAACCTAGGAATCAAAGACAAAATCAGTATAGTTGGATTGTAGGGAATTCCAGTTGCACCAGCTTTTGGGACAGTTAAATGAGAAAAACTACGAACCTGTAGGAATACTGATACACTTGCAGGTCTGGTTCTTTAAAACATGTCACGAACAACATTTGTCTAAGTGTTTTAAAATTAAACTTCAAAAATTTATGACTGACACCCCAAAAGACCTTAACAAACAATATTAAAATTGTGTTGCAAATATTTTACATACTAAAATGCAGAATTAAATGACCAGGAAAAATTACTATTGTTAACACACTGTTTCTTTACTTGGTATATTGAAAGCAGGAAACCTTTCTTCACTTCATACAAAGATTTTGCATGAGAGAACATATGTTTCAACATTTTACCTGCAAAGGAATAATGAAGTTTGTTATCAGTGAATCAATGGCAGAAGTTTCACAAAGAGCAGCAATAGCTTCACAGGCCTCCCTTCCTTTCTTGCCTCCTCCAAATGCCTCATATGCAGTACCATAAGAGCAGTCTTCATAATCTGTCCCTGTATGTGTCAGATTCTGGTCATCCATTATCCCTTCTTCGGTGACATACTCATGATTACACGCATTATCGATCTGATAAATCTGATTGCTGGGGATGTTTCCAGCAAATACTTTTAGAGCATAAGCACTTACAGATGGCAAACCACTAGCTGTATACATATCAGTTTGCAAACCTTCACAAATCTTATGTAAATGAATTGTACGATACTTGATAGACGCCTTCTTCCCTTCTTCAACAATTTTCTCAGTATTAAGGATCTTAAATAACTTCGATTCTGGCTTTGACTCAAAATTCATATCATTTAGACCTCTGCAAAACATAATGACAAAAAGGGAAAAATTACAGAACTGTCGATTCAATAATTGGGGTGAACTCATCTGGTAAACAGGCAAAGCAGTTCATAAACAGTATGATTAACTTGATGTGCAACAATCATAACATCAAGACACCTTGATTGGTGCACACATAGACCACCTGCATAAATAGAAAAGCTTCATCATGCAAATCAGAACAAAACATACTCAAGATTTTTTTCACACTACTTTTACCATCTTCCATCACTGCAACATGCAACTTGATAACCAACAAGGTAAATTAGGTCTTCCAAGTACTATTGGGCAGGCAATATATATAGCAATTATGAATGAAATATTCAAACAAGACATGCTTACTCTACGTAAATGTTCAAATCTGGGGTTTCTACCAATCTTAATACAAATTGACAGTCAACAAACTGGTAGCTAAAAATAATCTGTCAAAATGCTTTAAACTTCATTGGAAAAATTTGAAAAGTCTAGTAATCAACTTTAGTGTTTGGCATTTTGGTGTGGCCATATGACAACGTAAAAAAGTTAGAACAACTATAGCTAAGAAATATAAGTACCTCCTCAATGTGTCACCAAATAGCAGATGCCTTATTTGAGTAACACTTCCCACATTCATATACTTGGCATCATGACAGTACTTGGATGCCCACTGCCTGAATTTATCTGCAACTATTTGCTTATCACCAACAGCGAGCCTTTCCATCTTTGATAGATGGACTTTATCGACCAATAATCCTTCAGATTCCATCTTTACTAATAGAGCACCAAAAGGGCGCCAATACATTGCATAGAAGTCATACATTGTTCCTTGTACACTGCCATTAAGAAACCATGGTACGTGCATAAGTTTTTCTTTCAAGCGATTAAAAAGTTTTAGTGTATTCATTGCATCTAAAGCAGAATATCTGATCCACGATTTTCGTTCTTCTCTTTGTAGAACATCAACAGGAGGAAGTGTGATAATTTTTCCTTCAGTTCCATCTTTCTTTGATTTTTTCTTACCAAAGATGGATTTCATTGACATCTTTCCACTGATTAATTCAACATCATCATCTGAGTTTCCTTGAGACATGATCTTTGGGTCACTTGTAAGTGCTTCAAGTGAATATCCCCCATTGGCTATCCTAGAAGAATCAAAAAGTCGTGCAAGATGCATGGTATCCGCATGGAACCCAGCAAGCTTGATCCCATTGTTTTCTATTATATGACTATCAAAGCTATAATTATGCCAAACCTACACGTTATTGAAGAGAAAATACATTTAGTACCACACAGCTTTCAATGCGAGCATGCGTTATTCCAACTGAGAGGAAGAAGCACCAGTATAGATAAGATTATCATAAAACAAATAATGATCTTAATCTAGGAAGTACTAATCCTCAAACTCAGATCAACAATCTATGTAGCATAATTGAATGAATAAGAAATAACAGTGGCAAACAGCTATCTTTCATAATTTAATTTCGAAACGATGTGGATAAAGGTATAGCACTGTGTCCAGACCAAGCTCAAAAGCTTGCTGAGACTTAGAATGAAAGATTACATATCCACCATTGCTAGAGTCACATAGAAAACAAACAATATGCCTAAAGGAAAAGAAGGTGCTTGAGCAATGCAGCACAAACAAAAATAAGCTACAATACCAAGGCGATGAAATCAAAATATTTGATGATGTAAATCTACATTCACATGCAGCACTAGGAAACAAATCTAGAAAATGTCAGAAAAACCACACGATACTTCAAAAGAGCTATGATAGAGAGCGTGAAATTATAACGTGAAACTCAACGTGAATGACGTGACACTTTTCGTGTACACATCCGATTGCCGTTTGGGCACTGACGGCGGCCTCCGACCGCCGCTCCGAACAAAACTATAACCTGGGAGGCACGGTGAACCCGTCGAGGATCGCTGCAATTAGGGTACCATGCCATTCACGTTGGGTTTCACGTTGAAAATTCACGTTTTCTATCATTTTTGACTTCAAAAATACATGTCGTTAGACATATAGGATAACTATTCTACCATTTCCCAACAAATCATAGCTTTAGTAACTGTTCAATAGTGAAAACATGAGACAAGAGTAGCATTTTAGCATATTAAAATGGATAAACCAACAATGAACTACACCTTCTTGATAGAAGGATCTTGAAAAAATGGAGCAAACTCCATTAACACTTCCACTCCCCCATCGAGAACATCAACCCAGACACAAGACTTTCCATTTCCAAAGTCTGCCAGTGGACCAGAGTAGATACTGAAGCATATAACCTCCCCATGTCCAACTGGCGTGTCAGACTTCACATCAATATTGGCTACCTATGAGAGAAAAGATCAAATTAATCTTTTTTTTTTTAAAAAAAAGAGAGATGATATGAAGCTAGAAACTGCAAATCAGAATTTTTTTTGTAAAAGGTAATAATCTGTAAATATCATAAAAGAATCTATATACTCGGATCACTTTAGAATTAATATATTAAGCACTAAATAAATGCCCCATATATTAAACACTAAGGTGGCTTTATAATATAGGGGGCAGATGAACTTAACAAAATTTCAATGAGGAGTGATATACATAGCCCAGCTCAATAATCTGTGGTTAGTAGTCGCTGATAATTCAGTTTAATTGAGACTCAATTTCAGGATATCAATTTCTACCAAATAAGTAATACAATTGCTTAAATATTCACATTCGGTAAAATCAGGACGTATATTCACACCTTATATCCACATTCAGTAGAAATCAAAGCAATAGCAACATAATGAATGTGAGTCAAGCAATTGTGCTGCTTAACTATCAGTTAGATCATGTGCTCTTGATGACTTACCTCAGTATCACACGCATGAATGAATTTTTTGTAATCTGTAATAAGTAGCTGAGCTACTTTTTTAGCTGTTGAAACATTATCAACAATAATTACTTTGTCATATACATCAGTAGTTTTTTCCTGATGTACCACCTTTTGCAAATCCTTGGCCGGTGGTCCTGTTGTAGATGCCGTGATATGTTGGCCATTGATAAAACATTTTTCAGAATGCACGGTTCCACCAGAAACATCATTAACAACTTCTGCAACATGATCATACTGAGGAAGTTGGAGACTCGATATGGGTCTCTCCAGCTGAAGGTTCTGGAATGTGAGCCTGCTTTTTGGTATCAATGATTGTTGGTGTTTATTATCAATGACACTCTCATTCATACTTGGTGAATTATGCCTTACAGCTACTTCTTTAGCTGTCGAGACATTATCAACAATGATTACTTTGTCATACACATCAGTAGTTTTTTCCTGTTGTACCACCTTTTGCAAATCCTTGGCAGGTGGTCTTGTTGTAGATGTCTTGATATGTTGGCCATTGATAAAACATTTTTCAGAGTGCACGGTTCCACCAGAAACATCATTAACAACTTCTGCAACACAATCATACTGAGGCAGTTGGAGATTCAATATGGGTCTCTCCAGCTGAGGGTTCTGTAATGTGAACCTGCTTTCTGGTATCAATGATTGTTGGTGTTTATTCTCAACGGCACTCTCATTCATACTTGCTGAATTATGTCTTACAGTATGAGTAGGAACTTGGTGAATTATGTCTTGAAGATGATTAGTAAGAATGTGAACTCTTCCATTTTCAACATTTCCTAATTCAACAGCTTCCATTCCAATTTTTGATTCAACATATTTGGGCAATAAAACACTGCGCCCCCTTCCTCTAATATTTGTCAACATTTTGTTATGTTTTTTCTTCAACCTTAGTTTGTCCCTTTCTGAAAGCCACAAGTCCTTGGAAATTCTTTCTTTAATTTCTTGCATAGTTCTATCAAAAAAAAATGCGGCGTCAGCACCAGAGAGGGGAGAAAGCTAGTTACTACAATATCAAACAAAGCGCTATCATGTTGTATTAAACTACTAAAGAGACCAGTCAGTAAGTAAATCAATATAAACTACAGATGTACGCATGCCAAACAAACATTTCTTTATTTTCCCTCCTATCTGCCTGAGTCCTAACCTTAAAATTCCATGTGATGTCAAATAGATTAAAGAAAATGTTCAAGCCATATAATCTGCTATTTCTGACCTAGCAAGACAATCTGGAAAACAGTCATAGGTATCCATTTATAAGTAACAATTGAATTAGCTATATGGTTGTCTCCATATCTAGGCAACAGCACCAAAATTATCCCATAAAAAAGAAGATCAAAGAGTAGAAACACTCACTTTAGCATAACCTACTTCTGCAGCTCCGACATGTTTTGTTGAAGAATAATTAGTCAAGGAAAACATTGCCAAGGATACACTGGAATCAGGGCAAGGTGAGGGTAGAATCCACTCTAAATGTTCACTCCTTAGCACTAAAAAGTTCATCCCTGTAGTTGCTCATCCCTTTTCAAGTATATCGCATTAGTATAATGCCATTAAGACATTACCAGCCAGCACAAAAAGTGAAAGTACCAAATTCTCACGATTGCCCACCTAGAAAAGCTAATTCTCACGATTACACGATTTCAAGTATACCTACAGATTATGTAATCTAGGGGATATGGTCCCTTAATAGAAATAACATTTCCCCTTTTTGGATTATGGGCGGTGAATAAAGATAAAGATTGTAAGTACCAGCCAAACCCTAGTTTGCCTCTTAGAGTTAATAGCACCCTGACCCTACTCCTAAAATATGTTTCCACCCTACTCCTAAAGTATGTTTCGATCCTACTGTAGTATATCAGACATGAACTTACAGTCTGACAATTTAATTCATATGAGAAAAAAGTGGTTGAAGTATTCACATAATTCATTAAGAAACTTCAACTGATATTGTCCAACCACATTATGAATATATGCTTTAGATAACAAAAGATTTGTATGCGTTCCTCTTAACAATAAAACAGGCAATAAGAAATGACATATCAATAAAAAAAAGTTTCTAATGCAGATAATACATTAGATTTTATCAACCAACTATTATGAACATGGTGTAAGTACCCCGGGATAATTTTGATGTGGTCAACCGAGTCAAGTTAGGTCCTGTTAGGTTTGATGTCATGTGTCTAAGTATGTAGGAACTTAGGAGCACAAGAAATTGAGCGGAAAAATCGTCAAGTGAGAAGGAGTGCACAGGAAGGGAGCTGACGGGCTCGGTGCATCTGAGGGACAAAAAGTTGCGGAAGAGTATACCGGTGGAGCGAGAAGGACGCACGCGACGTCCGATGGACAAGAAGCCGAGGAGAAAGACTGCTCGAGGAGAAGGTCGGAAGTTGGGTTCGGGTGAGCTCAACTTCGGACGATCGAAAAATCACCCAAAGCCCAAGCTGCCGGTCAACCTGGGGTTGACTAGGCTCCAAGGCGCCTGGGTTCAATATGGGCGCCCGTATTGAATGGGGGCACCCGTATTGAACTCGGGCGCCCAGATCAACTTAGGCGCCCGGGTTTGATACGAGTACCCGTGATCGACTGCATTATCTCACAACCCTTACTACGCGAATAGGGGTTAACTGAACTCAGGCGCTCATGTCCAATACAGGCACCCGAGAAGTGCCACGTCAACAACAGGATAACTTTTCCAAACTCTATAAATAGAGCCCTTTTTGCTCATAATCAGTACAACTCTATATTCAATCACTAATTCTGTTTTGTTCTTTCAACGAGTGTAAGTGACTTTTCCACCTTCAAGAAGGAGTAATTTAGTTGAGTTATTCATTGCCTTGGATTAGCAACCACCCAAGTTGCAAACCAAGTAAATCCTTTTGAGTCTCTTACTATTTTTCTTCTGCCTAACTAACTCTATCATTGTTAAAGAACAATAAAAGATCTTATTTTAATTTGCAGGGCTATTCACCCCCTGTAGCCGGTCTACACTGTCCCACAATTGGTATCAGAGCTAAGTTGCTTAAGAAGGACTAACCATTGATTGAAGCATCTAAAAAATGACTAGATCAAGCATCTATCCGCCAAGATTTGAGAGGGACTTCGCGCTTTGGAAGCACAAAATGGAGATATTTTTCAAAATAGAATTTGATATCTTACTAACGATAACATATGGTTTTGAAGTACCGAAAGAAGCCAACGGAGATGAAAAAGAAGAACATCTCGGGACCAAGAAGGAATAAGCTGACTTCATGGCTAATGGCAAAGCATAGTTTCATCTGTTTAATGTCTTGCCGCCATAAGAAGTCAATCGGATCGGCGTCTACCAATCTTCCAAGGAACTTTGGAAAAAGTTCCTGGAGCTTCATAAAGAGACATCAGAAGCCAAGCTGACCAGACGAGATATGCTCCAGAATTAACTAACAAACCTCCGGATGGACATTGGAGAAATAGTAGCACAATTGCATGCACGAATCAAAGAGCTGATAATCGGATTAACTAACCTTGGAGAATCAGTGTCAAATCATGACTCAGTCAGATACCCCATGAATTCATTTCCAAGGAGGCAAGAATGGTCCTCGATTATAGATTCATACTACATCTCGAAGGACCTCGAGGTAAGTACCTAGAAGAATTATTTTCTACTTTTGAGCTTCGCAAATCTAGATGTGTAGAATCAAAAAGGGAAAATGATCGGAGTGTAGCATAAAAGTCAAAATCAACGAACCAAATTTAGACACTTCCATCGACGAGAATCAAGAAGCATATATGGTAAGAAAATTTTTAAAAAATTAAATCTAATAAATTTAATGAGATGCAGGTCAAAGGAAATCCTCAAAGTAATAGGAAAATCAGATGCTATAACTGCGATGAAGAACACGTGAAAGATAACTGCCTAAAGTTGAAGAACAACAATAAAGGGGTAACAAAGTCAAAAACTCACAACCTCAAAGCAACATGGAACGAATTTTCATCGGATGAATCTGAGGTTAAAGAATACGCTGGACTAGCGCCGATGGCTAATCACCGAGAACCGTACGACGAATCTATCTCAGAAGAAAACATCGATAAAGGGGGAGCTAAGTCAAAAGATGAAGACTCCAATTTCAGATCTGACATGGTAAGTGAGGTATGTCTCTTACCTCCAGATCAATTCTATAATGGTATTAAACTAATGTCCAAATCATTATGAAAACTGAGAATCAAAAATTTAGACCTTAAAAGGAAATTAGTTGATGCATGCCCATTAGATTCACATGATTAATTGAAAATAATCAATTAAAGGAAAAAATAAAGAAATTAAAAAATTCTGCATGTCCAAATAATGCTCGATTGTCAAATTATAGAAATTGTTATAGATTAAATCGGTATGTTAGAAATCATAGGGGTCAAATTGTAAAGGTGACCAAAAATTATATTCCACCCAAATTTCTGATTAATCTAGTAGGTAAAAATCTATATTGGATTCCTGAGTTGAATTGTTAGGGAATTATTATTTTTAAGCATGCTAAAAATTAATTTTTTTGTTGAAGTTTTTTTTCAAAATATTTTTTCAGAGCAATTCATTTTAAATTTTTCTGTAATAGACATCATTCATATCTATCCACAGAGAATTTTTAAGATTTTTTCGATTGTTAAATGAATTTTTACTCATTTTTATCAAAAGTTGAATTTTTAGTTTTAAAAATGCTTCAAAGATATTTTTTGAAAAATGGATTTTTCTAAGGTGAAACGTTCAATTTTGACTATTCTAAAAAATTATCAATTTTTTTAAAATCAAAACTCATTTTTAAGCATTTATTTTCCAAATTTATGCATCTGGTAAGAAATTATTTTTAAACTCTCAACAAAAAAAAAATTTATATTGAAAATTTTTACATGAACAGATCTGATAGTTCTACACGTTCTAAAAATTTTCGTTAATTTTAGATAAAAGGATAATTTTTCATGAATCTTTTTAATCAAAAAATGAGTATGAGTTTAAAATATTTTTCGGAAATAAATTTTTGACGAAACAAACTTTTAAATGACTCATTGCATTCGGAAACATACCAACTTATTTTGAAGGAAAATTCTTTTTTTACAAATTTTTTTTAGTCAATGTTTTTTTACCCTTAATCATTTTGATGTGATCAAAGGAGGAAAAAATGAGAATTAAGTTAAGGAGGAGGTTTTAATTGCTTTAATTTGTGTATTTAAATTGCAAAAATTTATTACTTGTCTTATTTATGTATCGTTTGTGTTTCTCTAACTTAACTCGGGTTGATGCACATCAAAGAGGGAGATTGTAAGTACCCGGGTAGTTTTGATATTGCCAACCGAGTCAAGTTAGGTCCTGTTAGGTTTGATGCCTTGTGTCTAAGTGTGCAGGAACTTAGGAGCACAGGAAGTCAAGCGGAAGACACGTGCGTGCAAGAAGGAGTGCACAGGAAGGGTGCCAACTGTTAGATGTGTATACTGAAAGACATGCTTCTTTTATATATATGAACATCTTTATTTTGAAAAGAGAATCACAACCACACTAGGTGCCTGTTTATATTAGTACATGCATGAAGTCCAATTACATTGCATTGTAGATAACATGGTGTGTGGTGTCACACGGAAGATCATGTTATCAGTTCCTTGCTTAGTATAAATAGAGGCCCACAACCGAGATGGAATTGGATAACCCATCGAAATGGTTGTAGTGTAATTAAGTGTGGTTGGTCTTGACCATAGGATTATACTAGTGTGCTTTGAGTACATTGAGCAGGACAAAAACACGAGGTTATCCAATTTGTACCGACTCGATAATTGGATAGGACCTCAGAATTTATTATGGAGTACGATCCCTTAATCCCGATATAATAATGAGCATATATTATTAACTATTATTTCTTTAATTTACCAATGGGCGAGATCTATTCTGTTAGATCGATAGACCCAGTAAGTTGGGAGATAATATTAATAATATGATGTGCCATTGATTATTGACGGAATCCGTGTCCTGGTGAGTCGGGTTGATGATGCCTCCTTGATGAGCTCGAAAGGTTCATCATGCTAAACCCTGCAGGTAGATTTGATCCGGCATGATGATAAGGTCGAGTGGTACTAGTCAAGGATCCAGAAGTTAATTAATTTAAATTATCAGTAATTTAATTAATTAACGGGCATTCGAAATCTTAAACACGGGGGGATGGACGACTTGTAATAAGTGGAGCCCATATGTAAATATGGGGGTTGGTGAGGTAATTCAATAAGGGCCCTTTAGTGGAATGGATCCTCATTAATGGTTCCTACCGTAGCCTTATATATACCCCATGGTGGCATGAAACCAAATTGATAATTAATCCAATAGATCACAAGGAAATCCTAGCATCTTCTCTCCTCTCCTCTCCTCCCCTCTCTCTCCCTGACAGTTTAAGCAAGCGGCGCCGAATAGCATGCTTCTCCACCATGCAAATTATCCAATTAATTTGCTTCAACGCATGAGCAATTAATTTGCTCCATGCGTTGCATTGCTCCATGAGCAATTAATTTTTAATTGCTCCATGCGTTGCATTACTCCATGAGCAATTAATTTGCTCCATGAGTTGCATTGCTCCAACGCATGCAATTAATTTGCTCCAACGCGATTAATCTGCTCCAATGGAGAAGCTTGCATGCAACTTTTGTTGGAATAAAAGTCCAACGAATCCTTTTTCTACAGATGAAGAGAGTTGATCAAGCAATGGCAATTGCTTGAGGAAGCAACTCACTTCATGGGGAAAACGGTGCCGACTTCTTTCTGCCGTGGGAAGCAACTGCCGAGGGAAGCAACTTTCCAAGTTGCGCATGCAACTTACCAGGTTGCTCACGCATGGCTGCCAAAGGCAAACAAGTTGATTACGCAATTTGCTTCAAGAGGAGCAGCTAAGATTGCGTAAGAGCAGCATGTTTCTAAGGGCGTAGCCAGGATGCGTGAGGGAGTAGCTTGCTCCATGGGAGCAGCACCCGCGTGCTTCGAGGGAGCAACAGAGTAGCTCAGGGCTCGGGTGCCGAAGGAGAAGAAGAAAAATAGTAAGGTTTTGTGTTTGGATTACCTTCTTCCTAGGAGTGGCCGGTGGCATCCCTTTGATTAGGGATTGGTTGGCGCAAGGAGAAGGGATCGACTTGGTGGCCACAGGTCTTGGTAGATCGACGCTCACACGACGTCCAAGAGGGGAGGGTCATACGGTAGAAGATCGTAAGGTAACGGAAGGTATATTCTTCCTTGGCTCCTTATGTTCATTTTGTGCCTTATTTATTTGCCTCGTAATTTCATGATAATTATTCAATTGTTTTGATTTGATATCATAGTTAATAATTAAATAATTAGACCCCGACCATAAACACAAAAGCCGGCGATCAACTCGTCGCCTTTTCCGCGGTCGAACGGTCGAGCAAATTGCAAGACCAATTTTGGTAATTGGCTAAGTTGCAATTTCAATCGTTCGATACGGCACGAGATGGTCGATGGGAAACGACTCTCTATTCAGATTAAATTTTTTAATCCGTAGGTATAGAGAGGTCTCTCGGATCGACCAGGTATCCGCTTAAGAAACCCACCAAGCCATACCCAACAACTGGTATCAGAGCGAGGTTTCCGGCTTTGTGTGTTTGAGAATTAGTTAATTTTTTGCATTTTCATACATTTTATTTAGCTAGATATGTGGATGTGCGTATGCTAACTTTGTGTTGCAGGCACGAGATTCAAACTTATCATGGCCAAATAATGATTGTGTGAATGGTTCTGCAAATTATTGTAATTAATAAATCCTCGGGGTTGACGAGGTGACGATACGACTGGAGGCGCATTAGAGACCAAGGCTACGAAAGTTGGAAAATCTAGGATTTTCTATTTTTCATATGTTGGTTATGTGCTTGGTTGTGGTTGTGTTAGTAAAATTCCTCGAGATAAATTACTAAGTGGGAGAGGGACTCGAAGGGTCCCACGGCTTCCATTACAATTCGATAAGTGATGCGAACAAGTCTGCGTGTCGGCTCTGAATGCCTTCCTCCCCATCGGATGGATTTGTTCTGCGGATCACTGGGTCGGAAAAGACTATAGAAAATTGTTAAAGAGCGTGTGTACTTCTCCATCGGAAGGCACATAATCAGAGATAATTTTCTTAGTGTCGTGTAATGGTGAACACTTAGATGCGAATAATAGTATCCTCCCCATCGGAGTCACTGCTATTATTTTGCAGAGCCGAAGTGGACCAACTATTAATCTTACTTGTCAAAAAGTTAGGTTGACAAGATAGTAAGATTAATGGGTAAAACCTCCTCTTACGAATGTGGAAATTCGTATACGTCCACACCATCGTGGCATGCGAATTTCTCGGTGTTTAGAGGTGTTGGTTGATTTTGAAAATTTATTGTTATGAGAAATCAATTTATTTTCGATTTCTAAAGTAGTGTGAGTTGTGATTCTCAGGATTTTCAAAATGGCTTTTAACCCACTAGCTACAATAGTTAAGGAGAATAAACTTATTGGACCCAATTACATAGACTGGAAAATAAGCCTTGACATTGTCCTTACGGCTGAAGAGTACAAATTTGTGCTCACTGAAAAATGTCCTGATAAGCCTAGCGACAACTCTGGTGAAGGGTAGAAGGAGCATTACAAGAAATGGGTTAAGGCAGATGAGATGGCGCGATGTTACATTTTGGCATCCATGTCGAATGTATTGCAACATCAGCATCAGGCCATACCCACTGCTTGTGATATGATGCTGAACCTTCAGGAGCTCTTCGGACACCAGAGTCGTGCCGCTAGGCAACTGGCGATGAAGAATCTGATGACGACCACTATGGTCGAAGGGACACCCGTGAGAGATCATGTCCTAAAGATGATGGCCCACCTCAATGAGATTGAGGTTCTTGGAGGATCTATCGACGGGGAATCTCAAGTCGATATAATACTCCAATCTCTGCCTAAGAGTTTTGAGCAGTTCCAGCTCAACTATAACATGAATAAGCATGAGTATACGTTAGGGAACTCCTGGGAGAACTCCAGGCGGCAAAAGGGCTTTTTCGTCAGAACTCGCAGGCCTTAGTGACTCAAAGAGGTTCTTCTTCTATGCTGAAAGGCAGGAAGAAGAAGAAACAAGGAGGGTTCAAGAAGGCAGATACATCGCAGGGACCTCGGACTAGCATGAAGAAGCCGAAAGGCAAGCGCTTCACGCATAAGCAAATTGGATATTAGAAGGCGAACTATCCCCGTTGTCAAGAGAAAGGTATATCTTTTTTTTTGTCGTTGTAACATGTTTAGCGGTGTTATCTACCGGTACCTGGTGGGTAGATACGGATGCTACTAAACATGTCTGCAATTCTTTGCAGGGGTTCCAGGAAGCCCAACGACAAGCTAAGGAAGAGAAAACCGTCTACATGGGAAATGCTACGGAGGTGACTACTATTGCAGTGGGAGTTATTTATTTGTCTTTAGAAGATAAAGTTTTGATTTTAAGATTGCTTTTATGTACCTAATATTTAGAAAGAACTCTGTTTCAGTTTCTGAAATAAATGATATTCTATTGCTTTTTATGATGGAATAGAAAGATTATCTATTCAGGTACATTGATAGGCAATTGGTACACATTAGAACCAAAGTCTTCCATGATGCAAATAGTAACTAATAGCTCATCATCTAACCAAAGTAGGAGAAAGGTTCCTTCCGAGATGAACCAAACATACCTTTTGCGTCTAAGGCTTGGTCTTATTAACCTTAGTAGGTTTCAAAGGTTGATAGCCAATGGGTCCTCGGGTTCATTGGTGGTGGGAGACTTCCCAACCTTTGAATCTTACTTAGAAGGTAAGACGACCAAGAGGCCTTTCAAGGCCGAGGGGTATAGAGCCAAAGATATGTTAGACATGGTTCATTCTGATTAGCGTGGTCCTATGGTTATCCAGGATAGAGGTAGCTTTGAATACTTCGTGAGACGAATATTCAAAGTTATGGATATGCGTTTACTTGATGGCCGCAAGTCTGAATCTTTGATTAGTTCAAAGAATTCAAGACGATTGTGGAGAAACATCAAGGTAACAGTATCAAGACACTACGATCGGATCGTGGTGATGGGTACCTCTTGGGAAAGATTAGGACTTACTTATCAGATACTGGGATTCAATCCCAATTGACTGCAGCCGGTACACCCCAACAGAATGGTGCAGTAGAGTGAAGGAAAAGGGCTCTTATGGGGATAGGACAATGATGAGCTGCTCCGAGTTGCCGGATTCGTTCTAGGTATATGCTCTGGAAACGCAGCGTACATACTTGATACCATCTATGTCAGTGCCTCCTGCTCCCATAGAAGTGTGGACTGGGCGAAAGCCAAGTCTAAGACATCTTCGGACATGGGATAGCTCAGCATATGTGTTGAGAGGGGATACTGATAAGATTGGAATCTCGTGCGCTTGTTCGTAAGCTATCCTAGAGAAACGAAAGGTGGTTCTATAGTTCTAAGGATCAGAGGGTAATCGTTAGGACGAATACCAGATTCTTAGAAGAAGACTATGTGATGAACCATAAACCCATGAGCAGACTAGTTCTTGAAGAATTAAGAGAGGATGTTCCGACCTTAGTACCAACTGTACAAGAGGAAATATCACAAGTCACTGCACCACGTGTCACAGAAGATACATAGGTGGTACCTCATCGTAGTGGGAGGGTTGTTAGTCAACCAGAAGGATTCATGTTCTTGGGAGAGTATTCGGACTCGGTGCCTGGCGACCATGAATCAAGATCCTTGGACCTATGACGAGGAACATCTGCTTTGAAGAGATAATCCAGTTATATGGATTTGTTCAAAGGATGGATGAGATTTGTGTATGTAAGAATTGTGACGGAAACGTAGTGGTATTCTTGTACTCAGGGTTTGCGGTGCCGAGCCATTTCGCCCGAAACAGGCGAAACGGTTTCGTTCCGCCTGAGCGCCGAAACCGGCTCGACGAGGAAGAGTGTTTCGACGCAAGCGTCAGCGTCACGCACGCGCGAGTGGCGACAGCGGCGAGTGGCGACCGCGTGATTCGCGGCGCGCGACAGACCGAATCGCGCAACAGCGAACCCACGACACGCGCGACAGACGGAATCGATTCCGTCGGTGCGCCAGCCTGTCTCGCTGCCTTTTTTCGCTATAAAACGACGGTGGATCGCCGGTGGTGAGCAGCAGTGAAGAGAGCAGTGAGCGAAGCGCAACGTGGAGGCGGAGACAGCAGCGAAGCTCGGCGGCGGCGGCGACAGGTATGATCAAACCATATCTGCAGCTTCGCCGGAGGCATTGCGGGACTCCCGGCGTCGCCGGAGGGGTCGCCGGAAGCCTCCGGCGTCGCCGGAAGCCTCACCAGACGGTGGTGGAGCTGTACCGCGGCTCCTCTATCTTCGGCGGATAGAGGAGACGCTCGACGCGCGGGTCGGAGACGCTGCGGGCCTCCGGCAACGTCGTCGGAAGCCTCCGGCGTCGCCGGAATCTTCGCCGGAGGCTGCTGGAGCCGTCGGACGGGCGGCTCCGGCGGATCTCCGGCGGATCTCCGCGCGCAGGCGAACGGGCTCGGCGGCGGATTCGGGAACTCTGAAAATCTGATTTAAAAAATAAATAAATAAAAGTATTTATTTAAATTCAGCATTTCCTTTTTTAATTCAAAAAATTAAATAGATTTATTTAAGGAATTTTCTGAATTTATTTTTCTATTTTAAATATTATTTAAAAATTCTAAAAAAATTTTAAAAACCCTAAATAAAATCTAAAAAATTTCAAAAAATTATTTTATAATCTGATAATTATTTATTATATTTATTATTTTTTATTTAATTAATATTTTAATATTTTTATCATTTTAAATATATATTATTTAAATAATTAAAATTATTGTTCCAAGTTTACTTGATAAAAATGTGTTGTAGTAGATTACTTTAATGAAGTTGTCTTTTATAGTTTTATATATTTAATTTGTTTGTTTATAATGATAAAATTGTTCTTGACAATGATGATTATTATTTGAGCTAACAATGTGAATTATTCTTAATTTTTTATAAGACATAGGTAATGGCCATCGGCGGAGCCAAGGGGGAGCGAGGGGGTGCGTAAGCATACGCACCCCCTTGCTCTGAATACATTCATGATATATATATATATACAACAACAACAACAACAAAGCCTTATCCCACTAGGTGGGGTCGGCTATATGGATCCTTTTACGCCATTGAGTTCTATCCCCTACTATATCATCATCTAGATTTAAATAAAATTTATCTTGTTTTATTGTTGCCAACCAAGTCTTTTTTGGTCTTCCTCTCCCTCTTTTAATGTGCGTATTTATCATAGTTTCACATCGTCTAACAGGGGCATTTATTGGTCTTCTAAGTACATGTCCGTACCATCTCAAACGTGTCTCCCGAAGTTTTTCTTCAATAGATGCAACTCCGACTTTCTCTCTAATACTCTCATTCCTTATTCTATCCATCCTCGTATGTCCACACATCCACCTTAACATCCTCATCTCTGCAACTTTCATCTTTTGCTCATGTGCTCGAGTCATAGCCCAACATTCAGCACCATATAACATAGCAGGTCTAACTGCCGTTTTGTAGAACTTCCCTTTAAGTTTTAGAGGTACTTTACGATCACATAAGACACCCGATGCTAATCTCCATTTCAACCATCCTGCTTGTATTCTATGTAAGACATCTCTCTCAATTCCTCCATCACTTTGCAAGAACGATCCTAAATACTTAAAGTTCTCGATTTTAGACAACTCATCATCTCCTATCTTAACAATTGTTTCACTACGTCTAGCATTGCTAAACTTAAATTCCATATATTCAGTCTTTACTCTACTAAGCCTAAAACCTTTCATTTCTAGAGTTTCCCGCCAAGATTCTAGTTTAGCATTTACTCCTTCACGTGTCTCATCTATCAAAACAATATCATCTGCAAACAACATGCACCATGGCACTGTATCTTGAATGTGCCTAGTGAGTTCATCCATGATTAGTGTAAAAAGATAGGGACTTAAAGCTGATCCTTGATGTAACCCTATCCTTATTGGAAATGCTTCAGTCAATCCACCTGAAGTCTTCACTCTAGTCGTTACATCTTCATACATATCTTTAATTAGGTCAATATATGTTACGCTAACGCCTCTCTTTTCTAGAATTCTCCATATAATTTCTCTTGGTACCCTATCATAAGCTTTTTCTATATATATATATATATAATTGATTTTTCTGATCGGTCAGAGACCTCCCTGACCGATCAGACAGCTGCATGATCGGTCAACCTGACCAATCAGCCGTTACCTAATGCCGACGGGTTCATTGCTACCCGACAGGTTCATCGTTACCCCTAAGATTCATCGCTCACCCCCTAGGTTATAGTTTTGTTCGAGGGCGGCGGCCGAAGGCCGCAAATGGTCACCGATGGTGTCCACCGATGATCACCGCGGTCCGCACCTGATCAATTATATATATATATATATATATATATATATATGATGTTTTAAATTTGTTAAAATTTTTTTATAAAATTGTCATTTGAAAAATAATTAATAAAAAATAATCAATTATTTTAATGCTAATGCTAATAATTATATTTTAGCGTTCTTTATTATTTCAATATAATTAATAAGTATTCTTTCCTTCTCTATAATATATTACAATAATCATCTTGAAACTGTATCATAATTCATAATTTGATGTCTAGGAATAATTACTTTATTGGTATGCATAAATTTTTATACAATAGTATTTTAGTCTTTTGATATATTTATTTGATAGAAAAAATATTTTTTAAAATTTTTTTTGAGCACCCTTTTAAATTTCTGTCTGGATTCGCCGCTGGTAATGGCACCCAAACATCAATCTGATCCAGCTTGGAGACACGCACGCCGATTAGAGAATCGATTCCATTGGCAATGTTTACATTGCGATATGATTGGACGAGGTGGTGGGGTCACACGCCTAAAGCAACATCTTGCTGGTGGATATTCAGATGTTTCGAATTGTCCAAAAGTTTCTCAAAAAGTTCGTCGTGCAATGAAAGAAGAACTTGAATGTTACAAAGTAATAAAGTATAAACAACAACGAGAACGTGATCTTCTTGATAGTCGAATATCTAGAGAGCCAATTTATGATGAATTTGAAGATCGTGGTGATGTTCCAAACGATGGAGATTTTTTAGCAGCTATCAATGCCTCACGAACTCAATATGACTATGAGCAAAATATGCGACATAGAAGTGACTCAGCTGGTACTAGTAGAAGTGGTTCAACTATTGCACCGACATTAGAAAGGAGTGCAAGTTTTCGTAGTACTTCAACACAAAGTGGTATTGGTCGGTTTTTTTCTTCTATGGGACGAAGACGTGCAGTTGATATTGCTGATATTGATCCACTGGCATTTCCAGACCAAGCTAGCAAACAGACAAGGATTGACGATGCATACACAAAAGAGAAGAAGAAATCAATCGATAAAAGCATTGCAAAATTTTTTCATTTTAATCATATTCCTCCTAATGCAGCAAACAACACATACTACCGTAGCATGGTGGCCAACATCCAAAAATCTGGTCCTGGTATTCAGCCTCCGACTGCATATGAAATTGCTGGTTCATATTTAGATGAACAAGTGGAGGAGATCAAAACTTGGATCCTATCATGCAAAAAGCAATGGAGCTTATATGGGGTTACGTTAATGTATGATGGCTGGACAGGACCTACACGGATGAGTATTATCAACTTTCTACTATACTGCAATAGAAAGGTGATATTTCATAAATCTATTGATGCAACTACAGATTTTCATGATGCACCCTACATATATCATTTGATGGATAGTGTAGTTCAAGAGATAGGTGTAGATTATATAGTGCAGGTAATTACAGATAATGGTGCCAACTTTAAGAGGGCTGGAGAATTATTGGAGCAAAAATATCAAACATTATTTTGGACACCATGCGCAGCACACTGTATCGATTTGATGATGGGAGATATTGGTAAACTCGATATAGTGAAGAAGGTAGTGAAAAAAGGTCAATCTTTAACAAAATTCCTCTATAATCATCATTGGGTTCATGGATCAATGAGGAAATTTATCAATGGTGAGATTCTACGACCAGGAGCGACTAGGTTTGTCACTCACTTTCTCCTGTTAAAATCGTTGAATCAAAAAAAAGTTGGATTGAAAGTCATGTTCTCTTCTGAGGATTGGGAAGCCTCTCGATATTCTAGCACAGCCGAAGGTAAAGAGGTGCAAAAAAATTATTATATCTGTTAGATTTTGGGACTATATTGCAGATATTCTTCTAGCAATAGAACCTTTGTACGTTGTTCTACGTAAAGTCGATATGGACAGGAAGCCACAAATGGGCAACGTTTACCGTCTAATTCATGAAGCAAAAGAGGAAATTAAGAGACGTCTTCAATCACCAACCAAATATCAACATTACATTGATATAATCAATACAAGATGGGACGATCAAATGGGAAAATATATTCATTTAGCAGGTACGTATTTTTTAATAAAGAATTTCTAATAATGTTATTAATAATTGCATTTTTATATATGTTTAATTATTGCAGGTTATTATCTCAATCTGGCATATCAATACCGTTATAATCTTGGCACAAATGATGATTTATTACAAGCCCTCAGACATGTGATATCAAGACTACAAACAAATAGAGAATCAATTGCTGAGACTATTAATGAAAGCCAATTATTTCGAGAGGCATATGGTTCTTTTAGTGATCCTATTGCAGTGTCATGCAGATATAAAATGGATGCGGGTAAATATAGTAAAAATTATTATTAATTATTATCAGCAAATAAAAATATTATTTTAATTTTGTTCTTATTTATCTTACAGCTGAATGGTGGTTACAATATAGAGGATCAGCTCCAAATTTGAAAAAGATTGCAGTACGAATTCTCTCATAGACAACATCTTCAAGTGACTGTGAAAGAAATTGGTCAACTTTCTCCCTCATTCATACAAAAGTAAGAAATCGTCTTTCTTATCGTCGATTAGAGAAGATGGTCTATGTTCATTATAATATGCGTCTTCAATTAAGAGCAATAACAGAAGAAAATGAAGAACAAGAGGCTGGTGATGTAGACCCATTTGATATTGGATTTGTCCAAAATGAGAATGATCCAATGATGGATTGGTGGAGCGCTGTTGAGGCTGAAAATCCATTACTTGATGAAGCAGGAGATCCACCACGACCATCTCAATTTCTTACTCAACAGATTGAAACAATACAAACTACAGGAGATATCAGGGAGGGAGAAGATTATGATGAAGCTTTTGATCAAGAATTTCGATTTTCTGGATCTCGATCAAGACATTCTGAAACATCCCAAACTCAACCAAAGTTCAAAGATAAAGGTAAAGCTCCTGCAGTTTTTACTAAAAAGAAAGAAAAAGTCAAGTCTCCTGCTTTTACAGGAAGGGGTCAATTGAGAATTAGAGAAAATCCACTTGATGCAATTGATGAGCAAGAACATGATGACAGTGATGAAACATCATCACCTTCTGATACTGTAGTCCGACGAGAAGTTAATAGCAGTGCAACTACTCATGCAAGTGATGATAGTGGCGATGCATCTGGTGGTCAAAATTATGATCCCCCTACTCAAGCACCGGAGCCATGGAAATGTGAGGCAAATTACATACATACAACTCAAGATGATGATCATGGAGCTAGACCTATTCAATATCAACGTCGAAATAAGGATGGCAAACAAAAGAAAGCTCACAATTATCAAGATATGCAACAGAGTTTAGCTGACATTGATTCTGGTCGAAGTTCATCATACTCTCAGCCTTCTTATTATAACTCTGATGCATCATATGGTGATCCATCATACCACAGTTCAGAGGCATATATTTATCCTTATCCTTATCCTGTGCCTGTACCTGTTCCGATTTCAATGGTGCCAGTTCAAGTCCAACTTCCAGTGATGAATCGAGATACGCTGATGGACATGTGGAGAAATCAGTATCAATATTGCATGTCATGGGATGCTTATTTAATTTG
The DNA here is from genome assembly GCA_024364735.1 of Boesenbergia rotunda. Lineage (NCBI taxonomy): Eukaryota > Viridiplantae > Streptophyta > Magnoliopsida > Zingiberales > Zingiberaceae > Boesenbergia > Boesenbergia rotunda. Next base: position 819,157 of record JAGFNQ010001747.1, read on the forward strand.
GGCGTTAGAGAACTATGGAATTGATCTAAGCAGAATGCTACAAGAACCAATGTCTTCATCTGATTCACGTCACTCCTTTTGGTATTAGTAAGGTAACATATTGTAATGTATCAATTTTAATTCGAGTTATTGATAGATCAATTTTCTTTAAAGAAAGTTATATTTAATTATTTTCTTAACAATATTAAGTTGTTTAATAATTGAAAACTTATATCAAATCAATATACAACTTATTTTTAAATTATACACAATAAATATATATTTATCTAATAATTATTACATATAAATAAAAAATACCGAAACTATACCGGCACGAAACGATACGATACCGAAACCGTATCGTTCCGGTTTGGGACCGAAACATCGGCACGGGTCGAAACTTAAAACCTTGCTTGTACTATACGTAGATAATACTTTGTCAGTTGGCAACAATGACAAATTTTATCAGACGTAAGGGTATGGTTGTCCAAACAGTTAATATGAAGGACTTGGAGAAGCAGGGCACATCCTTGGCAATCAAAGTTCTAAGGGATCACCAGAGAAGGATGTTGTGTTTATCCCAAACTTCATATAGTGACAGTGCCTTATCTCGTTTTAGCATGAAACCTCCAAGAAAAGTTTTGAACTTTTCAGCTGTGGAGTCACTCTATCTAAGGAGATATGTTTAGATTATCAAAGGAGATAGAGCAGGTAATGGCGGTTCCTTTAGCATCGGCTATAGGAAGCCTCTTGTATGCTAAAAACGAGACCGGATATCTGCTTTGTCGTGGGCATGGTTAGCAGATATCAGAGTAACCCAGGTCAAGAAAATTGGATTGCAGTAAAAGCTTAATTAGTGTCTGAGAAGGACTAAGGATTATAAGCTGGTTTACCGGGCAGACCAATTCCCTATGGGTTATACGGATACAGACTTCCAGTCGGATAGGGGCAAACGTAAGTATTCCTCGGGGTTTTGTGTTTACTTTTAGGAGGTAGAACCGTAGTTGGAGGAGTGTCGCGCAGCGACTGCGTGATGGACTCCACCATGGAAGCTAAGGATGTGGCAGTCTTTGTGACAGCCAAAAGGAAACTATATGGTTCAGGAACCTCAAAATGGACTTCGATGTGATTCCTGGTTTGTTCAGAGCTATCACATTTTGTTGTGATAAAGAAATGGTGCAGTTGCAAACTCGAAGGAATCACGAGTCCATGAGGCGAGTAAACACATAGAGCGCAAGTACCTCCCAGGAGAGGAAAAGCTGTAGTTGCCTAGATTACATCAGAAGACAACCTGGGAGATCTTTTCACTGAGACCTTGATAGGGAAAGCTTTAGGCATGTGGAGGATCAGAGAGTCAGATGTATGACATTTTGAGGGCAGCAAAGTCTTTAAGTATAAGTGGGAGATTGTTAGATGTGTATACTGAAAGACATGCTTCTTTTATATATATGAACATCTTTATTTTGAAAAGAGAATCACAACCACACTAGGTGCCTGTTTATGTTAGTACATGCATGAAGTCCAATTACATTGCATTGTAGATAACATGGTGTGTGGTGTCACACGGAAGATCATGTTATCAGTTCCTTGCTTAGTATAAATAGAGGCCCACAACCGAGATGGAATTGGATAACCCATCGGAATGGTTGTAGTGTAATTAGGTGTGGTTGGTCTTGACCATAGGATTATACTAGTGTGCTTTGAGTACATTGAGCAGGACCAAAACACGAGGTTATCCAATTTGTACCGACTCGATAATTGGATAGGACCTCAGACTTTATTATGGAGTACGATCCCTTAATCCCGATATAATAATGGGCATATATTATTAACTATTATTTCTTTAATTTACCAATGGGCGAGATCTATTCTGTTAGATCGATAGACCCGGTAAGTTGGGAGATAATATTAATAATATGATGTGCCATTGATTATTGACGGAATCCGTGTCCTGGTGAGTCGGGTTGATAATGCCTCCTTGATGAGCTCGAAAGGTTCATCATGCTAAACCCTGCAGGTGAATTTGATCCGGCATGATGATAAGGTCGAGTGGTACTAGTCAAGGATCCAGAAGTTAATTAATTTAAATTGTCAGTAATTTAATTAATTAACGGGCATTCGAAATCTTAAACACGGGGGGATGGACGACTTGTAATAAGTGGAGCCCATATGTAAATATGGGGGTTGGTGAGGTAATTCAATGAGGGCCCTTTAGTGGAATGGATCCTCATTAATGGACCGGGTCCATTAGCAGGCCAAGATCCAACTCCTCCTCATGGTCCCTACCGTAGCCTTATATATACCCCATGGTGGCATGAAACCAAATTGATGATTAATCCAATAGATCACAAGGAAATCCTAGCATCTTCTCTCCTCTCCTCTCCTCCCCTCTCTCTCCCTGACAGTTTAAGCAAGCGGCGCCGAATAGCATGCTTCTCCACCATGCAAATTATCCAATTAATTTGCTTCAACGCATGAGCAATTAATTTGCTCCATGCGTTGCATTGCTCCATGAGCAATTAATTTTTAATTGCTCCATGCGTTGCTAATTTTTAATTGCTCCATGTGTTGCATTACTCCATGAGCAATTAATTTGCTCCATGAGTTGCATTGCTCCAACGCATGCAATTAATTTGCTCCAACGCGATTAATCTGCTCCAATGGAGAAGCTTGCATGCAACTTTTGTTGGAATAAAAGTCCAACGAATCCTTTTTCTACAGATGAAGAGAGTTGATCAAGCAATGGCAATTGCTTGAGGAAGCAACTCACTTTATGGGGAAAACGGTGCCGACTTCTTTCTGCCGTGGGAAGCAACTGCCGAGGGAAGCAACTTTCCAAGTTGCGCATGCAACTTACCAGGTTGCTCACGCATGGCTGCCAAAGGCAAACAAGTTGATTACGCAATTTGCTTCAAGAGGAGCAGCTAAGATTGCGTAAGAGCAGCATGTTTCTAAGGGCGTAGCCAGGATGCGTGAGGGAGTAGCTTGCTCCATGGGAGCAGCACCCGCGTGCTTCGAGGGAGCAACCGAGTAGCTCAGGGCTCGGGTGCCGAAGGAGAAGAAGAAGAATAGTAAGGTTTTGTGTTTGGATTACCTTCTTCCTAGGAGTGGCCGGTGGCATCCCTTTGATTAGGGATTGGTTGGCGCAAGGAGAAGGGATCGACTTGGTGGCCACAGGTCTTGGTAGATCGTCGCCCACACGACGTCCAAGAGGGGAGGGTCATACGGTAGAAGATCGTAAGGTAACGGAAGGTATATTCTTCCTTGGCTCCTTATGTTCATTTTGTGCCTTATTTATTTGCCTCGTAATTTCATGATAATTATTCAATTGTTTTGATTTGATATCATAGTTAATAATTAAATAATTAGACCCCGACCATAAACACAAAAGCCGGCGATCAACTCGTCGCCTTTTCCGCGGTTGAATGGTCGAGCAAATTGCAAGACCAATTTTGGTAATTGGCTAAGTTGCAATTTGAATCGTTCGATACGGCACGAGATGGTCGATGGGAAACGACTCTCTATTCAGATTAAATTTTTTAATCCGTAGGCATAGAGAGGTCTCTCGGATCGACCAGGTATCCGCTTAAGAAACCCACCAAGCCATACCCAACACCAACAGGATCGGTGCATCCGAGGGACGAAAAGCTGCGGAAGAGTACACTGGTGGAGTGAGAAGGGCGCACGTGACGTCCGAGGGACGAGAAGCCGGAGAGGAAAAGTGCCCGAGGAGAACGTTAGAAGTTGGGTTCGGATGAGCTCAACTTCGGACGATCGAAAAATCACTAAAATCCCAAGCTACCAGGCAACCTGGGGTTGACCAGGCTTCGAGGCGCCTAGGTTTAATATGAGCGCCCGTATCGAACTCAGACACCTAGATCAACTGGGGAGCTCGGGTTTGATACGAGCGCCCGTGATCGACTGCATTATCTCACAACCCTTGCTGTGTGGATAGGGGTTGACTGAACTCAGACGCCCTTGTCCAATACAGGCGCCCGAGAAGTGTCACGTCAACAACAGAATAGCTTTTCCAGACTCTATAAATAGAGCCCTTTTTGCTCAAAATCAGCACAACAACTCTATATTCAATCTCTAATTCTGTTATGTGCTTTCAATGAGTGTAAAAGACTCCTCCGCCTTCAAGAAAGAGTAATTTAGTTGAGTTATTCATTGTCTTGGATTAGCAACCACCCAAGTTGCAAACCAAGTAAATCCCTTTGAGTCTCTTACTATTTTTCTTAAATTGTTTTTATCTACCTAACTAACTTTATCTTTGTTAAAGAACGACAAAAATCTTATTTTAATTTGCAAGGATATTCACCCCCCCCCCCCCCAGCTGGTCTACACGATCCCATCGATGACATAAGAATTTTTTTATTATTTGGTTTTAAGCAAGATTTAAAATCTCGATGTGTGTCGAGGTTTCAGTCCAAGAACGATACGGTTTTAGTATCGTAACATGCTATGCCGATATAGTTTTGGTATTTTTTTTAAATTTTAAATATAAATTTATATTAATTTTATTAATATTTGATTATTAAATATACTTTATATTTTGAAATATTGAATTTACATTTCAATATTTTCTCATAAGATAATGTCTATTAAATTTTTATAAAAAATATTTAAAAAATAAGGAATTCTCAAAATTCAAAACTAAATTTAAAATTATAAAATCATTTGAAAGTCTCAAAATAATTATTAAATTATTTGAAAATCTTAAATTATTTTTTTGAATGTATTTGTAAAGTTTTAATTTTTAAAAAGTTATTCGAAATGTTTAAAAATTTTATTTTATTTAAATTCTTAGATTATTTTATATTTATATTTAATTTTTAAATTATTTAAAAAATTTTAAATTATTTTATAAAATAGTTTTATTTATTAATATTTAAAATTATTTAAAAATTTTGAAATAATTTTTAATATTTTATAACTATTATAAATAATAGTTTATTTATTAAAAAAATAACTAAACCAATAAAAAAATTGCGACTGTGATCACTCGCGGAAACCATCGCAAGACCACGACCACAACCACAACAAAGGGTTTTAGGAATATGTAAAATTTTTAGAATTTTAAATAAATTTTATATATTTTAATGGGATAATTCGATTAGAATTTTAAAAAATATGTTTGGCAATTTATTTAAGTTAGAGATTGAATGGATTTATTAAAAAAAATAATAGCATAGCTAGGAGATAAATAAACAAAATTGTTATTATATATTTTTAGAATTAAAATAAATAAAATATATAATTAATTAGATAAGTTTATTAGGATTTAATTAACTCTCTTTGAATTATCGCTAGGAATTAACTAAAGTTCAGTTTTAATTTAAAAAAACAAATCTTAGTCTTAATTAAACATCGGATCGTACGACTCCTCCGTCGTGGCCGCGGCCGCGACCACAAAGGTCGCGTCCCTCCGACGTGGTCACTTAGGTCACGTGACCCTCCGACGCAGCCAGCGGCTGCTGGGGTCGCGCAACCACTCCGTCATGACCACGGAGATCACGTGACCCGTCGCAGCTACGGGGCTCACGCAATCCCTCCGTAGCTGCCACTGGCCTGGTGTCGGTTGGCAGGCGGAATGAAATATTTTGACCGTCCGGCATGAGATTTCAATCCTTGGTTTTAAGCATTTGTATTTATCATCAAAATAATATCCCATCTCATGCTTTCTATCAAATCTGTCAATCAATTCATGTCATTTATATAATTTGCTCTTCTAAACCACTGCACCTTCATACGCATGTTTTAAAAAAATAAGAGCGATCATGTGCCTCGACAATTCATGTAACTTTTTGGTCAAAAGTGTTACATGATTTATAAATTTTTAAAACACAAAAATATCAAAAATATATAGATTTTATTTTTAAAAAAAATAATAGAGCAAAGTGGTCTTCCATAAATTTTTAAAAATTAGTATATGAATTATATATTAAATAATAATAAATTAAAAATTAAAAATATCTAAATAAATAATTATCAAAATAGTCATGTAGCAATTTAGCTAAGCCTATTATGTGCTCAAAATTTGAATTTGTATATATAGATGCACTCTAAGAGACGATTGATTGATCAAACGACCAATTTGCATGGTAATTTTGATAGATGGACTCTAATTACCTCATAGAGTGCATTTATATATTCAAATTTAAAATTTGATATGAAAAATGACTATGTAGCAATTTTAACCAAAAATACTATTTTCCATTATATATATATATATATATATATATATATATATATAATTCATATGGCAATTTTTACAAAATTATAGCAGAATTTGCCACTTTGCTCAATCTTTTATATATATATATATATATATATATATATAATTTACCTCATATAACAGTTTGAACCACTACATGAAATGCTACAAAAGTTGCTTAGGCATGAGCGTCTTTTTTATGATAAATAAAAAAGGGAGCACTCCTGTGATAATTCTGTAAAAGAGGGACACTCTTTTGAGTTTTTTATTCCAATACATTAAATACTAAGTTTCCCACCAATATAGGTAATCTGGTCTAACTCCTTTGATATCTTAATTATTTATGAATGATCCAAACAATTAGGACTTTCAAATGGAAAAGAATGAAATAAATGTCCTCATGAAACGCAGACATTTTTATCACAAATGTAGTGGCATGGAATTCAATTATTCATGAAAGGCCCTATTAACTAGCAATAAAGAAACATTTGTTAGATGATGTGTGCAAAGTTCTAATTTCTTTGGCTAATTTAAGAATAGGCAAATGAGGTTGATGCCCGCAACAAAAACCAGGAAGAAGAAAAGTGCTTTTCTCCACAAAATATCAATTGATTCAAGTTTGAAGTTTCATTATCATCCAAACACAATGATAAGCATAAAATTTCAACTTAAGCACGCAACAGAAAATTATATTTGGCGGGGTTAGGTTAAAATGCGTGCACCAAAGCCTCTTGCAGAGCTCTAATACCTAATTGGCTAATTATTTGTCAATAAGCAACTGAACAAAGCTTCCTTGATAAATTGGGTTGATGCCCTCAACAAAATCACGATGAAAAAAAAGCCCTTTGCTGGTAAAAAGATCAACATTAGCCGCGGGAAAAATTCTGATTCGCATTGAAACGCGATAATAAGCACAAATATTTCGATGGGTTGAAAAACACGCACGAAAGCAGAATTCCAGAAAATGCACCTCGGAGTAAACAGCCAAAAATAAGATACATAAGCGAACAGGCAGGAAAAAAGAAAAATACCCAGCGCAGCGCGCGACGGGACGGATGGGCAAGAACGGCCGCAACCCAAAGGCGGCGCGCTGGAGGCAAGAGGATAACCAGAGACAGAAGGGGGAGGGAGAGAAGCGCCCCCGAACGCCTACGTGGGTGGAAACCCCTATCAACATAGCTCCCGCTGTCCGCGCCAGGATCAAGCAACCACGGTTGCCAGGCGCCATTTTGGATGGAAATGTGGAGAAGGAAGGAAGTAGTGGAGGTCGAGGAGGTGGAGGAAGTTGCGAGTGTGCGGTTTGTTGGCGCGACGCCCGCCCCAACAACCGCAACAAGACCGGTGAGGCTGAGGGTCTAGTCGATATTGAGTCGACGGATTTTAGTAAATAATGTATCCTACTGGGGATGATCGATAGGATTTTGAGTGTTCGTTATTATATGTCTTATTTATAATTTTTTTTATAAATATATTATAATTGAGTATCCGTTGGACTTATTTGAGAGCAAATTAAGGGGTTCAGTAGATGTGTCAGAAGACTTTTTAATTTAGTCAATTATACGTGGTGACAAATGAAAAGGGTGATTATTGTGATTCAACAAAATAATTGAATTATTATGATATTTATTTGAAACAAACACATTAACTAAACCTAACATGACACATAATATCAAAAGCTAAAATTATTTTCCGCTTTATATTGTTAAGATTCATATGAGGTAAAAAAATAAAAAGTAAGATGATCTTATATTGTTAAGATTCTTACAAATATAAGTTTGAAGAAATAACATCTACTTTATCGCACAAATCCAAGAAAGATAAGTAAAATATTGATTGGTTATTCTCAACCCACTATGTACTCAAATTGCTGAGATAAGCAATAAAATAGCTCTTTTATATTAGATATTTTCGTATAAAATACTTCTAATTTTGTTAAGATTCTTCCTACTTTCTCACCGGTTCATTGAGGTGCCTCCCATGCACGATGCGAACGCGTGCCGTGCAGAATAAATTTTTTCTTATTTTGATATAGTATGAGGTGCTTCCTATGCAGGGAGACGCCCATGCACGGTGTGCATATATATGAGTAAATTTTTCTAATTTTGATATAATATCAATGTGACATTTTGAGATAAACAAACTCATTTAAAATTTTAATAACCAGAAATATCCTTAATCCTAGAATAGGATAGATATATGGATAAATCTATCCAACCTTAATTCAGTTCTATAAATTTTTTTTATTAATTATTAGGATAAATTTAAAACTTAAAAATATTTATAACAAACCATCCAGCAACAACAGACGGCGGGTATAACAATCATAGTCAGTGGACTCGGACGACTATGAATAATATCATCAGAAGCATGCTCAAAACTGAAATCCACCGTCAAAATCTCCTCCCCTCGCCAATTTGGAAAGCACAGCACGACCGGAGAGGAAATCCGTTGATCGATTGAGTATTTAAATATAGAATCTCGTGTTTTTTTAATAATGATTAACCTAACTAGGGATGGATTTTTTTTCTTCTTTTTGTTAGGGTTTTTGGCGCCGGCGTCGCGTCAATGCCCTCTCTCGGCCTACCTTCTTCTCCTTCCTGTCAACCTCTGCTTGCTTGAACCCGGCGCGAACATCAGGAGCCATGTTGATAGGGTTTCCACACACGTAGACGTTCGGGGGGCTCCTCCCTCTTTCCCCTTCCACTCCCTAGTTATCATCTTGCCTCCGCCACGCCGTCTCCTGCTCGCTGCGGTCGTCGCACATTCATCCCGACGCGTGCTGGGAACGGTATTTTGTGATTAGAAGTTGGGATAAAACTATAGTTCCTATCATGATGGGAACCCGCGTCTTATCTTGTTATAAGGTTCACTCTACCACCTTTTGTGATTTTTAAATCGTGTTATTTTAGTATTGCTTTAAGCAGAGTCACTGTCAATTGAAGCAGCGAGTGCATTTACTTCTGATGCAATTTAACATTTCTAACATCCACATTCTTCGAAGATTTGGTGGAGTTTTTTTACCAACTTTATGAAGAAGGCTTTCCCTGTTGCCTGCCTGCCTACAAATCTTCTTCTTCTTCTTTTTCTCCAAAATCTATAGGTGACATTTTTTTGAAGCTTGTTTAAGAGTCCTCTTTCTTGAGAATCTGCAATATAATTATGAGCTCTCTATATGAAAATTTTTGCAAAGCATTATCATTATGATTTTGGTTATGAATTACAGTAAATTGAGTTAGTTCTGAATAGTTATAAAAATTTGCATAGCAATATCTTATTGTTATATTCTCATAATTCGAATTTATACATTTTGATTAACATTATTTTTTGATCCTAGATAATTTGGATTTGTGGAAACATTTATCTCTGCAATTGCAAACCTGGGATTTGCTGGTTCTTTGACTGCTGAATCCTCTGTGAAATTTTTAGTTCCATGCATTCATGCTGCTGCAGAAGCTAGGGATGCTTCTGCAAGAATGCTCAGCAAAGAAGGCTTTCAGACTTGGCGTTGCACTCCATGCTTCAGTCGTCAAGAATGGTGTGGAGTCTGACCTCTTTCTTTCAAACCATCTAATCAATATGTATGCCAAGTGCAAAGATTTTGAATCTTCAAATTGTATATTTGATCACATGCCAATTAGAAACATAGTATCATGGTCGGCTCTGATTGCCGGGTATGATCAAGCCAGCAACCCATCCATTGCTTTGAATCTGTTTGCTCAAATGCCATTTCGGCCCAATGAATATATCTATGGAAGCATTATTAGTGCTTGTGCAACCCTTTTTGCCTTGGCACAGGGTAGACAGGTGCATGGTCAATCATTGAAAAATGGGTATGAAGGCATATCCTTTGTCTATAATTCATTGATGTCGATGTACATAAAATGTGATTGCATTGGTGATGCTCTATGCATCTTTAGAAGCATCTTGAAACCAAATTCTATCTCTTACAATGCAATGATCACGGGTTTTGCTGAGAAATTCAAACTGGAAAAGAGTTTGGAGCTATTCAGACTTATGAACCAGCAAGGTTTGCATCCAGATGAGTTTTCTTATGTGGCTCTGCTAGGAATATGCTCTACTGTGGATGATTTGGTAGTAGGCCTTGGATTACACTGCCAGACGGTCAAACGGGGTCTTGATACTACAGCTTTTGTTGGAAATGTTATCTTAAAGATGTACTCAGTATGCAATTTATCTGAAGAGGTAGAGAAAGCTTTTATGTCAATCAATAATAAGGACATCATAACATATAACACTTATATTGATGCATGTTCCAATTGTCAGGAGCATATGAAAGGGTTGATGTTGTATAGAGAGATGACTGTAATGGAGAATAACTCTAGTTTAAGCCCTGATGCATTCACCACAGCTAGTGCTTTGGCTATATGTGCAGAACTTGCTTCATTTCACTATGGAGGTCAGATTCATGCCAATTTAATAAGAACTTGGATGAATCTTGACATAGTCCTTTTTAATGCTCTCATTAACATGTACGCTAAGTGTGGCTGTAGCCAATATGCTAAGCATGTGTTTGATTTGATGCCGAATAAGAATGTGATATCTTATAACACAATCATTGCTGGGCTTGGGAACCATGGGTGTGCAACGACCACATTGGAAATTTTTGAGCAGATGAAATGCCAAGGATTCACTCCCGAGTCTTTAACATTCATTGGACTTTTAACAGCTTGCAGCCATGCTGGCCTTGTTGATGAAGGTTTGACATTATTTAATTCAATGGAGAAAACATATGGAATATGTCCTGAAATTGAACACCTATCTTGCTTGATTGATATGTTGGGTCGATCTGGGAGATTGCTAGAGGCTGAGGATTACATTAAAATGTCTCCCTATCAGAATGACTATGTGATTTGGGGCAACTTGCTTTCCTCATGCCGCCTTCATAAAGATGTTGCTATTGGAGAACGAGTAGCTATTAAGCTTTTGGAACTTCAACCGAGCACTAGTTCACCTTATGTTCTCTTGGCAAATTTATATGCATCAGATGGAAAGTGGGAGGGAGTTGCTCAAGCTAGAAAATTGTTAAGACATAGTAGGGTGAAGAAGGAACCTGGTTATAGTTTGATAGAAGTAAAAGGAGAGGCAGAAAAGTTCACAGTTGGCGATTTTTCACATAAACAGATTGGAGAAATTGTAGCAACATTGGACAGCTTACACTGGATAACAGGAAAGGTTCACGAGTGAATCTACATTCCTTTGATAACAAGGGACCTGCAGGTGCTTATCAGATAGATCATGGAATCAATGTTAATTATCATTTGGTAAGTCCAATTTCTGCAGAGCATGTTAATCTCAAAACCAGAATCTAAGTCATTTAAGGTTCCTAGTACTGAGAATATTGTTGAAAAGGGGAAGAAGGCTCCCTTTAAAAATCAGACACTTAATCTGCATAAGATTTGTGAAGGTTTGCAAACTGATATGTATACTGCTAGTGGGTTTCTGTCTGCAAGTGTTGATGCTCTTGAAAGTATTTGCTGGAAACATCCCCAGCAATCATTGATAATGCATATAATGATGAATTCGTCACCACTGAAGGGATAGTTGATGACCAGAATCTGACAGATGCAGTGACAGTCAATTAAGATTGTTATTATGGTACTGCATAAGAGCCAATTGGAGGATGCAAGCAAGGGAGGCTTGTAAAGCTATTGCTGCTCTTTGTCAAGTTTGTGCCACTGATTCATTGATATCAAACTTCGTTATTGCCTTGCAGGTAAATTGATGAAACATATGTTTTTCTCATGCAAAATCTTTGTCTGTAATGAAGAAATGCTGCCTGTTTTTAATATACCAACTGAAAAAACATCATATGTTATCGGTTTGCAGCACAATTTGTACAACACTTAAGGCAAATGTTGTTCGTGACTTTTTTTTTAAGAATCAGATCTGCAAGTGAATCAGTAGCTTAATTGTCCCCAAAGTTGGTGCTACTGGGATTCCTTCACTATCCAACCTACTGACTTTGTCTTTGATTCCTAGGTTAATGATTGTAACTCTGGATGATAATCTATTCTTATATTTCCCCATTGGTTTTGTTAGTCGATGTTGATCATGTGTTGGCTACTTGTGATTTCAGGAAAATCATATTTCGTGTGCCTAAATTCATTGTTTTCTGAACATCAACACTCAAACTGGGCGGCGCCCGTCGGTTAGGAGACCAAACTGGCAGGTTAGTTTTATTCTCTCTGGCTTGTTGTAGTTACTTGAGTTTTGCAACACTTTGTAATCAGTGTTCTGTAATCTTGTTAGGAGACCAAACTTCCATCATTCCTCGATTACATTTCAACATGTATTTGTAGGAATTTTTCTTCCAAATGGACTTTTAGACCGCCCACCGCGAGCGCTTTCCAATTTATCCTGGTAGCCGGTGAAAAACTTTCGTGGGGTCGGACGGGTCGTTCGAGGTTGGAAAAATCTCGTCAATCATTTTTTCGATTATATTTCAACATGGCTTCGTGACTATTGGTACTTGTTTTGATGCAAATTCTGTTGATTACTGTTAATTTTTACTGATATAAAATTATTGTCGAATGTAATTTTATGTGATTATAGCTAAAGGTGTAGGTGTCACCCCTCGAGACCCAGGAGCCGCTGATCCAATATAAAATCGGACAGCACCTCCCCTGTCCGGCGGACAATTTACACATACACAGAACACGACCACGCAGTTTAATTGGCCTCAGGCCTCAAAATATAGATAGACACAATATAAAACACAAGACAACTAAGTACATCATACCTGACTGCGGACCGGTCCGACTTACGACGAAACAACCAATACAAAAACCCCTTAGGGCACATGACACTCATACGACATATACAAATCACTAACAGAAATATAAAACAAGTATACTACAAGTACAAGGCAAAAGTATGTCGACGCGATGGGTAGGGACTGGCTGCTGGGCTCTTCTGGCGACTCCAAGTATTTCAACCTGAAAATAAATATATATGGCAACGGTGTGAGTCCATAAACTCAGCGAATACCCAGTAGATATGCATAGTATGTTATAATAACAATAGAAGTCTACGCTGATACAACCTCATATGAACAATAGGAAGAAAGGGTATACTGAAGATACTGAATAGATATACATACCAGAATCCATCTATCCTGCAGAGGGTGAAATAAATCCCTATGGAACAAGTATAACATATAAACCAAGGTATACAGGTATCCAGTACATGCATGTCAATCAAGTCCAGCAAATAAATGCAGCAAACACAATCAAGTGCACAATGCATCGTATGCATATGATGCAATGTCATGGTCACCCCCTAACACCAGTCAAGCCACCGAGACAGGCGATACTGTGTCGGCCGAGTGGGTAGAGCTGTGACACTGTACACACCCTGCTATCACTACTCCTGAGTGACCGAGTGGACAGGATGCTGGTGGAGTTAACACTCCGCCCCATATATATATGGGGGAGATATCTCTCTCATCTTCTCTGGTCTATGGGAAGAGAAGGGATCCCTGCTTGCTACCACGCTCCAAAACCACTACCCATGAGCGGTGGAGCGGAGCAATACAGAGCAAATGCACACACGCTACGGTATCCACTAACCCATGAGTGGCCGTGTGTGCCTATCATGTGCCGGAAAACGATTAGGCTCAACCACAAGGGAGTCGCTGATCGCCGGCATGCAACAATGCAAGGATGGTGTATGATAGATACACATACCTCCCTCCCAAGTCCTCAGTATACTAGGTCTCAGTCTGAAATCCTATAACAGGAAATACAGTTAACCTACAAGGTATACTGGCCGAAAACTACAGATCCCTCAAGGTCAAAGGCAGGAGATACATCACGATCTCTAAGCATACATCTAGATATGACACTACCTGATACTGTATGGAACTAACAGCATAATAACTCAGGGATAACTAACAAGTATCCAGAACGGACATAATAATTAAGGGATAACTAACAAGTATCGAGAACAGACATAATAAATCAGGGATAGCTAACAAGTATCCAGGTCAGGCAATATAACTCAGGGATAACTAACAAGTATCCAGAACAGACATAATAACTCAGGGATAACTAACAAGTATCCAGGTCAAGCAATATAACTCAGGGATAACTAACAAGTATCCAGAACAGACATAATAACTCAGGGATAACTAACAAGTATCCAGGTCAGAACAGACATAATAACTCAGGGATAACTAACAAGTATCCAGGTCAGGCAATATAACTCAGGGATAACTAACAAGTATCCAGAACAGACATAATAACTCAGGGATAACTAACAAGTATCCAGGTCAGATAATATAACTCAGGGATAACTAACAAGTATCCAGAACCGACATAATGACTCAGGAATAACTAACAAGTATCCAGGTCAGGCATTATAACTCAGGGATAACTAACAAGTATCCAGTTCAGATATAATAACTCAGGGATAACTAACAAGTGTCCAGAACAGACATAATGACTTAGGAATAACTAACAAGTATCCAGATCAGGCAATATAACTCAGGGATAACTAACAAGTATCCAGAACAGACATAATAACTCAGGGATAACTAACAAGTATCCAGGTCAAGCAATATAACTCAGGGATAACTAACAAGTGTCCAGAACAGACATAATGACTCAGGAATAACTAACAAGTATCCAGTATAGACATGATAACTCAAGGATAACTAACAAGTATCTGGTTCAGACATAACAACTCAGGATAGCGTATAAACTTACTGCTATCTATAACAGACAATGCATAGCAATATGACAATATCTAAAAGATAAGTCAAAGGGTACCCGCCTCCAAAAGAGGGATGCTCGTATCGGAAAGAACCACCCGTCTGGTAATCAGAAATGCTAAATCCGATCCATTCCCTGTATTAAAGGCATAATGTTTAGCTACCATAATATATAATTTATAGCTAAACAAACTGTCTCAAATAATTAGGATCGTTCTAATTATCATCATTTCATCTAATTAACCCTAATTAGATGATTGTCCTAAATTATCCCAATTAGATTCCAATTAGATTTTTGAAACCTGGATTCATCAAGTTGACTTATTAGGCTTAAATTTCGAATTAAACCTAACCCGTAGTTTAAATCAATAGCTCTCCCAAAAGCTCACAGCAAGCACAAAGGAACTCTCATAATAGTATGGATGACCAAATCAACTCTTCCAGCAACTCGTGGCTATGTGCCAAATGTAAACCAATCTACATACACTTCATTCTTACAACAACAATCGAATCACCAATCAACAGAATTAAGAAGGCTAACAATCACCAAGGGAAACCCATATGAATCAAGCTAAACCTAACCCCAACTCTAAGTAATCTCATGGCAGGATCAGAGCAGATCCAAAACGAAACAACCAACTCCCTTTACAAATCTTCCCAATCCAAACAGGGCACACACTGATCTAAACAAGATTAACCCTAATCTCATTCTAGATCCAATTTCACAAACAAAACTCACATTGCGATTCCAAAATAATAAAACTATAGTATCGAAGCTAAACATCTGAACAGAAATCCCTGGATTTATTAAGTGGCATCACAGTATAATCCAAGATCAAAACTAGAACTCGATAGCGATCTACAATCCAAAACCAACAGCCTTACCTGGTGAAACCTCGGCAAGAAATCCCCTGCTCCAATATCCAATCTCAAAACAACACCTCTGATTAATCCAACTAGCAACAGCCAACCTATGATCAATTTAATTGTACAACCTCAATCAAATTTCGACACAACTCCATTCAAAGACCAATCGGAAACCATCAAAGCTTACCTGAGATGGCAACTCCACTTGGTCGGCGATGAGGTCCAAGGAACTCCTGGATCGGCAGAAACCAACAGATCGTAAGGCAGGGTCTTGCGACGGCGGTCGAGAATCGCTGGTGAAGGGGTGCCGACGACTAGCTAGGGTTCGCACGATGAGGAGAAGAGAGGTTGTATGTGTGGCCGTGGGCTAGGGCTTGCGAAGGAGAACGGCAGAGGAAGAGGAGACGCCGACCTCGCGGCTAGGTCACGCGAGAGGAGAAGAAAAGCGAAGGGGAGGAAGAAGAGTCGGGCGTCGCTGCTGTGGCTGCGGCTCGCGTAAGAGGAGAAGAGAAGAGAGGGGGAGTCGGCGGGGGCTGCGAGTTTAGGGCACGGGTGAGTGGGAGAGAAAGGTAAGTATTAAATAATAATAAATCTAATTATTATTTTTCCTTTTATAACCATATAACTATATATATATATAACAATATATATATATATATATATATATATATATATATATATATATCGATTTTTTTTTTTCGTATTTTACATTCTCCCCCACTAATAAAAATTTGGTCCCCAAATTTCATCATTCCTTACGGCACACCCTAACAACTAAACATGTCTGTACTCCTCATGAGTAATCACTTCGTCCGATCCCCTACGATTACACTGCTACAGAGCAACTGGAGTTTTTAATCCAGAGGTTATCATCCGATAACCAGATACACCCGAACACTCATTCAGTCATCACAACTATCCAGGGCACTAAATCCCAAGATCACTGGCGCCAAGTCTATGCTTCGATCCTCAAATGTGAAACGTGAAATCCATAAGTATCATCAAGTTTCTCCAAGTCAATAACATCCTCCAAACATCACAAGGCATATACATATATCCTTCAATAGGCCGTCAGAAGATAACATATAAGTTAAAATTATGCTAATATGTCGTATCATATGCTGCTATCAATAACAGACTTCCCAAATAATCGACCACCGAAAGATCATTTATCCACCCGATGATCCATCAAAAAGCTACAATCCGATAGGTCCATGTCCACTAATAGAAACCTCAAATATAACATATCATAGAGATTCGTCAATCTCAATCCACCTCTCAACACCATAACGAGTCGTACATCCCGATATACCATCGAGATTATCTAACCACGAACACTCGATCTATGAGTCAAAATCCCTCATAGAATCACGTACAATGAACGAGTCGACCAACCATCGGATCGTAACCCAATATTCTCCGAGTCCTTCACTCAAGGTTCAGAAACCTCTGAGATCTAACTCCATACATGGAGACATGCTGCCTCTCATGAGTATCTCAATATTCTCAGGAAGCAATTCCTTTATTTCCCAACGGGTCGTCCCCGATATCATCTAACCAAAGGTGGTCTAGTTTTGTATGGGATTTGCCTCCACGCAAATCATAAGTCCGTAGATACCTGCTTGGTTATTCAGACCAAGTAAAAACAATAAGCCATAAGTGTCAAGCAACTAGCTCCACACTTTCCTTATTAGATCAAATCACCCATCAATATGTACCTTCTAGGTCAACTACCCAGTACAGGTGATCCATGGTCAAAGTCCCCAAGGAACAGATTGTATCAATCCTCTACTAATGCTGATAGCATATAGCTAATGCTACCCTTCTACATCCATGTAGGTCAGAAACCCTAGTCATGCCGTCCAGGTCACCTAACCAGGCATATGCAACCCAAATGTCTGAAATTCCTTACACTAGGATAAGTCGATCCTATACCGATTGAGCCAACTATGGTAAGCAGCTCCAGTTCTCGCTCAGCTAATAATAGCTAGAACACATACTACATATAGTAAGGTCTGGAAAAATCAAATTCCTTAACCTCTAATAAGTTGTCAACATACTCGACCTTGGCTTTCCGACTCAACAATCGGTGCCACTAGAGAATTTTCATTCTCCACTCCAAGATCTCATCCGCAACATGTCACTAATCGCTCACATGAACGATCATGAATAAAATAGATTGACAACATGTCAATCCAACTAAAACCAAGTCCACGAACATCTATCCATCAAGTATGTATATAAGATCCCACCAAGCTGGGATAGTCTAACCAAGTTACTAGATGGGTATAAGAATAATAACATTATCCGCTAACATGAGTGGAATTTTAACCATACCTAAATATACATGAATGGACATATAATTCCATGACATAAGAGAATTCCTAACCATACTTTAACATACAGGAATAGTCACATGATCAATAATATGAAAGAATTTCTAACCATACCTAAATATACATGAATGGAAACATAATCCCATGACATAAGAGAATTCCTAACCATACTAAATACAGGAATGATAACATGGTCCCATAATATGAGAGAATCTCTAACTATACATAACTATACAGGAATAACAACCTGATCCAATGACATGTAAGAATTTCTATCCATCCTAACTAGGATAAGGGATACAAGAGATTAGAAGAAATACCTGTCGCCAGAAAAAGTCCCATCGCGCCAAGTCCCAAACAACCACATCGATAAAACTATTCCGAACAAATCCGGAAAGACTCGTAAAACAAGTAGACACCATAACTCTACAAGTCCTCAAGGTATCCGATAACCTGGGCTCTGATACCAAAATAAATTGGTATCAGAGAAACACCGAAAAATCCGCAAATACCCGAGGTATCTCGCAACCTGGGCTCTGATACCAAAATAAATTGTCACGCCCCGAGACCCAGGAGCCGCTGATCCAATATAAAATCGGACAGCACCTCCCCTGTCCGGCGGACAATTTACACATACACAGAACACGACCACGCAGTTTAATTGGCCTCAGGCCTCAAAATATAGATAGACACAATATAAAACACAAGACAACTAAGTACATCATACCTGACTGCGGACCGGTCCGACTTACGACGAAACAACCAATACAAAAACCCCTTAGGGCACATGACACTCATACGACATATACAAATCACTAACAGAAATATAAAACAAGTGTACTACAAGTACAAGGCAAAAGTATGTCGACGCGATGGGTAGGGACTGGCTGCTGGGCTCTTCTGGCGACTCCAAGTATTTCAACCTGAAAATAAATATATATGGCAACGGTGTGAGTCCATAAACTCAGCGAATACCCAGTAGATATGCATAGTATGTTATAATAACAATAGAAGTCTACGCTGATACAACCTCATATGAACAATAGGAAGAAAGGGTATACTGAAGATACTGAATAGATATACATACCAGAATCCATCTATCCTGCAGAGGGTGAAATAAATCCCTATGGAACAAGTATAACATATAAACCAAGGTATACAGGTATCCAGTACATGCATGTCAATCAAGTCCAGCAAATAAATGCAGCAAACACAATCAAGTGCACAATGCATCGTATGCATATGATGCAATGTCATGGTCACCCCCTAACACCAGTCAAGCCACCGAGACAGGCGATACTGTGTCGGCCGAGTGGGTAGAGCTGTGACACTGTACACACCCTGCTATCACTACTCCTGAGTGACCGAGTGGACAGGATGCTGGTGGAGTGAACACTCCGCCCCATATATATATATGGGGGAGATATCTCTCTCATCTTCTCTGGTCTATGGGAAGAGAAGGGATCCCTGCTTGCTACCACGCTCCAAAACCACTACCCATGAGCGGTGGAGCGGAGCAATACAGAGCAAATGCACACACGCTACGGTATCCACTAACCCATGAGTGGCCGTGTGTGCCTATCATGTGCCGGAAAACGATTAGGCTCAACCACAAGGGAGTCGCTGATCGCCGGCATGCAACAATGCAAGGATGGTGTATGATAGATACACATACCTCCCTCCCAAGTCCTCAGTATACTAGGTCTCAGTCTGAAATCCTATAACAGGAAATACAGTTAACCTACAAGGTATACTGGCCGAAAACTACAGATCCCTCAAGGTCAAAGGCAGGAGATACATCACGATCTCTAAGCATACATCTAGATATGACACTACCTGATACTGTATGGAACTAACAGCATAATAACTCAGGGATAACTAACAAGTATCCAGAACGGACATAATAATTAAGGGATAACTAACAAGTATCCAGAACAGACATAATAAATCAGGGATAGCTAACAAGTATCCAGGTCAGGCAATATAACTCAGGGATAACTAACAAGTATCCAGAACAGACATAATAACTCAGGGATAACTAACAAGTATCCAGGTCAAGCAATATAACTCAGGGATAACTAACAAGTATCCAGAACAGACATAATAACTCAGGGATAACTAACAAGTATCCAGGTCAGAACAGACATAATAACTCAGGGATAACTAACAAGTATCCAGGTCAAGCAATATAACTCAGGGATAACTAACAAGTATCCAGAACAGACATAATAACTCAGGGATAACTAACAAGTATCCAGGTCAGATAATATAACTCAGGGATAACTAACAAGTATCCAGAACCGACATAATGACTCAGGAATAACTAACAAGTATCCAGGTCAGGCATTATAACTCAGGGATAACTAACAAGTATCCAGTTCAGATATAATAACTCAGGGATAACTAACAAGTGTCCAGAACAGACATAATGACTCAGGAATAACTAACAAGTATCCAGATCAGGCAATATAACTCAGGGATAACTAACAAGTATCCAGAACAGACATAATAACTCAGGGATAACTAACAAGTATCCAGGTCAAGCAATATAACTCAGGGATAACTAACAAGTGTCCAGAACAGACATAATGACTCAGGAATAACTAACAAGTATCCAGTATAGACATGATAACTCAAGGATAACTAACAAGTATCTGGTTCAGACATAACAACTCAGGATAGCGTATAAACTTACTGCTATCTATAACAGACAATGCATAGCAATATGACAATATCTAAAAGATAAGTCAAAGGGTACCCGCCTCCAAAAGAGGGATGCTCATATCGGAAAGAACCACCCGTCTGGTAATCAGAAATGCTAAATCCGATCCATTCCCTGTATTAAAGGCATAATGTTTAGCTACCATAATATATAATTTATAGCTAAACAAACTGTCTCAAATAATTAGGATCGTTCTAATTATCATCATTTCATCTAATTAACCCTAATTAGATGATTGTCCTAAATTATCCCAATTAGATTCCAATTAGATTTTTGAAACCTGGATTCATCAAGTTGACTTATTAGGCTTAAATTTCGAATTAAACCTAACCCGTAGTTTAAATCAATAGCTCTCCCAAAAGCTCACAGCAAGCACAAAGGAACTCTCATAATAGTATGGATGACCAAATCAACTCTTCCAGCAACTCGTGGCTATGTGCCAAATGTAAACCAATCTACATACACTTCATTCTTACAACAACAATCGAATCACCAATCAACAGAATTAAGAAGGCTAACAATCACCAAGGGAAACCCATATGAATCAAGCTAAACCTAACCCCAACTCTAAGTAATCTCATGGCAGGATCAGAGCAGATCCAAAACGAAACAACCAACTCCCTTTACAAATCTTCCCAATCCAAACAGGGCACACACTGATCTAAACAAGATTAACCCTAATCTCATTCTAGATCCAATTTCACAAACAAAACTCACATTGCGATTCCAAAATAATAAAACTATAGTATCGAAGCTAAACATCTGAACAGAAATCCCTGGATTTATTAAGTGGCATCACAGTATAATCCAAGATCAAAACTAGAACTCGATAGCGATCTACAATCCAAAACCAACAGCCTTACCTGGTGAAACCTCGGCAAGAAATCCCCTGCTCCAATATCCAATCTCAAAACAACACCTCTGATTAATCCAACTAGCAACAGCCAACCTATGATCAATTTAATTGTACAACCTCAATCAAATTTCGACACAACTCCATTCAAAGACCAATCGGAAACCATCAAAGCTTACCTGAGATGGCAACTCCACTTGGTCGGCGATGAGGTCCAAGGAACTCCTGGATCGGCAGAAACCAACAGATCGTAAGGCAGGGTCTTGCGACGGCGGTCGAGAATCGCTGGTGAAGGGGTGCCGACGACTAGCTAGGGTTCGCACGATGAGGAGAAGAGAGGTTGTATGTGTGGCCGTGGGCTAGGGCTTGCGAAGGAGAACGGCAGAGGAAGAGGAGACGCCGACCTCGCGGCTAGGTCACGCGAGAGGAGAAGAAAAGCGAAGGGGAGGAAGAAGAGTCGGGCGTCGCTGCTGTGGCTGCGGCTCGCGTAAGAGGAGAAGAGAAGAGAGGGGGAGTCGGCGGGGGCTGCGAGTTTAGGGCACGGGTGAGTGGGAGAGAAAGGTAAGTATTAAATAATAATAAATCTAATTATTATTTTTCCTTTATAACCATATAACTATATATATATATAACTATATATATATATAACAATATAAATATATATATTTATATATATATATATATATATATCGATTTTTTTTTTTCGTATTTTACAGTAGGTGTGTTGTTCAATCCTTTCTGAGATTACAATATAGACCGTCAAAATTTTCCAAATACCTACAAAAATAAGTTTTAGAAGTGGACATCCATTTGGAAAATTGAGACATCGAATTAATCATCTGTTCTTATTTTAAAACTATCTACTAAGTTGACAAATAGAACAAACTTTTCTCATTCAGTTGAAAGATTCTTCCTGTCATTTTATTTTATTTTTCTATTTTTTTTCTTCGCAGAAACTTTTCTATTTTTAAAAAAAAATTGAAATGAGTTGAGCAATGAATATTACCGACCTAATGATTTGTGATTGAAGAAACTAAAAAGATTTTTTTTGAGAAATTTAAGGAATATAGAAAAAGGTGATATTTTGAATTCAAATATGTTTGTATTGTAAGATGGTAAATCACGATTAAGATTGGTTATATAAGTATATAAGTTTATATTTAGTCCAAAGGCAGGCGATAAAACATAATCGAGACTGGCTCTTTAATTTTATTTTCATCTGAAGCAATGGGCATGATGAGATTGTTCTTGTCTTCCTCTCCTATGGCTAATCATACACCTAATATTATGTCTTCTAAGTGATTAATTAGACTTTTAAAGTTAGGCTTTTTTAATGATTAATCAGACATTTAAAATTTGAATCTCAACTGCTACGCATTACATGTATTTTTTCTAACAGAATGATAAATTTAAAAATATTAATCGCTTGGATAGATCTCCACAAGCGCTTTTCAATTTATATTTTAGTAGTCGGTGAAAATTTTATGTGAGATTAGATCGATTATTTTTAAAATTAATCAATTCGAATAGTTGTATATCTAAATTACAAAAAACAATCCAGTTTTCCATTCAAAGTAGATCAAGATTAAAAAGAAGCTAAACATGATTAGATTTGACCAAATTTTCTAATCGATAAAAGTAGTTACTAACTTCTTCGTGATAGTGATAATAAATTTTTACCAAAACATTTAAACGACAATGAATTCTAACAAATGAATTAAAATCTACTAAAATTTTGCACCTTTTCAAGTCTTCTGACATTGAGGTCGAATTTCAATTTACCTTCTCGATTTGTCAGACATTTAGACATTTTAATATCGAATCTTAATAGATTAATGAATAAATTTTTCTTAATATTCGATTAATCTAAAAAATTAAACTAATGAACCACTCACTTCTATATTTCCCAATTTATCTGATGATGTATAAAAAACTTATATATAATCAAACAGATCATCACAAAATTAAGGAAGTCAATTGAATACCTGATATCAACTCAAAATAAATATAAATAAATAAATAAACATACACTACTAATTACGACCCATTGCTACTAGACGGAGGTAAATAGGAACAATAGCATTACTAAAGAGTTCACAATAATAAATGTTAACGTTCAATGTAGTTATCAAAAAACAGCCGAAGCAGCAGATACAAAATACACTTGAAGCTCTACTTGATCGCACATCTGTGCGCTACTCTCCAGGGATTTCTCTCAGTGATAAGCCTCAAGAACAGGGGAGTACCAATTACACAAAAAATGCAACTAAACAACGACAAAACAAGGGGGAATTGATCAGTGACCAACACATACAACAATAAAATTTCATTGTCAACCTTGTCAACGTATCCTGAATGGTTGGTTTGCTGATTGATCGGTCTCAAACTTTGCCTTGAAATTCTGTCGTGCTTTTTGGTTGGCGGTCTGTTGGAATAGATTCGGTCCGTCAAAAGACTGTAGGGATTTTCTTAACTTCTTTCTTTTGCCACGGTCGTATTCCTCATCCCTGAGATAAGTTGTGAAACTGAATTTAGGAAAGGAAACAACAGAATTGCTGCAAGTTTTATTATATGTCATGACCTGCTTAGATGAAATCGTGTCAAGTTCCACCAACAACCAAAAATATTTAACCCAAATTAATAGTAACTCTCGTACCCAAGATTTAAAGCTTATTGATTAGTTCACAACTTACAATATGAGAGTACAATAGAGTGCCACAATATTCCTACTCAATGTTTGACGGGACATCAAGATCCAAAGTGCAATTATTGCCTAGAATCATTGCTAATCAGAAGCATATGAGGACCAACGGTATCTATACCATCAACATAACATTTTCCAACACTCAACCGTGCCTAAGATTAGGTTGCTTTGGTACAAATTGTCACGAGTTGCTTAGATGGGAAAAGTAATCCCATTCAAGTCCAACTAATGGACAAATTGCTCAAGTCCAAATTAATAGTAGTTCGCACACTTAATCTGGTAAAGCTTCCTTTTTGGTCTCCAACATAGTGACATACCATGTGAGATTTAATTGGGTTGCCACAGCATCATTTGTCTACTCATAACTGAACTTCTCAGTTAAGTTCAAATGGTTAGATTATTAAAAGAAAGAAAATTTGATTTAATAATCAGGATTAAGGAAAGATTTATAATACACAAACTTCAACATTTTTGAATGAAATGACTACCAAAGAAATAATCTTCTTTTACTTCAACATTCAGACTGAAGCAATGCACAAACGTATAACTAGACATGTGTTGCAAGATCATCCTTTTGAATGGAAAAAAAAACTACCAAAGAAATAAGCATGGAGCTAATGAGTACGTCACTTTTTCGGAGGGAATAAATTATACTGCATAATCAAGGTGAAGAACCTTACCATTCATCTAATACATAACCGATACTGGTACTCCTCGAACTTTCAAAACCATTCTGCCCTAATTTAGGCAATTTAGCATCATCCCATCTAGGAACTGCATGCCAAAAGGTAGTCAATAACTAAAACATTGCAATGGAACCAAATAGCAAAAAACAAGCACAACCAGAATGCAGGATGTTGATACTCACCAGAAATCTCCAAACCCATCATAAGCATATTCCTAAAATCTTTCTGCAATCTTACTTGGTCACTAGAAAAGGTGATTCTCGAGTTAACTGATTTTTCGGTGGGATTTGTGCTATTTATTGGCAACTCAGGGGCAAAAATCACATCTTTCCCATTCACCTCTTCATTTTCAACAGTGAGCCTTGAATTAAGTGATTTTATGGTGGAATCTGAGCTAGCTATTGGCAACTTAGGGGAAAGTGTCTCATCTTTTTCAGTTACCTCTTCCTTTTTGTCTGCATGATCAAACGATTCATTGCAGTAGTCCCTGATCTCCATAGCTTGGTCAGTACTTACTTGGATCATTTCACTTCGAGAGTGTTTTGATGAAGAATCCTTAGCTGCAGAAACATTATTAATGGCCCCAAACGTGGACACTTTTTGACGGGCACACTTATATTTCTGTGAATCTTTTAATCTTAAATGGAATTTTTTGTTTTTCTTGGATCTTTGGATCACGGACAGGTTTAAAGAAGCAAGAAATGAATGATGGCGACCAAAAGGCAGGCCCTTCTGGGCATATTTAGCAAGCCTCCTAAGTTTCATGGGATTATGCATTTTCTTCAACATTTTTACTGAAGCAGCAAGATTCTCCTGTTTAGCATTGTCATCTTCAGATTGCAGATTAGGTGAGTGTCCATTTTGATGTGCACATTGGAGTGGACGACAAGAAGCATGAGATCTTTCATCTTCACCATCAACATGCTGGGGTAAATCAGAGAAGCTATTTTCAACAGTAACTTGGAACAGACCCTTCTCTGCCACCGAAACTTCATCCACCTCCTTCAAAACCTTTTCAACAGGAAGCTTCACTGGACTTTTAGAAAATGGTGCAGATGATGTTGTTTGCTGCAATCCTTTCTTGATGGAGTTTCCGTCTTTCAAAGTGGAAAGTTTCATTCCAATTACCTGGTTATTATTTTGTAGTTCAGGAATTTTATTTTTACAAGTGCCACCATTCAGCAAGGGAGACAGCGTTTGAGTTGAAAGTTCATTTGATGAAACATTCATAGCCGAAGCAGAATGAGCAACAGCACTTGAAATTGGCAATTGGGAAGAGGTGGGTTCCATAGGACGATGGCATTTTTCTGTCAAACCATCTTGAACAACACCATTTGAAACCAAGGATGACTGGGGAATCAATTTCTTTCCATTTTGATTAGCCCTGTCTTTGCAGAACGAATTTTCAAATCCCTTGGGTATAGAACTTCTGTTCCGTACATAAAATAATATATATGCTTTCTGTGACAAAACAGTCTTCTCACTTACCTGGCGTACCTGCAAATGAATAGAGGGACTCATTTACCATGGGTATAAAAATATACAAACTGCATCTTACTCATGATTTTAAAAAAAACTTTGCAAAAACAATTCAAATTATTGTGGTCAACCGTTGTACTTTTTTCCATTTTCCACATATTGTCCTGTCAATTCAAACAGTTTCAACATGCAACTTTCAAATATGTTCCCAAGACATGTAATTTCATCCTCCTACCCCCTAAAAGAATAGAGCAGATAGATCTTTATAGATTCCACTGCTTTGCTTCCACTTATATGCCTGCTTACTATGCCGAACTGTACATGTTTTCCACGTTCACAGGTACAAGCAGAGGAACTTTTTTTGTTAGTTTCTTTTAATTTTTCATAAGTAGTATAGAAATTTAATATATAACACAAGTGTATTTTCAGAAACTTTAATTATCCTAGATTGCAAATTACGGCACATTGGTGGAATGAGAAGTTATAAAACCTGATTATCATCCAGAGAATGCCACAAGCCACTTGAGGTACGAACATAACAATAATAGTGTCCAGAGCGTGTACTCCACCCTGCATGTACTAATACACCATAGAGTGTATATTTTAGATTTCCACCCTGAAATTTTCAATAGGGTAACAGATTAGAAAAGAAAGCACTAGCCTCTTAAATATGGAGTTACTAGACAATTTATTTATATTTTGACAACCTGTTGATCGCTGACAAAAGATTTTAAATCCAAACTTGGTTCAAATTCCACTTTTTTGTCAATCTTTTGACCAGGATCATGAGAATAAAAACGCTTGAGATGAATGGTAAGAACATGGGGAGCCTTGTAAATGGTAAGTTGCTTGAGGGCCCTGACTTTCTCCTTGCAGTTTTGGCACTGGTATTGCTTCTGACCTCCATCTAATTGCTCCACCTTGGTGTAATGGGCAAGTGCCTTCAGCAAAGAGTCAGCCTTCACTATTTCAAGACTCAAGTCTAAGAAGGGATCAAACTTATTAGAAGAGTAGTTACACTGCATGCATTTAACCTGCAACATGTTGTAGATGAATGCAGTTACGATTGTGATATGAGTAATATCAGGTACACAAGAACCAAAGTTACTGCATTAGAATTTTGTACAATTAAAGACGTGAGAAAAAATATTAAAAGAAACACTTATCATTTGAATTTACCATAAATGTTTGACAAGTATGGGAGATATGCATACTAAAATTACACATTTATACATCTTTTTACGCGGAGCTCAAACTTTTGGAACAAGTACACAGCCAGACAATTAGATATTGTACCAGATCAGAAAGGTCCTGAGTAAGAATTCTATATATGCAATAAAACATGCCCCTATTCAATAGATTTCATGTACTGGGTTTGAAAACTCAAATCTAGTTACGTATGCACACTCACAGACACACACATGGAGTGTTTAAAATATGAATGTATAAATCCATTTTTCCTAATATCGTGAGCTTATGGGATGAGCAATCAACCAATCAAATTTAATAAAAAGAAGCGAGAATAAGTCTAAATTAACTCATTAGTCTATAGTCCAACATATCAAGGTTAGTCTAACATTAGTGCCAAAAGAGGGAAAAAGTACTGTAAATTATTTGCCGAGTGAAAGGATTTCAAAAGTATTTAAAAACTTTAAAGGATCAAACTCATATCCATCAAAAAGTATTACACTATGGCCTTCCTGTGCCATGAAGTATGCAAATAACATGGTTGATGACTCCTCAAGTATTGAACCTTATGTTAACCATCACAAATCAAATTTCTAGCTCACATAATATTTCAGATAAAAAATGCGTAAGCATTTAGATTTTGGCTCAAACATAAATGTGCCTTCAGATTGGTTTTCTAAGATAAATATCCTTTAGAGAGGTATTTCCTAAGATTAACCATATATTCAAGATAGCAAAGACATCATCAAGAGTGTTGATATACCTGACTCTGCAATCGACCACCAAATATCTTATGTACCAAGCTTTTTTCATAGGCACTGGGAGACTCACTTGGTACTCCAGATGGTAAACAGCATTTATGCATTGATTCTAGCAAGTTAACCATATACTCATGAGCATCTTCTTGTCTTGAATTTCGGAAACTGCGTGATACACCTGATTATTAATAGTTAAGGTTTGTGATTTAAAGAAATACAAGCAATCCTATCAAACATGATGGTTTCAACATTTACAGTCATTAAGTAGAGAGTTTAACTAACATATGAATTCAACAAAAAGCCACATATGAGTAATCTATACATAAACATGTAACATGAGAAGGATACAACGCAAGTTCTTAACAAGATGTGAAGGTGAAACTATCTTTCCACTTGACTGTAAAGCAGTAATGACATGATTCTGAAGGGCACACATTGCACAAAATCCAGCAGTATGACCTGCAGTAACAAATTTCAAAAACTTTTTAGGACAAAATAGTTTCAAAAGTACTACAAAAACAAGACAGCTGTATAATGTGTTACTGAGCAAACAATACAATGAATTCATCTATACATATTAGTCAACAGTACAACGGCTGTATGAAAATATGCCCGAAGAGAGGCACATTCTTGGTTTATACTTTCCGCTGAATGGAAAATATGCAAGAGGCACTTTCTTGGTTTTGTGAAAATATGCACAAAACAAAAACAATGCAACTGAATGGAAACTTACAAGAAGATTTATGCTTTCCACTTTGCAAATAAGCTGCAAAAGGCTCAGTATATGTAAGGCACTGAAGAACCGAATTAAGAAAACAAGTATTGCCGAGATTTGCCAGACCAGCACCCTGTAAGATAATCCAAATGTAATAGTTAAAAAAAAATCAGAAACAAGGAAACGTACGGCTTAATGAGTTATACTCTTAAAACGCAAACTAAACCAACAACTCAACCTACCCCAGTAAAATTAATGTAGAATGATTAAGGAGAAAAATATAGTGATAGAAGTGTTTTCAACGAAAGTGTAAAGAGGTTAACATCAAATAACACAAAACCATCTTCCACATTTGGTATCGCTCGGAACGATGAAAGAAAACTTACTAGAATATGTAGAGTAAAAGGAATATTTTGACGATGAGAGAAACTTTCCATATTTACTCCCAGATGATAAAAGATCTATCAGCCAAATTACACGGGAACCAAACTTACTATCCTCCGGAAGGTGATCCTACAGCTAAGCTCTGGATCGAATCCAAACTCGTAAAACTCCGCCTCCACCGATCGATTGCCCTTCGACGTCATGGAGGCTCCTCCGATTCTCTCTGCAGATGTACCGGGACCCGAGCTGGGGTTCAGAGTCTCGAGGCGGAAATCCCTGTTGGGGAAGGAAGACAACGGCTTCCGGGCAGGATGGAACTCGATCCTCCTATGGAACAAGGCTTCCACCTGAGCCGTGACGGAAATGGCCGCCCCTTCCTGCAAATTGGCCGGCAAGGACGTCCCCTCCGCCATCGCGAGAAAAGTTGGAGCCTCAGATCGCGGAAGCGGAGGAAGGGAAAAGGTGAGGAGAGGAGAGGAGAGGAGAGGAGAGTGAGGAGGGAAGGGCTTCTAGGGTTTTCTTTAGCGATGTTCGCCGCCCCTCGTCTTTGTTCTTCGCGGCTTCGCCGCCTATCGCCGTCCAATGCTCGGTGCGTGGGGTATAAAACCCTCCCAATGTAGGGATTGGACGGTGGTTGCTTGCCTGTGAGGGCAGTAGGAGATCGTAGCCGTGCGTTTTTGCGAGGAAATGTGGATGTAGTAACCCACGTAAAGATCCGACAGTCGGAACTCGAGAAGGTACGACGAAAGATCGTTACCCTCCGTTTTCTGGATGAGAGATGGGAACGGACCTCGGGTCTGGATCGGATGGCAGCGACGTGCTTGTGACAGTAAAACGAGGTGAAAAAATCAAAAATAAAAAGAAATTTGCTCGTCTCACATCAATTTATTTCAAAATCAACATCATAAAAATTAAATTATTAAAATTACTCATCCGAATACTATAATTAATAGATAAGAAGAATTAACATATTAATTTTATTAATTTTTTTAATTTTAAAATGATAAATATATATATTAATCATCAATCCATTTTATACTACTAAAACAAGATTTATAGCCACAACATCGTAGTTAATATGTGGTTCTGACGGGATAGATTTATGATTAGTGCGTAGGTATTGCTAGTATGAAGCTTGAGAGTCAAAATTTGACAAAGCTTATGTGCATCCTTCCTACATATTAATCATAATATCTCGACTAATAATCTCATGATTTATCTCCTTAAACATTAAGATCTGACAGGATGTCAATATACTTTGAGGAACATGGGAGATCTGCACCGTTGGTTTTTTGACAAATTGTAGTTAAGATATGGCAAACCATAGATCTATGGGAATAGAAAATTTATAAGGATCGGACGGTCGGTAGTTTTTAATTATTTTTTTAAAAAAATCAAACTGAATGGAATAAGTATATCGAAATAATAAATATGTGTTTTACTATGTATTAAAAATTAATTTTTGTAAAAAATTTGGAACAAATTAAATTCTCATCACTTTTTATTTTTTATTTTTATCGTCAATTTTATTAACGACCAATTAAATCCACTATAAATATAAAATTAATTTTTATTTTGACCATGAGGAAGCCAATTTCTTTCGAATCTAATAGAAGATCTGATATCCAATCCGAATGAAGAAGGATATGGAGGACAGGGGCGGAATCAGACAAAAAAATTCGAGGGGGAGGGGCTATATTATATAGATTTTTTTTTGCGGTTGAATAAATATATTTAACAACAAGCAAATCCTAAATCAAAAGAAATGAAAATTTCAATTTAAGAAATCCGATTGTAATTCAAAATTGTGAATATACTAATCATGAAAGCCCGATATCATAAGAAACGTTAATTGAACATGGAAAACAATAAGAATGAACAAGAACATTTAGGGCTACAGACAAGATATAAACCAAATAAAGAGTCTCCATAATATTTAATAATTAAAGTTTTACATCAACAACAGTCAAAATGATAAAAACACAAATACACAATTATAAAGCTACTGTTGATTAACACTTGATAAAGTATTAATCTTGGATGTGGATCTGCTGTGAGAAGTCGACACAAGAGGAGGCAATTGAATTCTACGAGACTGCATTTGTTGAAAATGTTGTAATATTTGCTCATTTTCAATTGTAGAAAAAAATATCCTTCTCAATATATACAACTAGACTGTCATTCATCCATTCATCTCCCATCTATTACGTAAATTAGTCTTTATAGTCTTCATTGCAGAAAAAACTCTTTCAACTGAAGCAATTGCAACTGGTAAAACTAATGTCAACTCTATCATACGATAAACCAATGGAAAAACCAAATGTTTTTCAGTTTCAATCAATTTCTGAGCGAGAATTCCCAAGTTGTCATTTGAAGAAAATTGAGGATCATACTGTAAATTATAAAAGTAACTCATAAGTTGTTGTTCCAAAAATAAATAATCAGTACCACAGAAGTCCTCGGGATAAAAATCAGCAAGACGGATGAGTTTATGAACGCCAAATTGAGAGAAAGAGTTTCATGGATGAAGATATGCTATGCAACCAAGCAATTCCGTACTAACTTCTAAAAAACGATTATTCATCTCTTGTATAATTAAATCAACAACCTAGCATTCAAATTTGCAACCATGATAAATTAATAATCAATGAAATTTCTTTAACAAACAAAAAAAAAATAGATTTTTAGAAATAATACCTGACAAAAAATCTCCACACTATAATGATGTAAATTAGTGATAAGTTGTCCTCTGCGCCTGCCATGACCACGGGTTAGCATATTGTCCTCCATATCAAGTATTGAGATCATATTCAATTCATAAAATCTGTTAACTTGTTCCAAAATTATTTGTCATCCATCTTCCCTGAAGTCTTGTAGTCGACTTTTCACACTACTAATTAAGGACATGACTTGAACAATATTTTGATCTCCTTGTTGTAGGGAAAGTGATAACTCATTTGTAATTCCCAATATATACTTCATCAAATGCAATACAAAAACAAATTGATAACTCTCCATCTTCTCAATTAAACCCGCGGCAGCACCTTTATTCGCAGAATAAGAGGTGTCATCATGTACATTTCCTAACACTTCTATCACTGAAGACCACATAGAGCATAGACGAAGTAATGTTAAGTAGTGTGATCCCCAACGAGTATCGCTAGGTCTTGCTAAATTATTTTCTTGATTTTTTCCATTTCCACTAATGATTTCTCCACTTTCTAATTCAGCAATTATCATATCATGTTGAATCTGTCTAAGTTGATCTCTCCTCTTATAAGATGCACCAGATATATTCACAATCATGGTGACATACCCAAAAAATTCACTCACAGTATAGTTGTCATTGGCAACCGCAACAAGAACTAATTGAAGCTGGTGAGAGAAACAATGAACATACATTGCAAATGAATTCTC
The DNA here is from genome assembly GCA_024364735.1 of Boesenbergia rotunda. Classification (NCBI taxonomy): domain Eukaryota; kingdom Viridiplantae; phylum Streptophyta; class Magnoliopsida; order Zingiberales; family Zingiberaceae; genus Boesenbergia; species Boesenbergia rotunda. The sequence continues at coordinate 852,193 of JAGFNQ010001747.1, forward strand.
TTGCAGTATTAGAGATTTCAACCCATTAAACTCACCGCGCATATTTGAAGCCCCATCATTTCCTTGGCCTTTCAATATAGATAATGATAAACCATGCTGAACAAATAATGCATCAAATAGCCCTTTTCAAAAAATGAGAACTAGTGTCAGGCACATGCACAATTGCAAGAAATCGTTCAATCACACATCCTTCTTTATTCACATACCTCAAAACAACTCCCATATGCTCCTTCACTGAACTGTCCCGAGCCTCATCAACCATCAAAGAAAAGAATTTATCTCCAATATCATTGATTAAACACATGTGATCTCTGAGGCACAAACACGTGTTAATTCCTTTTGAATTTTTTGGGAAGTCAATTGATTGTTTGCAGGAGCATTTTGTTTTATAACTTTGGAAACCTCTTCATTTCGTTGGTTGTACCATTCAAGCAACTCAAGAAAATTACCTCTATTTGAAGAACTAGTTGACTCATCGCGCCCTCGAAAAGGTAACCCTTGCTTTAATAGAAAGCGTGTTACATCCAACATTGCTGTTAAACGGGTGCGATAATCAATTTCTATATTGCGACCATGTACTCGTAAAATATTTCCTACACTATGCCTTTGATCTTGAAAAGACTCAAATTGTATTTTAGCTTCATTGTGACAATTATTCACGGTCCCCATATGACGATTGAATCTTTCTAATGCCTTTTTCCAATTATTGTATCCATCTTTGATAAATGCATTATCCACATTTTCTTTATGTAATGGTTTGAAAAGATAACACCAAAAATAAAATGCCGCATCTTTTGATATGCTATATTCTAGCCATGTATATTTTTTATACCAAGTTTCTTGAAAACTCCTTTCTTGATTACCAGAAGTTATTTTCGGATACACGTGACCATTTGGTTGATAAGGCTCTCGGAGCACATACTCTCTTTGAGCTTGATCTTGAATAGCAATATCAAATTCTTCAATTGGTTTTCGTAATCCCAGATCACAAACAATATCATCTAAATTTAATTTTATATGGGATTGATTTTCCACTTGCTCAATAATATTAGGCTGATTAGAGGAGACAGAACTACGAATTCGTTTAAAAAATCTCTCCATATCCTACACAAATAAATAACTAAAAATAAATTCATGTATATTGTTTGAAAAAAATTAAGTCTGATAAAGATAAATAATAATTATAAACCTAAAATGTAAATTTACACAAAAAATCAAACAATAAAAAGTTTCTAACCTGTGAATTTGCGATCTTCGTGCCAACTGCCAAAGAAGAAATCAGCAGATCATTCTCAACGACTTCGACCTCTCAGAAACAGATGGAAGAAAAGAACTAAAGAAGTGTCGGAGAAAAAAAGCCAATAGATCTATCAGAACAGAGGCTACTCCGCTGAAGATTAAGAGGAACTTACCTAGGGTTATGGAAAGGATCGACCAGGCAGTAAGCATCCAGGTATCTTGCAAAAGGAAGATGGAATCAGAAGTCTGCACCGCTGCACGTAATCGCCGTCGCCGTTTTGGGGGAGAAAAGGAAAGATCGAGCAATTAGGTCATTAGAGGGGTGAGTATTCGGTTAAAACCGAACCGAATCGAACCACCGAATACCGAATTTTCCAAAAAAAAACTGAAGTGACCGAATTTCGTGATAAAACCGATCGGTCACCTTGACCGATCAGACTCCCGCCTGACCGATCCAATTGATCGATCCGAGCCCTGGCTGATCGGTCCAGCTGGACCGATCAGCCCCCTGGCTGATCGGTCAGTTGGACCGATCAGCTAAGGGGATCATCAAAATAGGTTGGGGGGGGGGGGGGGGGGGTGGGGTGAAGCCCCCCTCAGCCCCCTTCGTGCTTCCGCCCTTGATGGAGGAACTATTGATATTCGATATCCGACTCAAATAACTAATTAAATAATATATATATATATATATATACACACACATTAAAGAATTTTTTTAATCAATTAATAATTCTATAAATTATCGTTAAATCTCTACTAACATCTTAAACTTTACTGTTAGTTCTTATATCAGAAAAAATTTAGTTTCACCCCTGCATATAAAGTTTTATCTACTTTAACTCCTTAATATATACTAATTTACTTAATTGTCCTCATTATTTTTAGGTAGAAAATGTCCAAAATAAAACATAATTCCTCCTAAATTCAATATCATTTAACTATAATCTAATATATTTTCTATTAAATTAAGTATGACTCTTTTTTAAATCCAGTTAATCGATAATTAATCGGAGTTGCTCATAATTAATTAGAGCTACTTCAATCGATTGAGGAGCTTCGATTGATTAGAAATTTATCCATAATCGATCAGTTATATTTGTACATCACCCTTATTTTTATACTTATAAAAGTCCAAAGTTAGTATAATTTTTCTTAAATTTAGCCCATTAAGATTAAAATTTAGTATATTTTTTTTATCAAATTGAGTATAACTTTTTTCCGTTTAATCAATTGATTAAGAGTTGATACCAATTAATTAGCTTAGGATGAATTAATTGGATCATACTCAATTTGATATAAAATATACTAAATTTAATTAAATAATGCTGAATTTAGGAGGAATTATACCTTATTTCGGACTATTTATACTTAAAAAATAGAGGGTAATTAGAGAAATCGGTAGTTGAAGCAAAAAAAAAAAAATTGCATATAAAGAGTTGAAATAAATTTTTTTTGCAGGGACTGATGTAGAAGTTGAGTTTGATATTAAGGAGTTTCGGATAATTTTTTCTTAATAATTTATGTTGATATTAGATATAGATTATATAGATATTTAATTTATTTTTAAAATTATATATATATTTAAAATATAATATTAATTTTAATATATTTTTATTAAATAATATAATTAAATTATTAGGATATTCGATCTTTTAATATAAATATTCATAGGCATGAATATGAAGGATAAAAAATTCGTCCCAATCCCTCACCGCACTTTTCTCTGGAGATTCCTTCGTCCGATCGATTTGCTGGAGGAGCCCGTCTTAAATCGTCGCTTTTAGGACGAACTAGGGTCCAGATCGGTCATTTGGGCGTGGGCTTTAGTATCCGACGGTATAACGGCTCCGGATCCAGGCGGGATGAACGTTCCGTCAATACGGTCCTCAGAGAAAAGTTGTTGTAGCGATTCTTCGTTACATATTTTTGTTAGAGGTTGGTTTCGACTGCCCTTTCTCGTTTTTTTTTTGTTGTTCTAGATACGTGTCCATAATCTGGATTTTCCGGCGATCTAGGTGATCTACAATGAGTTTTTGCGTCTCTCTATGGGTTTATGTGGAATGTTGGTTTCTACGATCTTTAATTGTTGGGGGGTTGTGATCACTAGGTCAAAGTTTAGCGATTTTCTTTTGAAACAACTGCTATGGTTTTCTTAAAAAATGATGAACAGATAACAGGTAACAGGTACAAAAGTTTTTCACCTACCGTTAGAATAAATCGGAAGTGCTTGTGGCGAGCGGTCAGACCGCCCATTTAGAAAAAAATTTCTACAAAATACACGATCGAATCGCCGATGCCTGAGATGACGAACTGTACCATTGCTCAGGGACTAACTACTATGATTTTCTTGATCATTGGAAGAGAGTTATTTGCAGGATCATTGAGAGTGAATTTGTTTAAAAAAATGATCTCACTGATTGTCACTTGATTTAAACAACCAAGTGACAGTGGTCAACTAGTCATCAAATTCATAGGAACAAGGATTCAAGCATGGCCCTTCAGGTTGGATAGTGAAATTCAAGGGCAGTCTAACAATTTGCACGCAATTCTTAGTGGGAGGAGTAGGTCTTGGAGAAATTCCCTGGAATGTAAAGGTTGAGCCAAGGTTGTCAGCAGAAAGTGGAAGTTCACAGGTTTGTGGTATGGATCATTGTTGCATATTCTACAGTCAAGGCACTGAAACGATCAATTTATTGCAACATTCTGGTCTTGATTCTAGCACCAAAAGGATCCTATATTAGAGATGAAATCATAAAAAATAAATATTCTACAAAATGTTCCATGAAGCCCATATCTCTAGGTTAGCCTGGACCATAATAAATTTGGAGAGTAAACTGGCTAGTGGCTCTGCCAATGCAATCCCTAGGGATGGAAACAAGTCAGACCAGACTATACTTTTGCCTTAATAGATCATGTTTGTATAGTAATAGCCTAAGCATGACTTGTTATAAGTTTTATTCTTGGCTTAAGTCTGGCCTGTTCAATAGCATAGCCTGACCTGCGACCTATTTACAAAGCCTGTAAGTTAGAATACTTTATACAGGCCAGCAGACCAAAACATTAAACAAACCGAAAATCAACCTTAATAAGCCTTGCATCATACAAGTCTCAAAACAGGTCTTGCATCATACATTCCTCAAAACAGGCCAGACCAACAAATATATACATACGTATCTAATCTTAACAGGCTCAGGCCAGCCAGTCAGACTTGGTAGTCTTTATATTGAGTCTGGGTCTGACCTGATAAGAAAAATAGGCTTTGAAACATGCCTGAATATTATCCTATTTCTAAACAGGCCAGGCTAAACACAGGCCAGGCCACAGGCTCCTGACAGACCGTCTGACCTATTTCCATCCCTAGCAAGCCCGATATCTATATTTTCTCCAAAATTTCTATATCATGAAAGGAAATTCATGCATTAGCCATGTTCAATAATCATGTATGTAGTCACAGGCATTTTTCTCATTGTTATGCCTTTCGATTACAAATTTGAATATTCATGGTGATATACATAGTTTTACATTGTTTAGTAGTGGGATAAAATTTATGTAGCTGACTCAAATAGTTTGGAAAATAATCCCTTATGATGATGATTATGTCTTCCCAATGATTTTGGCTTTGTTGGTTGATTAAACTGATGGTGGAATGCACCTTTGTCTTTATACATGAATCTCATAAAGTTGAAACAGCCAAGAAGCTGAGCCTATGAATCTGTGGTGCTTCTGTATCATTTCCTTCTAATGCTCCTGTTGCCCTTGATTGATTTAGTGATGACAATCTTGTCATCAAGAAATATGAAATATATAGTGGTTTTCATCATCTAATTCTTGTGACATCTAGCATAAGTTCATTACTCAGATACACCTACGTTTCAAAAGAAACTTCCCCTTTCTTTCTTCTTTCTTGCTCTCTTATATATTTATGTGTCAAATGTCAGGTTTATATAATTGACTATGGCCTTGCAAAGAAATATAGGGACCTAAAAACTCACATGCACATACCATACAGGTATTATAAGTTATACGTTGTCAGAATCCTCTTTTAAGAAAATGGATTTGTTTTCATTTTGGTTGACTGAGATGATTATGATGAAAATAGAATGTTGTGATACCTTTGCTTTAAATCAGGTATTTTGCTCTTATTCATCTGAATTATGTCTTAATTTCATTATTGTGCCTCATTACCATTGAAGACGAGCCAAATTATTTTTACTTGCAGCGGCTTTTGTGTGACCTCTTTATTCAGGAAGGTTGGTCTTAATATTAAGTGGATCTCAATTATAAGTTTTTTTTCTCTTATATAGCATTTCAAATTCTTCCCCTTAATATCAAACTTTCTCGCTTTCTTTTTTTGTAGCTTATCATTTTGATTATGTTTTTGACTGGAACATGTTGAATCATCCTCAGATCGTTGCTGACCCCTGAATACAGGTATGTGCTCAAAGTCTGTGCACCACTGAGTCATCCAATTCTGTTTGGTGTTCAACGTTTTGACTCCATGCAGCAACCGAGTGGAAGCTATGCGCTTGCCTCTAGAAATAAAAGAAAGAACTTCCGGTTTGTATTTTTGTGAGAATTA
>JAGFNQ010001747.1:863010-900063 GCA_024364735.1 Boesenbergia rotunda
GTAAAAGGGCCCCGAGACTATGGTGCAACGGAAGGGTGATTACTTATCATCTTAGACATCCGTGATTATATCCTCAGCTACAGAGTATTTTGCAAGAATTTTTTCTCCAAATGAGACGCGAATCCTGAGATGCTGAGCTTCTGAATTGTTCGCCGTGAACACTTCCCGGATTTACGCTGGCGGTCGGTGAGAAATTTTCGCGAGGCCGAGGCGATCGCCCGTGGTTGGAAAAACCTCGTTAATCATTTTTTTCGAGAGATAAAAGGTAATTTGTTCATCTTCAACGTCCCGTCAATCTGTCCCAAGACTAACACGGAGGAGAAATCATGAAAAACATTAGCCCGAATGTTATAGCTAGCTCGTGAGGAGGGGACATACTGATTTTGTCAGATTTTGATCTCATACCTTAAGATGACAACACCCACGCTATTGGCCTTTAAAAAAAATTGATTATCAAGATTTTTTCAATCTCGGACGAACGCAATTGGCCTTCTAGCTAGGTAGTCAAGTTGCTTGTGTTCTTAGGTTTATCCAATGAACAAATTAAAAAAAAAAGTCATCCATCTTCAATATTAATCAGACAATAATTAAGGCATAGATATTTAGATTAAAAAAAATATTCATCATCTAATTATTATCTATCCCTCTAATTACTTAATTAATTTCTTAAATGATGATTCCTTTTATAATAAAAAAAATTAATTACATACATCTCAGATATTTTTTACGTTCTTCTTTTATATTATACGTAAAAAGATAAATTACGAGATGAATTTATATTCATCCTCTCGGAACTTCAACGATGACTCATGATAGGTGAGATGTCGCCTTCTTAATTAATCTTATCCATTTAAGATCCAGCACTCGACGTATCGATTCCTGATTCGCCAAGTACATCAAATCGAGAATGACACTTCATTAAGAGTCGCATCACATCGGCGTCAAGATTCGTGCCATGGCGGATCGAACCAATAGGAGAAAGACAGCGTTGCGGAACCCCAGAAAGATCTCCTTCCCTCACCTTCCGTGCGGCCGAACGTCTACTGGCACTGTGTGTACCGGGAACCATGGTACGAGTTCGATTCAGTTTTGTTTATTTTTACCTTTTGCCCCTCGAAATGAGTTGAAATTGAAATTTCGTACGGGACGGAGGCGCCGCACGTGCGAACCGTCGATAAAAGGAGGCCGAGGGAACCCTAGAAATTGGACGAGGAGGGGCAGGAGGATCAGGAGGAGGGAAACCATCGGAATGGAGGCGAAGAAGGAGGATGCGAGAGATCAAGATGCTGCATACCTGCTGGTTCGTGTGCCTTGCATTTGTTTGTGAATTATTTATCCCTTTTTTTGGGTGAGATTTTTTAAGATTTGTTTTGCTTTTTCTTGTTTTGCAGAGTTTGATCGAGAGGTGTATTTGGGTTGACAGAAGAGAGTGAGCACGCAGCGGGGGAGGGCATCATCGGCGTCGGTGCCGTCGTTGTTGCGTGCTCACTGCTCTCTCTGTCATCCCGATGATCGGATCCGCAATCGCTGAAAGGACGAGGAGTGTGTGTCGGTCGATCGACACGAGTTCGAGCAGTTAAGATTTTATTTTTCTCTGTTTACTTCGTCCTGGAGCTCCGGTGTCGGGCATCTCATCAGAAGTCTTGGCAGAGTGGGTTTCCAAGGTGCGTTCAGCATGTGATTGCAGGGTGTACTTGTTTTTAAATGTGGACTCTTCTATTTCGCCTGTTTCAGAATGAGAAACCAGGAAAAATTCCATCTTTGGTGAACAGGACGCATTGGGGAATGGAATTTGATGAGCTACACGTCTCTTGCTGCTGCTGGCAGTTGTGCGAGTTTAACGCAGATTACTCTTCTTTGTCCCCTTTGTTATTCTGCAAAATAATCTCTCTTCATCCGACCAAAGAAAAAACTACTCTTTCTTTACACATTCTTACAACGACTAACCTTATTTTCTTTTATTATATTTCTCTGTGCATATGGATGATGTACTGCCACTGGTCCCTAGATTTCCCCACAGGCGCAGTAGTCTACAATGTATCCAAGTTGGTAACCCATCATTGTCCTTGTTTTTTGTTTTTGTTTTTTTCGTTTATGATTGAAAAGCACCCTCTTGTTTCCTAATTAGTTCTATCTTTTGATCCAGGTAACTGATCAGAGAGATCCATCACGAGTTGGGTTTCCAGTTGTTTGTTGGAAATATTTATTCACCTGGTTGTTCATTTGCTTCTCGGCTGGATATCTGTGGCTCTGAGAAAGATCCATGAAACCTTGGTGAGGAGGGCATTGCTTCGGCAGTGGATATTCAAGCTAGATAAATTATTAATATAGCAGCTCGGAGGACATATTTTCTCATCGTGGTGGGTCGTTTTCTGTTCATGCATATAATAAATAATTAAGTGTATTGCTATATGATGAAGTTGTTCTTAATAGATCTCGATTCAAATCTTTGTTCAAAACAAAAACATGAGCTTCCCCAGTCAAACGCAAAATGCATGAATCTTGACAATGTACAATTTTATGTGCATCATTTTGGATAATGAATCTTGACAATGTACAATTTTAGGTGCATCATTTGGTCTTAAGCTACATCAGAAACGGTAGTCTAGAATATTATTCTGTGTAAATGGAGAAAAGAAAATTCGTAGCGTTTATGATTATATAAATATATCATTTGTTTAAATTTTATTTTTATTGATAATCAAGCCATTGCTATGCTCATTATTTTTCTGAAAGAAAATAATTTTTGTGGACCACTTCACTAAACGCATGGAATAATGTGTCTTTCTATTGCTTTGCTCTTTTACCAACCTTTTTCTAACATCTCACGATTACACACCAAAAATTGCTTCATTGTCTGGATCTCATGGCCCTTTTATTTCCTTCTATTCGAGACCCTTTTTTTTTTAAATAATCTTTACCCTCCATCATTAACAGATTTGAAGGAATGAGCTGGTATTCCCATGGCTTGTCAGTTGATGTTTGTGGTTTGAGTAATCCCATGAAACCTCGTTGAGGTGGATTCTCATTCCGTGGTCATATTGAAGCTACATTATCGAAGAAAACTGAGGAAAAAACTTCAGGGTAAGCTCTTATCGGTTACTTATATAGAGTCCCTGGGGCTATGGTGTAGGGTAAGTAACTAGTCATTAATTTATCGATGCTATCATTTTGTTGGGATTACCCACCGCGAGCGCTTCCCAATTTACCCTGGGACCGGTGGAAAACTTTCAACATCCCAGGTTATTCCTCATCTAACTACGCTTACATAGACTTTCTATCATTTTGAAGTCATTATCTGATTGGTTGAGTGGAAAGTTTTGGTATTTTTGAGAAAGCATAGAAGAAAGAATCTCATCTTCTCTCAAATCGGTGAAAGTTAGAGCGCCGATGAGTTGGCCTAGAGGTTGATTGGAAGAAGACCTCGAACATGGGATGTCTGTTACCACACGAAGAAGGGAGACAAAGAATGCCAGTAAGTAGGCTAGGGTCCTTAGCGAAGCTACTTTAACGCTCAAATTAGTGTAGTAGTAGAGGAGAAAACTTGGCAGATGAGCGATGGAAAATGACATGCTTTGTTGAAATTAGGAGGCATGGGATGTCTGTTATTACTTTGATATGCTTCAACTATTTGTCAGCTTTGTTGAAGTATCAATGACATTAGCTCATTTTCTGGATCACAACCTTTGTCAACATCTTCAACATGGACTTCATCTTCACTTGTCGAGTCGGATGTGGTGCTACTTGAAGATTGAGACATATTTGGAGAAAACGAATTATGAGCTAATGAAGAATGATGAATTGTAGAGCAAAATTATCAAAGAATGAAGAGGAAATGAATTCGTCAACTACTTGGAGAATAAAGAATTGTAGAGCACAAGGTGTCTATTTATTTGTTCTTGTCAACGGTTATATTCTAACAGCTATATCACAACGGTTATATTCCAACTGTCATATTACAACAGCTATATTCCAACGACTAGTTTGCAACAATTATATTAATTGACTAGAAATTATAAATGAATTTTAAAAAAGTAAAATAATAGAAAATTATATTAATTTAAAAGGACAATGTTCGAAAATTATATTAATTAAAAATGTACAATAACTAAAAATTACAATAAATAAAAATTACATATTCCATCTCTTCATAATCTCTTGACATAGATGTTGATGGATGATAAATTACTCCTTGTGTCATTTGCGAAGTATCCTTCAAAAGGATTACATATTTCTTTAATTGAACTTTGGCTAAGACAACCTTTGTTTCATTTTAACAGCTTTTGCTTTTATCTCATTAACTTTTAGTTATTTTTGTTTCATTCCAATTTCAGTCATTTTTATGCTTGTATACTCAGTAAACTTTGCAAACATATTATCCAAATTTGTTGTCACACCTTCAATGTCTGATTTCATTTTGCTTTTTCCTTTTCTTTTTGTTTCTTTTTGACCTATTGGACGAGTTTCTTTTTCGTTTAGGTCTACATATAGACTAGCATCTTGGTTAGATGAGGTGTTGCTTACTCCCGACTCCGAGGTTCTTGCCTTTTCGTGTTAACAAGGTGATCAACGGACTGTAGAGTAAACATTGGACGGTATTTTACGATTCTCTACACATGCTCGAGATTAAATGCAATGCTATTATTTTCCTCACGATATTTTTCATACGCAAACCGCAATATATCCTCATCACTATGGCCGCTACGATACACACTATAAATGCTATTGTAATTTGCGTTGAAGTGATATACCTTTTTTGTATGGTATTATGTCAGTGCGATCGTATGATACTTGCATTTCTGTTGGGTGTACCTTGAGGACGATTCTCATTGTAGTAGCTAGCAACACGACCCCAGAAAGCATCCATCTTCTGATCATTGTCGATGATTGGATCATCGCTGATAATGACAAACAATCTGGTCAAAATTTCGACTTCAGACTTACTCCATGTTGATCGTTTTCTTCTACCCGCAGCGTAAGAATCCGCCTTCTCTAAATCAACAACTTCAATTGGAGATTCACGGTCGGACACTTGAGTTTCTGGAACAAAAGTCAGAGTAAATGGATCACTTTCCGTCGGAGATGTAAAAGACATGCCGGTTGCAAGTAGATTGGATGGATAATTTTGTGGATACAGATTATATGGATAATTTGGTGAATATTGACCATATGAGTTATTTGGTGAGTATGGATTATGTGGATAATTTGGTGGATATGAAAATATGGATAATTTAGTGGAGTTTGGGAATTTTGGAAAAAGTATTTTTTAAAAAATTTCTAAAAAAATCACAATTATTTTCATCCATTTCGGAAGAAAATAGTAGAGAGGAGATTTTTAGAGGGAGGGAGGGAAGTGTTTGAAGATTGGAATGAGAGTAATTGGGAGGAGATGTTTGAAGATTGAAATGAGAGTTGTAAGGTGATGAGTATTTATAGATGAATTTTTTTTATTAAAATAGCCGTTTTGACCATTTCATGACCGTTGTGGGCATTTACTAGCCGTTTAGGTGACCGTTGTCGATTTTCAATCGATTACGGCTGCCCCAATCGATTAAAGACATCCTCAATCGCAGCTCCGAATCGATCAGGGACGTATTAGGAGTGCCCCCAATCGATTAGGGACTGCCCAATCGATCGGGGCAGTCCCAATCGATTGGGGATGTCATGTCATCTTTATTGTTTTGATCAATGAACGCGTTCAATCATTGAACGTGTTCATCGCGTCAGCACTTTAACGCACTCGTCGCAATGCTTTTAACACGCGCAGTACGTTCAATTAACACACCGTTCCAGGTACTCTTAGGACCAATACTTTACATTGGTCTTTTGAGTAGGTGAGATTTTATTAGTGGACGTTAATTAAGTATATTGTTATGTAGATGATATATAATTAATGATAAATTGTTAAATTATGATATAATGACTACTCAATTTTGTTGCTATGCCATAGTTTCCTTACTGATGAAAACAGATCTTAGAAGGGAAATGCTAACCTATATGTGGAAGCTTCTAGTAAATTAGATAAAATGCATGTTCACTTTTATATATAACATTGTTTGATAAGTTCCCGAAAATAAGATCAATCAGATTACATACATTGACACACATGTTAGTAAAAGATGATTTGTTCACTCTTAATATTTCTATCAATCCATTTTAGGTCATCACGGAGGAGTAAATCACGAGGACTATTACCTCGAACAGTGACTAACACATAAGAGAGGACAGACACCACCTCACGTGTTAATCATCCGTCCATCTCGTAGAGACCTACACACACAGACATGCATGTGTGTTAAGTACTTCATCTTCTTGCAACCTGAGAGGAATTATCCGGTTAGCCTTAACATGCATGAATGTTCTTACAAAGAGTGGGGATCATTTTGTGTGAGACTCTCTTATCCCTATACAACTGATGAAGCAGAATTACATACTATTTGACTTATGTGTTTGGGTTGGCCCATGGGCATTATGTCACCCATAAGTTTTAATAGTTAATAAAATATAATATATTTATCAAAATATTCAGTAAATTATTATTTTAAAAATATTTTATTTGGCACTATTGAGTTAGGGTTTGAGTACTTGAAAATAATAAAATTAGTGTTAAGGTTTAATAATGGGATAATGTTTGATTGTTATGGTTGCTGGATGAAAATAATATATAAATTTAAATTCATTATGAATATCATGTTTTTATTTTTGCAATCATAAATTTGGTTTGCGTTTAAGAGCATCGTGCATTGTATCTGCTGCGACTACGACACCCGAACAAGTTGTTGGAACATTTTGAATTCGGAAATAATAAATGTATGTACTTGATTTTATCATGTTTCATGGTTTTTGTGTCGGATTTTAGTCAATAGCAAATTTGTATGTTTTAATATTTTCTTAAAGTTTTAATTTTGTTGGAACATTAATCATAAAGTTGCGTGTTTGTCATTCTGATTATTATTATAATCATCACTATCATTATCATTATAATTATCTTTATTATAGATCAACGTTATCATTGTCTAAATCATACTTGGGAAAACATGTTGCAGAAGTAGTAGTGATTGAGCCGCCTACGCCAACATCACATCACCTGTCCGACCTCCTGCCCTTCAGAGATCTCCTTGGACGAATCGAATCAGCCGGCTGGTAACACTTCCTCCTCCTTTGCCGTCCCCACTCCCCCGTCGCCGTCTTCTCCATCACGGCGTCCGTGCTGCTGATCTCGACTTCTTCGTCTTCAGCTTGCCGTTCGAAGCTCGCCACTGCAACACTACCTTTCCTCCTCCCTCCTCCTCAGTTGCCGCCTTATCCATCAAAAGATGAAGCGGAGGCGAAGAGTTGGGAGGGAGAGGAGCAGTGATTTGCATCATCGAATTTATAGGTCTCAGAATGAAAGTTCTTCTTACAAAAAAAAAAATAGTCTCCTTGGTCATTCGATCCATCTCTAACTACACGTTTACAATTAATGAATGATTTTAATCTCTTTAAGTTTAGTAAAACAGAATGGAGGCGGGCGAGAAAAGATACAGCGATAAAAAGGAGATGCAGCAGCAGAGCAAGAGGAGGGACCGAACTGAGGAGCAGCAGCTGCAGCAGCAGCAGCTCCCATGTGGGCGGGGGACCAAGAACAGAGCAAGGAAACAGAGTCCCTCACAGTGCTCCAATCTCCACCACTCGCTCTTTTCTCGCCTCACTGCCCAAAGCAAGACAGAGTAATCAGAACAGAGCACTGCTTGATTGGGAGAGGTCAGAGGGCAGAGCCGCATCGCATTTACTTGACATCCCTGATTGCCTGCGAGTGTGGTGATTAATAATTGAGCTCTCTGATATGCAGTGTTTAATCTGCAAAAGCGAGATTGGTCATAACTACGATACATAATCATAATTACCATCATACTTACTGTGATAGTATTATAATAAAATTATGTTTGGGTGAAATATATGATTATATTTTAAATACTTTTTTTTTAAAAAAATGAGTTGCTCTTTATATTTCTACCCTATCAAACTATTTTCAAAGTTGTATCCCCAGAGGAAGATTTTGATTTTGGCAGGTCCCCTATCAAACACAGCATAAGATCATGCATTAGGAGGGTTCATGCATTCTATAAGCCCAACTTGTATCCTTGAAGCCGAACCGTATAGTATCAGAATGAGGTTGAGCATCTGCTTAATCTCCATATCAAAGTTCTATTAGTGGAGACATTCATTTTAGTTAATTGTAGTCTTAACACAATCGACAAAAGACCTGAATACATGGATTCTTCTCATCTTCTAATGTCATTGTGGTAGACATGTACAGCAGACCACCTAGAGCAGAGATCACACACAACGAAGATAGAATTATGACACCCTCTTCAACTCTCTTCTTATGCCTCAGCCTCCCCTTCCTCGCCGTCACCATCCTTGGTTTCTGACCATGATCCTTTAAAATTAGCTCTCTCTGTTTTGCCGGCCTCGTATGCCCAGTAACAACGGAGGGTGGATCTTGGTGACATTACAGTAGCAGAGGTAGAAAATGTCTGATAGATCAATAGACCACCCTCTGGTAGACCTTGCTCCACCATACCATTGCACTTGTAAGCGTCGAGGTTTATTTTCCGGCCCCAAGTACCTGCCAGTCTTCGTCCCCCAAAGATGGTCACCGCGAGTGAGAATTCATAAGGACCAAAGCACCGAAGAACCCTCTCAACCAGGTCCTGATAAGCCAAGGAGATTGGATTGAAACCCATTGCTTCATAACTAGCATAGCTAAAACCTCCTTCTGGTGTCACATGGATCGTAGATAGCGCCGAACCATGAATTCCATTCATTGAGTACCCACAGGGGTCGAAGTCGAAGTCACATATCTCCATCTCGGGGATGATATCGGAAATCCCTGAGCGGTTTGTCATATCCTTGGAAGAAGAGGCCTGACTTTCTTTTTCCTGTGAATTCTTGTAGAAAACTGATGCTTGATCCGTGTTCAATCCAGTCATGCACATTTCGAGGGTGACCATGGGGAGCTCAGGTTTCTCTGTGGCGTAGTATACATGCCATTGGCGGTTTGAATTGGCAGAATCACTGATAACAGATGCATTACCACCCGATTTCAGGACTCCGAAGAATTGGTCGAGAACAGCAACTTCCTCAGAGAAGCTCCGGTGGGGGGACAGCTGCACATTGGGAAAATTGAAGGTGCCACGGGAATATTTTGCCGATAGGACGGATAGCGAGAGCTCCTCTGCAAGTGCCAAGATTCTAGGAATGGACAAGAGGGGTTTTGTGGTTCCACATGTCTTGAGGATTATCTTGTACGGATATACAAACAAACTCGATTCAGAGAGGACATAGGAATCAAATTCCTTGTTAGAGAGCTGAGAAACAATGGTGCAACAAGCCAAATCTAGGATGGAATCAATTTGTGCCCGCGAAAGGGTTCGCAGTCCCCAGCCATGGGGGTCCAAATGGATGGACTCCCCTGAGAAGGTGATTTCAAGTCGCTTCTCATAGCCCTCGAATCCAATCGGCCAGGCAACAGAAGGATTAGGAGAGTCAACCAGTGAGATCGCCATTAATGAATCAAGCAATGCAAAATTTGAACGACGACGAGACAGACAATTGGAGACCAAAAAGAGTGTGTGAAAAAAAAATGTAGGATATTTTGAAAACAGCTAGCTTGAGATTGACAAAAGCAGAAGAATCAAATAGTGGAATGTATGGGAAATTCTACACTACTGAAGAAGGCGTTTGTATAAATCTCAAGATGGCTTCCTGGCGCACTGTAAAATCATCAAACAATTGGAAAACCACAAGTAATTTAAGAACTAAATCGAGCCAAGATAACCAATATATATAACAAAAACAAACATATTTAGTTGTGGTTTTGATTCTTACGTTGGAGTAGGCAGCAGATTGGAACTTCTTGATTCCGCCGTGTGGTCGAACGTCCTCAATGATGTAGCCGAGGGGAGCTTCGTAGTGCAATGAGCTACTGCTACTGGATTTCTTTTTCCGGCCTTTGGATTCCATTAAAACATTAAAACTCGCTATAAAAAATTGCAGAACCGATCAATCAAGCCTTGAAATACAGTGCAAAATGGCCACCACATGTCCACATTCTTCTGGAAACCAAGAAAAAAAGGTAAAAATTGCATTAAGCTAATAGTTAAGAATTACCACAATCCTCCAAGACCAGCGATGAAACTACATAATACTTCAAATTCAACAAGAACTAAAACAAGAAAGAATACACTAAAAAATCGTGTTTTATTTGCTTCTATGGGTTCATCTCGCTAGGTGGAAAATCGCAAGAAGAAGAACAAAAAATTCAACGAATCGAAACCATTCAAATTTACAACATTTGAACAATTTTATCCCATGTTTGGTACGTTACGACATTGAACACTGCAACCCGCATAGAAGATGCGGATCCACAGCCCCATAAGGAAGAAATTGCTCAGCGACGCGACAACAATCAAAACTAGAAGAAGAGTACTACTTACAATCGAAGGGCGGCCCGTTTCACCGACGGCGATGAGAAGCCACGGATTCGAGCAACTCAGAATGATCCTGGGAAACCCTAGCGCGTGATGGCGAAGAGGAGTCGAGAGAAGGAAGCGGCGAGGAATTGGGAGAAGTGAGCGGTTCTATTTATAGGCAAATGAGACGTCGTCGAGCTCTTGGGGATCGCGGCTTCGAAATCTGATGCGCTGTTTTGAATGTATATTAAAACTTATTACCAACCAATGGAAACTCGTTATTTGTGGGTTCCATCAACTCATCGCCCCATCGGTGGACGAAAGGATACACTGTGTCTTCTCTCCTCGCGGAATCTTTATCCCGCGAATCCACCCGAAATTAAAAAGAGAAAATGTACAATAAGCCCCTGTAGTTCGTATTTCTTAAAATGGATCTTAAATTATTTTTGAATATAAATTTCAGAGAAAATTTCAAATTTCAAATGAATGGGATTATCTAATATCACGGAACAAAGTTAAAGAAAAAAATAATAAATTAATTTGAAAAAGTTTCATTTCACTTGACCAAAACCACGCATCTACAATTAGAGAATTTATGCATACAACTATTTATGGAATTCGACGCACACAATTCAATTTGGCCCACTACTATTTATGCAAACGTACTATTGGGATAATATTTTTAAAAATTCTTAGAGATGGTAAAATAAAATTTCTGCACTCTCTTATTAAGTATTTAATTTGCTGAATAATCATGCAATTATTGATAAATGATTCGTACTTCCACTTTATATATCAATAAGTATATATACAGTCATGTTTAATACTCAATTATACCTTTTTTAATTATATAATTAGAGGTGGTAAGGACGATTCGTTCCTCAACGTTCAATTCATCCCAGAATCAATATGAAAAAGATAAATCATAAAAGTTATTAGTTCAAATACTATAGCTAGCTCACGGGGAGAACGAACACATTGACTTTGCTCGATTTTAACTCTAGGTCTCAAAATAATAACATTCATATACTAATCATTAGTCCATCCCGTAAAGACTTTAATTATATAATTAGAGAAGTGCGATCATCTATATAAAATTTTTATTTAACTGTTAAAATTATCATTTCTAAGCTCAAAGTCTAACCCGCCTTTAATTTTGAAATCTGTCTGTATCTAGATAGAAAATTGATCCGCTATGGATTCGTTAGTCGCCGCCTATGCACAACGAAACTCGAAACAATTTTTTAAAAAAATAATAAATTAAGGCGCCTCCTATGAGGTGTCTTAGTTTATTTTTTTAATTTTATTTTTAAAAATCAACATTTTCTCTAATAAATAGATCCTAAATACATATAATATATCCATAGTATTTAAAATTTATCATTTTGAACACTATAATCTAAGAGAGAAGATTGAATCCTAGAGAAAAATCTTATTAGCTTAAACTCACTATAACCAACCCCTAAATCATTAAATTTTAAACATGAAATATATATAATATATCCCTTGAATATCTAAATTTTATTACTTTGAACATTATAACCTAAGAGGGAAGACTGAACCTAGAGAAAAAATCTTATTAGCTTAAACCAACTATAATTTAACTCTAAATCTTAAAATCTTAAACTCTAAATATACCTCAAATAATTTAAAAAAAAAAAAAAACATTATGTTCCAAGTTGCCAATCAAGTAGCCTTGGGTCCACGTAAAAAAATGTTGGACCAAGTAGTAGATGAACCTGGGGTGATTGGTCGGCCCCACGAAAGTTTCCCATCGGTCACAGGGTAAATCGGGAAGCGCTCGCGGTGGGCGGTCTAGAAGCCCAGCGTCCCAAGGTTCGCACCCCATTTGGAGGAAAAATTCTTAAAATATGCTGTAGCTAGGGATCGAACCGCGGATGCCTAGAATAGCGACTAGTCGGTCTACCATTGCACCATAGCCCCAGGGGCAGCCTTGGATCCACATAGGCTCATAGAAAAGTGGTCTACAACATATCAATTTTCATGTGTATATATAGAGAGAACTGATCTCCTGCGCAACACTTAATGCATAATTATATGCGACATCCAACTCAATTGATTTATCAATCGATTGAAGGAGCCAATCGATTGGAGGCCCCTCATGATCGAGGGTGTCTGTGCACTCCTGACCGCTAGCCCCAGCGACCTCCGACTATAGTCGACCTCAAACTATAACCCAAGAGAAGAAGATGAATCCTAAGGGGGAATATAACTAAATTCAGTTGAAATCCAACCGCTAGTGATCGCGACACTACATCTTGAATCGATTCGACACTGTCCATATATTTTAATCGATTGAGACTTGTCTTAATCATTAAGGCCATACATTTGAACAATTGTTGCATGACCTTAATCGATTAAGAATTAAGGTCATCCTTAATCGATTAACGTCATATTAAGACATGACCTTAATCCATTGAAATCATAATTAATTTATTAATTTTAGTCTTCCAATTAATTGATAGTCTTCCCATGGATTTACTAATCGATAATTATTGTTGATAATTAATTAAATTTTTTTGGGTAATTTAGTATTCAATTATTGAAACCATTAATATGGCGGTGATTGACTAATCTAATCAAAATTTTTGATCGCCAAGATAAATTCAAAAAATAACAAATGGCCCAATAATCATAGCCGGATTGTTTAGAATTATTCTTGCTCATAGCTAATGATTAGTTCATTTTAGCATCCTCACTAATCCATTTTAGGACCAATATAAAAAAGATAAATTATAGAGACTATTAATCGGATACTATGGCTAACGCGTGAGGAGAATAACTATTAACTTTGTCAAATTTTAACACTCAAATTTTATGATAATAATAGTCATATATTAATTATGAATCTATCCGATGAGAATCTACTAAATGTCCTATTAGAAATTGTTTCCCTTTAAGTTAATGGTTCATTCACAAGTGGGTGGCACAAGGACTACTTGCTCACCACTCCCAATTCATTCGCATGATTCACCCAAAATATTTTTTTTGATATATGATTGAAATTTTAGGATATTTGGGAGTTTTATTTTGAAATGATTTTGTAGTGATTATCTTGAGTCTGAGAAGCTAATATATGTTTGGAATAGAGCAGCTGATCAAGTAAGTTTGAGTGTTTGATGATTGCTTACTTATTTTTATTTGACAATAATATCTTATATTAAATTATTTTTTTAATTATCTAAATATAATTTTGATACACCATCGACAATGTTTTATATATTTATTATTATATTTTGAATATTATATCAAAATTAATTTTTAATAATATATATGTTTTAAAAATATATAATTAATAAAAATATAAATATAAAAAAAATGACAAATTTATAAAAATTTATAAAAAATTATGAATATATAAATTATATGAAAATATAAAATTTTATTTAAAACTATGGTGGTAATTTATAAAATGATAAATTATTAAGGGTATAAATATCTACATTTAATGGGTGACTATAAGCAAAAAAGCAGAAGCAGAAAAAAATATTAAATTCTTGCTTCCAGCTTTTGGCTAAAAGTTATAGAAGTTAAAGCAGAATCTGGTATTCACAAACACTCAAAAGTGTTTCTATGTAGCTAGAATCTAAAAAACAACTAGCAGAAGCTCTCCCAAACACTCCCTTAGTGTGGAATGACTTTTCTTGTACATATCTCACAACTTGGCCACAGTGATTCCAATTCGAATAAAAGAAAATATTAAAAGAATATTTAAGTTATATTTTATGCCCATTTAAATAAACTAAAATAATAGACATGTGAATTTATCTTTATAGTTCATGTCAATTAGATATTTCAAATCTTAATTAGGTACCACATCTTGCATGATGTGCCCCTTAAAATTAGCCATTAGATTTGACATTGCAATATTTTTTTTAATAATTCTCATTATATGAATATTATCAATCGTTTATTTTTAGAGCATCTCAACCCTCACAATTAATTAAATGAGATTAATCCCTGTCCATTTAGAGAGCCAAATATGAATGTCACTATGAGATACTTATTCTTAAACGATCTCACTTGCCCAACTAATAGAAGCTTATCCTCTACGTTTCAAAGAATATGAATCTTACCCTCCCTCCCCAAGGCGGAGAATGAGTTTGGGTTGTCGATCGCCAATAGATCGATCACGTTACCTTGCGACGATATTTTCATGGAACAAATCATCTCACAACGAGGAAACACATCAACCCGGCATCTTCAAACTTAAAATTCTGAATTCGCCCAGACTATAAGAGGAACCTTTATGGGAAAAACATCACTACAAGGAATCCATCTTCATGTATTTGCACTAGTAGATGCTATTCTTCACGAGGAGAATCTGACTTCTACTTTGGAATATAGAATATTTATACTTATTGTTTATGTTGTCTTTCGATAAACCTTGTTAGAATTTAACAAAGGAATTTTAAAGAAACTTTTATGAAATCAAGCATCGTCATCGCATCCTTTATTTATTTATTTATTTATTTATACATCTAGATATTCATACTAATTACGATTACAATTCACTGCCCTTTTTCTTTTGTGGATCCACGGGCAAGCTTCGAATCAGAGCTTGAACCAGCACCTGAGCCTGCACCGGATCCTGATCCGGATGCGCTTGGCCCGGGGCCTAACAGACCGGGCAAGGTGACTGAAACTGAACGCGACTCCGACCGAGATTCCGATCTCGACTGCCCGAATCCAGACTCAGATCCCGATTCCGAACCCGAACCAGAGACGGACACACCGGTGCTACCATCCGATCCGATTCCGATCCCCGTGCCAGCTCCCAGTCCGAGTCCCGTGCCCACTCCAAGGTCCATCCTTGTAACCCGGCTCTCGACGACCGAGACAACAAAGAGAGCAAGGAAAAGAGTAGCCAAGAATCGAAGCTCCGAACGAGCCATATGGATCGATCACCAATTACTCACTCACTTCTTTCGCAATTCAACAAACATTGCGACACATACTCTATTTATATCCTCGAAAAGAAGAATGATAGAGCAGAAACTAAGTGGAATGCAGTGCTGTTTCTCATCAAAGAATTTAAGAAGAAAACAACAATTTCTACTTCATAGATGACGCGTTCCACCCACTAAAAAAGCATGAATTATTGGCAGCCGAACAAACTCTTCCATTTCTCTTGATCTCCAACCTAATTAAGTTAATCTGAAGAATAAAGTGACGAACACATTGAGTACAGCTCCCAGCAGAACTTGTACAGTGGTGATCTCCAGCTCCAGTATCCATCACCTTAAATAACTTTATCTCGTGTGGTCGCTTGTCAGAAACACGAAAACATTATCATTAACGTGGTAACATGAAGAAGATATGATGATGCAGTGCAGGGATTCTCTGACCACTAGAATCATTACATCTAGGCAGCTATAGGACAGTAACCCTAAAAGGCCATGGAAGCATGTAATGTAACCAGTAACCACTGTCATGGAAATATATGGTCCACTGTGCTACTACTGGTGCGACTAAGTTTTCATGTTACGTGTCTGACCTGGTGTGCATGCATGGGGCCATCGGCCATGGGCTCGCACCAATTTTACCCTTCACCTTGACCCATTTATGAACTCCTGACCCTGTAAGTAAGTTCCCAGTAAAACTCAGTCCATCCAAAAGAAATGGCAGCTCTTTCCCCTGGCCTCGCCTCAGCGTCACGTTGTTGCGTGAGGCAGCTGCCAAGAGATCGATGTGATTTTACTGTTCTGTGAGTGATGCGGTGGAAGAAAGTAAATCAGAGGCAGGCTCCACACAGTTGCCTGGTACTACTACTTCCTCCACACACAAGGAAGTTTTAACTTTTGGTTGCTCGTTTGTACCGTGTTTGACTTCATTTTTTGTTTATGATATGTATAGGGTTTTTAATCGTATTTTTTTCTCACAAAAATGGAATCTTAGGATATGATTCTCCTAGCTCATCACATTTAATCCTCTTGGTCACACCTTGGTGGTTTCCTATATAAGGATCCCCTGATTCCTCTGTTTCTACACTACTACTACTACTGCTCTGTTGCTTTTGCTTTCCCTTGCAGCTTCTCTCCGACCCCTGCAATGGAATTCTCATTCGAGGGGGCTTCTTCTTTCTGGTGTTACAGGGAAAGAAAGACGGTTTGCTTAGGGAGGGTTTCATTGGAGGTGGTGGTTTCTTGTTTCTGTTCTTATGAGAAAAGAAAGATGGATGGAGTTGATAGAATTGATTTTTGATTTTGGTGCTATCTTTACTGAGCTATCTTTCTTTTTCTTTTTTTTTTAATTTTTTCTTGACCTTGCAAGACTTTTTAATCAAGAGATGATTTTTCTCTTCTCTTGCCCTACTTCTCTTCTTCATCTGTTGCTATCCCTTCTGAGCTGCTCCTTGATTATGATTTAGATTCTGAAATTATCAGTTTCTGATATTTAAAATACATATTACATTTTGTTTGAGAAGTTTTAGTTGTCAGAATTTATCACAATTGTTTTGGTTGTCTACAAATTATGAACAATGTATGACTATTATTCATGTACAATGAGCGTTTCAGTTGGTGTATTTTGTCTACTTCAGGCAGATTCTGGCTGTTAAAGTTTTCTTGGTTGTCTGTGAATCATGAACAATGTTGATGACTTTCTTCATGTACAATTAGCATTTCAGTTACAGATTTATTCAACTATAGGCAGATTCTGGTTGTTAATTTTCACCTAAAAGTAAACGATGTCTGACCGAGTAATGGTATACTGGCAAAATAATCGATCAAACTATTGAGTCAAAACCTCAATCGTTTTAATTATTATTATCAAAGTAAGCAGCAGAATTCACGAGATCATAAGTAATCAACACAGTCGAAGGTGATCAAGTCTACATAGCTGAAGGTGATAGTAGTAATCAGAAATACAGTGGAAAATCAACATGTCAACGCCTACTTCTAGCCGACATACTGAAGGAGCTTACTTTCATTGGGGTAGCAACGACTAGAGGAGCTTCAGGGGAGTCGCTGATGGCGAATTTCTCGTGCATGAAGCGACTGTCGACGATGGATTCCTCTTTAGGGACGATCTTGTAGCAATAGCAGGTCTTCAATCCTTGCTGGTTCTTGTAGCATTCGTGGTTGCTATCCTTGACTTGCTGAAAATTCCAGACAACACCAAATTTGCCCACGGTTGCAACTAGATGCCTCTCCTGTTTACCGTGCTCAGTCACCTGAAATTGAGAGGAGATTGACATTTTGAAACTAGAAATGGAAGAGCAATGAACAGGAAAAAAAACAAAGTGTAATTAGCAAGGCGAACAATCTAATACAGCCTACTGTTTGGTAATTATAATGAAAGTTAAACTACAACTAATATCGGCTCGTTTTTATTTTCTACTAAACTAGAGATGTTCTAAATAATTCCTTAGCAAATCACAAAGCTCTTGGACAACTACAAACTTTTAGATTTTGTGCCGACCATTCAGAGGATTTTACGTCTCCAGCTATTGAAAAGAATCAAGAATGTCAAACAAAAGGTCTGCATTTACAAAAGTATGGAAACAGATAAGCTGATTTAACAGTAGGCACATTCCTTCATGCTTGCCAGTTTCTATTACACATTGAGGGGGACATGTATATATACATATCAGACAAGTTAATTTACATAATCCATGTTAACAAACACATTTGCAATAAAATTTTCCTGTAGACTTTCGAGAAGATAGGATGTGATAAAGTAATGATAAGTGTCCCATTGATGATTTAGTTCTGTTTCAGTTAGAATGCAGATATTAATCAACCTCATAAATTCAAGATATTGCCACAAGAATCTCAATTTTAATTCTCAATTTTAAAAACGTTAGCACGGATCAAAATTTCAAAAAATGGCCAAGATTGAAAGTCCAGCAAAAGTTATCAAGAATAGGTGGATTTGGGCTTGGAAGACAGACACAAAGACAAGGAATAATTAATTGTCTGATCCTTCGAAAAAAAAATCTGACAAAATAGTTGATCAAATATTAGTAGCTGTTCTCCCTTGGCGAAGTCCATTGCAGAACAATGGTCTTTTGTTGCCAAACTTAACTAATTAGCTTTTGAAGATCACCAGAGCAGAGACAAATAGCTAAAGGTATGCAAAAGAATTAATTTAGCATATACATTAAGGGCTTCCATATCATCAAACTTAAAATTGTGGCCGAACATCACATACAGGTGCACAAATGAAGCCTCTTAGTTCAGTTTCCAAAGATTACAAAGCACAATTTGAATACAACAGACAATCCGAAGAGCAGGTTTAACTAATTTCACTTTCTAAAGATTACAAAATCTACTAGACATTCTTGGCGGCAGATACATCTGAGATTTAGAAACATAACAAAATTAACTTTGAAGGGAGGCTTTCGAAAGGTGAAATACAGAAGCTCTCAGTAACAAAAAAAAAAAAAAAGAAAAGAAAAACTCGAGCAAGCATGAATGATTTCAATAAGCAGAAAAAGACAGAAAAAAAAGAAGAATCGCAGATCCAATGGACATGAAATATATCTTAAGTCAATTAAAATTTAGAAGGGAATGAAAAAGTGCGTGATAAAAATATAACATCAGAGTAAAGTATGAGAATTTGTGCCATACCCATGAAAATTGACCCTTGTGGAGCTTATTGTTCGAGCCTGCAAGATGTGAGTCCAATGGAGTAAGCTTCAGTAACCTTGGAGCAGCAATTCGTTGCCCCATTCTCCCACTAAAACCAGTCTTCTCCTTTCCATCTTTGTCCTTGAAGACTGTGCTTATGAGGATTAAATATGTGTCTGTCGTCCCCAAAATCCATCTTCCATCAAAAGTGACATCAACATGAGTAACTGGTGATCCAAGTCCAGGGAATGCCGTCTTTGCCATCCTCATAGAACTTTTTGAATAGAGACGTATCTTCCCATCCAGAGACCCAACAACAATTGAACCATCACCTGTGGAAGCAAAACATTGGAAGTTTGTACCCCTAGAGAACTGGTGACCTTGTGTCCAATCCAACACTGGGGATTCCATTGCATTTGCAAGGTTCTGAACTATCCCTCTGCGGTCTCTCATATCCCAACGGCAAAGACGATTGTCATCTAGGCCCAAGAAGGTTGACTCTGATGGGTCCAATTGAGCACCCTTGGAGTCATTTGTGATATCTCGCATGGTAATATCAGTTCCATCCTTCTCAAACTTCCACTCAGAAACAATCTTTCCAGTCTCAATGTCCAGTTGATGAACCCCGGACGCATGGGGTTTCCCAGCTTGTACTGGGCTCATCAACAACATATTGGTTTCTGCCCTCATCAAAAGTGCCTTCTTTGGAGTCGAATACCTGTCCCTTTGGTTTCCATTCCCAGAAATCTTCACTGAAACCCCTTCCCATGAACCCCATGACTAAAGTTCCTTAGAACCTGTATTCCATAATTACCCACCAAGAAACTATTGTCAAGCGCTCCCAGAGCAAGGCTTTGTATGCCACCTTCATCTGCCTCCTCCTCAAACTCGTTCATCAGGTCCTCGTTTAGCCTGCTCGGGGTGGCCAATCCTGGACTCTTCTCAAAGCTTTCCTCCGCATCCGCCCAAATACTGTCCTCTTCCACCTCCGGCTGTGCCCACGCCATGAAATCCTTCCCAAACACCTTTACCTTGTTCTGTTCGGTCGCTTGGAAGCCATAGGTGTTCTCAAAGAGGCAACTTTGGTACTGTTCCTGGAACCCCTGGTATGCTTCGGGGGTGAAGAACTTAATGGCCCACACCCCATCAGCGACAAAATCCACTCGACGCTGGTCACAAAAAGTCTTAAGCTGGAGCTCCGGGGCGACCCTGGCACGGACCTTGCCGCCGATCCGCAAGAACCAAGGCGACGAGGACGGGATCTCGTCGTCCCCATCGGAGTCTCCGGAGTTCGAAGGACGGAAGAACGCATAGGCAGTGAGTTTATCGGAGACGACCCAACGGGCGGCCGGGGAGTGGCCGCCAATATGGAGGTACAACTTGACGGCATTATTGGAGCTGGGATTGAAGGAGGGAGACGAAGAGATAGGCTTGGAGTACTTGAGCTTCAGCGATTGAAGCTTCCGATTTACCTCCTCAAGGGAGGTGGAGGGGGCTAGGGTTTCACCCGATCGATGCACGCCGCGGCTTCGATCAAGTTGTTCTCCTCCGCCTTCTTCTTCCACTTCCCGTTCTTCGCCTCCCTCTACGTCTTCTTCTTCCTCGGTCTCGGAAAGCTCCAAGCCCTCGCGGCTGTGAGATCCACCCATGGCGAAGCGAAGGCGGCCAAAGAGCGAGAGAGAGAGAGAGAGAGATTTGAATTCGAGATGACGAAGAGGCGGCCAATGTAACTTCCTTAAAAGGGTTTAACGTTACCCATCGGTGCGTCGAAGACACGCGTACGCGTCTTGTTATATATCGAAAATAATTTATCTACTGCACCAAAGTTACCCAAAGGGATACCCTCTTTGTAATTGACCAATAACGCGGCCTCGGTCAATCCGTATATGTTTTAAATTAAAATTTATATTATACATTATCTTAGAAATCTTCATCGCTAAGTATATTCGAATTGTAAGACTTCTAGATCTAATTCATTTATAGATCAAAAGGGACAAAAACTAGAGGAGTTGGCGAATGTCTACTAACTATTTTTTTTTAGATTCTAATTATATAAAAATATTTTTGAATATTTATAAATTTCAAATTTTACTTTAATTTTTATAATTTTTTTTTCAAAAGTTATAAAAAAAAATTTGATACTTTTATTTGCTACTTTTTTATTTATGATATAAAATTAAAAGTTAATATTTATGTTCTTAAATAATTTATTATTTTACATAATTATTTTAAAATAATTTTTTATATTTTTATATAATTTATATTTTCAAAATTATATATATATATATATTTATATTTACATAAAT
Organism: Boesenbergia rotunda; assembly: GCA_024364735.1. Lineage (NCBI taxonomy): Eukaryota > Viridiplantae > Streptophyta > Magnoliopsida > Zingiberales > Zingiberaceae > Boesenbergia > Boesenbergia rotunda. The sequence continues at coordinate 884,368 of JAGFNQ010001747.1, forward strand.
TATGTTATTTTTTATATATTTATTTTTATTAATTTTATATATTTTTTAAACATTCATATTATTAAAAAAATTATTTTTGATATAATATTTCAAAATATAATAATAATTATATAAATATTTAAAATATAATAATAATTATATAAACATATTATTGATAGTGTATCAAAATTATATTTATATAATTAAAAAAATTAATTTATATAGTTTAAGAATATTATTATCATTTAATTAAAAATTAAGCTAGGAAGTAATTATTCATACAAACACTCAAACTTTATCACGTATTAATTTTTGGATTCTATTTTCAAACACTCTATAAGCTTCTCATTAACTTCAAAATAATATCTGCAAGAATTACTTTTAAATAAGCAAAAGCTCTCCCAAATAATCCCTAAAATATAAAAGATAGTTACTAACTTTTATGGTAATTTCTATCATGTATAGTTGTTAAATCATAATCAAATAATATTCATTTGAAGTATAATAAATATTATTTTGTTCGTTAAAATATTATTTTAATTGAGTTATCATTAGTAAATAGAAAACAAAATTAATATAAAGATACTTTTGTAGAAATTAACAACTAGTTTCTATATGTTATAGAAGATGGATGTTAGCTTTTACACTATCGATCATAATTAAATAATTTTCATTAATTGAAATATAATAAGTGTCATAAGTCTCCATTAATTATTTTATACATTGAAATATTATTTTTTTGGGTGGTTCAAATCAAATAGGTCACTCATTTAACTTTAATTGGAAATGTGACGTTTATCCAACGAAAATGCAAATGTTGAACGTTTTTTTATTTTTGTCCTACAAAAATACGACTTTATTTTTTTTAAAAAAAATATAAGGTCTAAAAATTATAACTACGCTATTCTTTTCATTTATTTGCAATGTAATTAACAAGTTATGTCAAAAATAAATTTATTCCTATATTTATTACATACGAAAATTATGAATTTAATTTAATTTTCTCTATATACTTTTAATTTGTATGCACCGTATAATTACTCCTCCTATCTAACAAAGCCAACTTCCATATATATGAACCATCACTATGCATTCCAAATAGAAGCTCTTATGTTATTATCACACCCCCATGTTATGCCTAACACTTATATGTATTCGTAAATTAATCTCCCCAGGGCCGGCCCTGGGTTTCGAAGGGCCCTGTACAAAAAAAATCTTTATATTTATAAAAAATAACAAAATGATGTTATAAAAAAATTCATTAACATAGAGGAAGAAAATGTTTACTTGAGTATTTTTTGATATTTTTTTAAAAAATACATAATGTTTTAAAATTTATATTTATATTTTTTTAATTTAATTTTGATATTATTTTATTAGTATTGAAGATCATATCATTTTAATTAATTTTCTTTGAGTGAATTCATATTTATTATATTATATATTACTTAAAAAATTTAAAAATTTTTAAAAAGAGGGCCCCACCTCAGGTGGGGCCCTGTGCACCGGCCCCAGGTTGACCACCCTGGGGCCGGCTCTGATTATCTCCCTAGTCGTGAGACCGATTCTGAAGGGACCGTTGATGTAATGAACCTACCTTCTTACACTATTTTCAAATTGAAGAATTATTGCATGAAATTTGTTGAATTTTTTTATAATATGTATTTCCTTAAACTATTCTATATATGGCTAAGTAAATATAAAAAATAAGTTGACTAAAATGACTAAATCTCAATTTAGTATTCTCATTTGTGTTTTAAACTTTGAAAGATCAATCTATCACATTTGAATAATTAAACCTTAAATAAGAAATAGCAATCCACAATTTGTATTTATATTTATATTTGAGTTTTAAATATTTAGTGAGGTAACCTTTGCCTCTAAAAGAGTTTATTTTTTGATATAGCATGTTTAGTCATATCTACTCCAAGTGAATCCATGATTGTTATATCACTCAAAGGTTCATGCATTAATACAAAAACGTCTCTTTCTTATTTTCTATATATCACTAAATATGCATGTACTATATCTTTTTAGATATAGTGCCCTCTCAAAATCTTTTATATATATATATATATATATATATATATATATATATATATATATATATATATATATATATATATATATATATATATATATAGTGTTCGGCTGCGGACGGGCTGTGCGGATGCGCTGCGGACCACTCCGACGTGGCTGCTGCGTGGACAAAAAAAAACCAAAACCAAATACGCAGCAGCAGCCATTCACCATTTTGCTCTCGCGCCCGCACGACCCCTCTCTCGCCGAACCCTAATCGCCTCCTCTCTCGCGCGTGCCCCTGCCCCTGCCCCTGCGTGCCGTGGTCCGGCGATCCCCCACCGCGTCGGAGTGGTCCGTCTCGCGCCTGCCCCTCGCGACCACAGCTCTCTTTCTCGCAGCTCTCTTTCCCTCTTTCCCGCAGCGAACCCTCACCCTTGCCCTCGCGTCCCGCAGCCCGTGAGCTCGTGCCGACGCCTTCCCATCCCTCGGCACTGCGCGTGGATCCTGCGAGCGGAAACCCTAGGCGAAACAAAAGGATCCCTGCCGCCAGCGGAAACCCTAGAGCTCGTGCCATATTCTGGGGAAAGCAACAGAAGGTGAAGAGTTTACCTTAAGTTCACAGTATCCTTGCATTTTCTTTGCTTGATCCAGTGATGTCTTAAACCCACAGCAGACTCTACTGCCTGAACAACATCAATCTCAATCACTCTGGTCTAGTCGGCACTTTGTGTGATGCTATATTTGAAGAAGATTTTCATGGTGAGAAAGTGAGGTATTGATGTTATAACTCCTCTTCAGAAACATTAGTAGAGCAAATTTCATAATTTTGTTTTATGATGTTGTATAAAGTATCTTTAATTCCTTTTTTTGTTGTGTTTTTAGTGATGGATAAGTACCTTCCATGGTGGGTGCTTGCAATTGGGTGCTTATGGGAATCAGTTTCGTAGAACTAAATATCTCAAGTTTATGGTCAAATATTGATAGTCATGGGAGTGCTGCTAGTGCTTGGACTTTTATATGGTAGGTGTTGTATTGACTGCCTTTTTATGCTTTTTATGGATTTACATTTACTTGTCTTAGCAAAGATATGTTACTTATGCATTGGCAATCCACAAAGATGTTACAAATTCTAGATTGCTCCCGATTAGTTTTTTTTTTATAACCATAACATTTAGCAACTTGATATGGTTTAATTCTTCTTTCATTTGGCAAGGGATATTTCCATTTAATTTGTGGCAGCTATTGTTTAATTCTTCTTTCAGTGGTTTTTAGTTGCTTGAGCAACCCAGATGCTTATATTTGCCTAATCCCCTTACCAGGATGCACCCATTGCTATCAAGCTGTGGGAACAAAGAATTGGTTGTCTCTTTGATCGAGCGGAATATAAGCAAGTCGTATGCATGGTTATTTCAAACATGATTGTGATCATTGGGGCTTTGCTTCATGGTTGGAACTTTTCAGTCGAGCCATAGTGTTTGTATTTCAACATAAGCGCCATGTGCAAATCCAACAAGTTTCTCAGTGAGTCTGCTATGATTATCTCTTACCAAGATGTCAACTTTACCAGCGGTAGGAAGATAAAACGATCGAGAAAGTGACTTCAGACCTATTGTTCTTGTCGCCTCGAGGAAACTTTTGCCTTGATATATTCAAATAATCGTATGGTGTTTACATTGTGTGGTTTGTTTTGGTATGTGTTGGAAGCTTGTAACTTCCATCTAAATTTCCTACTTTCCTTCATTCGAGTGTTGGTATGTGTTGGACCAACTTGTACGTTGCATGGATTATCTGGTTTAATTGCAATATTAGTTAACTCGTCTGACCTTATTTTCAATGAAGGAAAAAACATTTTATTGTGCGTTCCATGTTCATTTTATTGGCTTTGTATTCTATCGTGATGGTAAAAGAGAATTCGTTCTTTTCAATTTTTTTTGTTAATTCGTTTTAGAATTAATATAGAGGAGATAAATTATGATATTAGTTTGAATGTTGTGGTTAATACTTAGAAAGGATGAACATATTAGTTTTATTAGATTTTGATCTTCAAATTTGAATAGGACAATATCGTACATTAGCTTAGCTTTATATTGTGTTTGTGCTACTTATGCGTATATTGAATTAAATTAAATTAATAAAATAATTATTTAAAAAATGAAAGCACGCAAGATATTGGTAAACTATTTTTAATGAATTTTAAAAATAATTTTTCAAACAATCAGGTACATGTATCGTACTGATTTACCTACGTTGTAATTTTTAATTTTTTAAACATCTATTGGAACATTTTAGTTTGGTGCTAAATCTATAACCTCTTTCGTCTTCATTTAGTTATTGTTGAATTGTTGATGTGTGAGATTAACATGTGAAATTTTCGGCCATCGTTATTGCTATCTTCGCCCTCATCCCTTGTTTGGCTTTTATCTCGTCGCACAATTACCTTGTTCGTCTTGAGGGGAATCACAGACGAAAGAATAACGGTTGGATGGGTAAGGGACACATCATCCTCAGTGTCGAAGCATTCAAATTTTCCTTTTGCTTGATGGCCAAGATCATTCATAATTTGATAAGATCATACACAATTACAAATGAAATCATCTATGAAAAGATACATTTTGTTCTTCATAATTCAACAAAAATCTGCAACATTTTACTTGTTGAGTTGACTACCATGTATCCCTAGTATCAAAAAGACGAGAACTCTTTGGGTCGAAAAACCTCATAAGAACCACGCGGTTAAGCTTGAAATCATCTACTCTAATTCATCATTTTGGTTATAAATTAGGGCTTGTTAGTCACAGAATTGAAAAATTGACCAAATTCTCACTTGTTTTGGAGTAGAAAAAATGTATATACGAAGAGCATATACACTGCAAAGCACGAGTGATCAATAAACAACAATGGCAAGTAAGGTATGCCCACATCACACTTGAAAAAACTCTTTGGAAGCAGAAATTGAAAAAATAACAATTAAATGTCAGAAGAAAAAAAAAACAAAGAGTGCCTAATAGCTTCGTCCCCAGTATGCCCACTTCTTTGCAGGCTTTCCTGAAGCAAAGCAAAGAGTGCCTGCAAATAATATGAGCAAATAAAATTTATGATGGTCCAGTAGTGTGGCATTCGACATGTAAAACAAAGAAAATGCTGATAAAGATGGCACTAAAATTGTAAACCAGACGAAATCCAACAATTTTGCAAGGGTGAAAGAAAATTGATGTTAAAAACTGAAGCATAAATCATAATATGGTTTTAATGAAAAGAACAATACTCATCAAAAAGAAACAAAAACAAATCATATCAAGATGTTGATTCCAGCAATTTTTTTCTTCAAATCAAAGATCTATATATCTATGAATTAGAAAAGATCCACTAAGGTTCAGAATAATCCTACGCTCTAATAAAGCTAAGTACGTTGGACAAAATAAAACTTGGAAGGAGGATAATATGTCTAGAGATGATTATCTTTTGTATCATGAACTTTGTAATCAAGATTTATCCACTTGCTTTCTATATGAATAGGGTCTTGAAGTAGGGTATGTAATCATGAGGTGTACTTTGTGGAGATCAACATAAAATATAAGGGTGAAAAAAGAGTTCCTAAAAGAAATAGATTGATTAAAGGGTACCTTCAGGGAGTCTTGGCTGATCAAATGGGATGCATAGGGTCTTGGCAGCTCCAAGTTCACCCTTTGTTCGAGTTTTTTACATCCTTCTCAACGTCCTGTAGATCAATGAACATAAACAACACCAGTTGTCAGCTACAACATTCGGAATTGTTAAAGAGGCAAAAAAAAAAAAAACAAAACAGATAAGCAACATAAATATTAGTTTACTACAGTGATCTTTAATGGGCTTGAAGCCAACTAATGTATACAACTAAACCAATAGAACACCAATATGATAAACAATGCAAACACAACAAATGTTCTTTGGAAAAACAATTGATGACAATAAATTAGTTCATCCTGTGAATAAATAACAGCACATTGAGATGTTTCAGCTTTTAACCCCTTATACCATCCCAAAAAAATAAGTTTTTCAAATTAAATCATAAAAGTTGGCTGAACGGCTTATGACAAAAATCTCTTAATTATGGAAAAGGATGTACCTCTTCATCACACCAAGGAGCAAGGATCATCTTTTTATCATTCAGAGCAGAGGCAAACTCATCCCAAGTGTTGACAACCTTTACGCATGCATCTCTCTTCTGTTTTGCAGCATTAAACAAACATTCCTGGATGCTTGTGAGTATCTCTTTCACTTGATCCACCAAAGTTCCCATTGGTATATCTGTTTTAGCACCATTGTCACGACGAACAACTCGTACCTGCAGAGTTGAATGCGAGATTTCTCACCTTTTAAATAACAAAATGATACAATGAACAAAACCCATCTGAGGATCATCCAAATGACTAAAAAAACTACAATAGAACCCCACTTCCACAGGCAAAACAGCTTGACCAACTAATAAAAGTTCGTTTCAGCAACATGTCTGGCATTGTCTATTGTCTTTCAAAAAGCAAATGTGTTGAAGTATCCAAATACTTAACAAAATGCAAGATAAAAACTGTGCACTACCACGCTGGTTTGTGTTCATGTATGCTACGAAGAATCTTACCAAGCAGCGTTTTATTATCCACCATACCTTATCAAAATCAATCGAAAGTTACTACCAAGAATCTGGAAGGGCTGGAAGAGATAATCTTCCAGCAACATGCATTATTTTCTATCAAAAGAAAGACTTCAGTCGAGTTGTTTGCATGCTACGGAATGGAGAAGGTTCTAAAAGGGAGAGGTTTAAGACATCAATGGATCAAGCAAAGAAAATGCAAGGATACTGTGAACTTAAGGTAAACTCTTCACCTTCTGTTGCTTTCCCCAGAATATGGCACGAGCTCTAGGGTTTCCGCCGGCGGCAGGGATCCTTTTGTTTCGCCTAGGGTTTCCGCTCGCAGGATCCACGCGCAGTGCCGAGGGATGGGAAGGCGTCGGCACGAGCTCACGGGCTGCGGGACGCGAGGGCAAGGCCGAGGGTTCGCTGCGGGAAAGAGGGAAAGAGAGCTGTGAGAAAGAGAGCTGTGGTCGCGAGGGGCAGGCGCGAGACGGACCACTCCGACGCGGTGGGGGATCGCCGGACCATGGCACGCAGGGGCAGGGGCAGGGGCAGGGGCACGCGCGAGAGAGGAGGCGATTAGGGTTCGGCGAGAGAGGGGTCGTGCGGGCGCGAGAGCAAAATGGTGAATGGCTGCTGTTGCGTATTTGGTTTTGGTTTTTTTATCCACGCAGCAGCCACGTCGGAATGGTCCGCAGCGCATCCGCACAGCCCGTCCGCAGCCGAACACTTCTCTCTCTCTCTCTCTCTCTCTCTCTCTCTCTCTCTCTCTCTCTCTCTCTATATATATATATATATATATATATATATATAGCGTGTGTGTATTTGTGCTAAGTCTTTACTCTTAAAAGATATATATTTTTCGATATGCATGTTTAGTCATATACCTAGCATGAACCGTATTTTCTTACCTTACATACAAGGTTCATGCACTAATCTAAATGCCCCTTCTTATTTTCTATATCCCACTAGATATGCATTTACTATAGTGTATGTGATGAATCAAGCAGTAGACAAATTGAATCTGGGATGACCGGTCCGGCCTCACGAAAGTTTCCCATCGGTCATCAGGGTAAATCGGGAAGCACTTGCGGTGGCCAGTCTAGAAGCCCAGCGTCCCAGGGTTTGCGCCCCATTTGGAGGAAAAATTCTTGCAAAATGTGCCGTAGCTGGGGATCAAACCGCGGATGCCTGATCTCAAAAAGCCTTGAATAAGAAATAATAATCTATTATTTGTGTATTTTTGCACTTAAAAAATCATATATTTTTAAAATGGTTCATGTACTAATTAATCTAAATATCTCTTTCTTATTTTATGCATTTACCATATAATTTTAGATATAGTCTTCTTAAAATCGTTATATATACTATCTAACCTCATCTAGTTTACCAACATAAGTCAACATCAACTTTGTAAACAAAAAATGGTGCGAGAAACCATTCCTTTTCTTGTATTAACGATCTTGGTGCAATGCTTTTGTGGTATCCATGGAGCGAGGGTGCTTTCAACAAGTCTTGTAGGAGGAGAGATTCACAAATCTATGCTACCAAGTTTAAGAGAATTTGAAGCTCCTGGTGGTCTGAATCCCATTCACCATAAAGAGAATCTGATACAACAAGTTCAAGATTCTGAATCATACAAATTCATTGAAGCTTCTAGTGGCCCAGATTCCATTCACCACAAAGAGAGAGTGATGGAACAAGTTCAGAATGACGAGTCATATAAAATTATACGAGAAGCTCCTAGTAACTTAGATCCCATTCGTTGCACAAAGAGCATGATGCAATTAATTCAAGATGGTGAGACATACAAAACCATGCAAGATGCTCCTAGTGGTCTGGATCTCATTTACAATAGAGAAAATGTGATGCAACAAGTTCAAGATAGTGAATTATGCAAAATCATGCAAGAAATTCCAGGTGGCCTGGATCCACTTCAAGATAGTGAATCACACAAAATCATGCGAGAAGTTCCTGGTGGCCCGGATCCACTTCACAATAGAGAAATAAGTATGATGCAACAAGTTCAAGATAGTGAGTCACACAAAATCATGCGAGAAGTTCCTACTGGCCCGGATCCACTTCACAATAGAAAGAGACTAATGTAATAAGTTCAATATGATGAGTCATATAGAACCAAACTAGAAGACATGGCTAGCTGCATCTCATTAACCATTGAGGCAACATGATGTAATAAGTTCCTTGAACAACGTTGCAAATCAATCCAATAAAAGTACATTCTAGTACTGAATGTTGAAATAAAACTTCAATGGCTAAGAGTTCTACATGAATATTTGTTATGGAACAAACTCGTTTATGTCGTCTGATCCGGTCGGATGAATTTTTGGAGGAGGATCGGGGGCCCGGTCGGGTTCGATGAAGAATAACCCGGATCGGAGCTAGGAGGCCACTCGGGGTCAGTCACCCGAGGTCGGCCACTCGGGGTCACTCACCCGAGGTCGGCCACTCGGGGTCAGTCACCCGAGGTCGGTCACTCGGGGTCAGTCACCCGAGGTCGGCCCCTCGGGGTCAGTCACCCGAGGTCGGCCCCTCGGGGTCAGTCACCCGAGGGCGGCCACTCGGGGTCAGCCACCCAAGGTCGATCACTCGGCTCGATCGTCTCTAGCCGAACGCCCCAAGTTCGCCCCGCGCGTAAAGACCCATGACTCGAACTATGGTTTAGGACTTGCCGGCTAAGTAATAAAAGGACCCCCTCTGCAATAATGAGGTAGCAGACTGTGGACATAATCATCACCTGACACAACCGCCTGACAGAGCCGCATAACATTAAGGAGGATCAGAAAAGACAGGCCCGACAGGGTGTCAGGCGGCTGTGTCAGCCTCACGAAGCCACCAAAGCTGCCAATTATGCAGTCTGACAAATGACTGATCCTTAATGAGATATGACATCTCTGACAGGGCCGAGAGCCTTCTTGCCCCCTATATAAACCCCCCTTTGGGCTCCAGAAAGGGTCGCTGCCATTTTGCAACCACACCACTACTTTGTGAACCCCATTTTGGTCCGAGCCGAGTGCCCTGAGCCTCGGCCTTATTTGAGCCCGAGTCCGACCTCCCGAGCTCTAGCAGACCGGGTCATCTTGGTCAGACCGAGTCATCCGATTGAGAACCGGTCTTCGCTTGTCGACAGGATCAAATTTGGCGCCGTCTGTGGGAATCAGCCTGATCGAAAGCCGAAGATGAGTGACTCCAACCGGGTGACCGTTACTCTCTCACAAGAAGACCTCGACCTGCTAGTGGAAGCAAAGGTGAAGAAATTGGCTGAAGCACAACAAGCAGCCGCCCGACTCACTCAGGCAGGCCCAGCCGAGCACACTGCTCGTGTGGGCACTGAGGGGGGGGGGGTTCGCCAAGAGAACATCCCTCATTTCCACCGGCACTGTTTGGCCCGACTGAGGGAGCAGGACAATCAGACCCGCATGAGGCTACATCCAGCCATACCAGAGTTAGCAAAGGGAAGACCCCCCTTGTGCTGACCCCAACGGAGCGCACGGGGTTCCCCTTCTCCAGCCGAATCTTGCAAGAGCCGCTGCCCAAGCATTTCCGAATCCCGTCCATCACTGAGTACGGTGGAATTGCTGATCCCGAGGAGCATTTAATGAAGTTTGAGAACGCTTCAATGCTACATCAATATACGGATGGGGTAAAATGCCGAGCCTTCCTGACCACTTTGGCCGGGAAGGCCCAACGATGGTTTGACAGACTGCCGGAGGGATCCGTGAGAGAATTTGCTGACTTCAAAAGATTGTTCCTCCAGCATTTCGCGAGCAGCAAAAGACACCACAAAACCAGCCTCAACCTTTTTACCCTGAAGCAAGGCTCCAAAGAGCCCCTCAAGGCGTACATCAAAAGGTTCAATCAAGTTGCATTGGACGTACCCACTGCCACGTCTGAGGTGCTAGTCAGTGCCTTTGCACAAGGCCTGCAGGAGGGCGAGTTTTTCAGATCCTTGATCCGAAAACCCCCGAAGGATTTTGAGAGCCTCCTTGGCAAAGCCAGTAAATATGTGGATGTGGAAGAGGCACAGGCTGCCAGGCGACCAGAGGTCAGACCAGCTCCTGAAATCACTCAGCATCATCATAGGAGTGCGCCTCCGGGAGGACCTCTCCGAAGTCCCAGAGCATTGGGACACCGACAAGGAACCGAGAGGGGAATAGTTCAGCAAGTAGCCCAGGGTTGTCTCCCTTCCAAGTGGCAACCCTACTGTTCTTTTTACAACAGCCATACCCATGACCTGCAGGACTGCTGGCAGGCCGGAAGAGGTCGGGGTCGTGCCGGACGGGGCAGTCCGAGAGGAGCCCAACAGGGAGGCAGCGGAGGTCGAGGGAGAACAGCGCAGAACTAGTCAGAGGTCAATGCTCGATTGACCAACCCCACGGCCAGACAACTGTTCCCGACCTCCACCTCTCCGGGGGGCGGCAATGCTAATGAGGAACAGGCCAACCAGCAGAATGCAGTACACGGGGCCATTCACGTGATTTCTGGTGGCCCCACCTATGGAGATTCCAACCGAGCTCGGAAGTCGCAAGTTAGGCGACTCGATATCTACCAAGTGGGCTGCAGCTCTGCCCAAGCTCAGGGACCGCAGATCAGTTTCGGCCCCTCAGATTTACAAGGAATAGAAGTACCTTATGACGACGCCCTGGTCATCACTGCAATCATAGCTAATTACCAGATTCATAGAACCATTGTGGACACGGGAAGTTCGGTAAACATCTTATACTTGAAAGCTTTTGAACAATTGCAGATTGAAACTGCTGAGCTCCAGCCCGTGGCCACACCTCTGTTCGGGTTCACGGGAAATGAAGTCCAGCCGCTGGGCCAAATCAAATTGGCCATCTCACTCGGCGAGGAACCTTTGAGGAGGACTCGGTGGTCTACCTTCCTGGTGGTGGATGTCCCCTCGGCCTATAACGCCATTTTGGGTCGACCGACTCTAAATGAGTTCCGAGCCGTGACGTCCACCTTCTACTTAAAGGTTAAGTTCCCCGTGGGTGATCGAGTCAGCGAAGTTAAAGGAGATCAGAAGGTTGCCCGCCGATGTTACGTGGATGATGTCCGAGTGGAAGTAAGGAAGACCTTCCGAGCTCCGCCGGCCAACTGCAACATGGTACATTCCTCTCAGCCTTCCCCCTGGGCTGAGCTGATAGAAGAAAAAGAAGAGGTCCAACTCTTGCCTAACCGAGAAGAAATCAAAGTAAGAATAGCTCCTGGGCTACCGCCCGACCTCCGGCAACAGCTGATAAAATGCCTAACTCAGAACCAGGATGTCTTCGCCTGGTCCCAGCAAGACTTGAAAGGGGTCAGGCCAGAGGTCATGGAGCACAAGCTGTACGTTTACCCGGACGCCCGACCTGTGAAGCAAAGAAAAAGAGACTTCAGTCTTGAGCAGAACAAGATCATCCAGGCCGAGGTAGAAAGGTTGCTGGAAGCGGGACATATCAAAGAAGTACAATTCCCTGCCTGGCTGGCCAACGTGGTGCTGGCCTCCAAGCCGGGAAACAAGTGGAGGGTATGCATTGACTTCAGAGACCTTAATAAAGCTTGCCCCAAGGACTGCTACCCGCTTCCCCAAATAGACCAGATGGTAGACTCCACTGCAGGGAGCGAGCTCATCTGCATGCTGGATGCTTACCAAGGATATCATCAAGTGCCATTAGCCCGGGATGATCAAGAGAAGGTCAGTTTTGTCACAGCAGAGGGGACCTATTGTTATACTGTCATGCCCTTCGGACTCAAAAATGCTGGGGCGACCTATCAGAGGCTGATGGACAAGGTCTTCAAGGAGCAGCTCGGGAAAAACGTGGAAGTGTATGTGGATGACATCCTCGTCAAATCCCTCCGCGCTGCCGACCTGATAGCGGATGTACAAGAGACTTGCTGCACCCTCAGGAGGTATGACCTCAAGCTTAACCCAGCCAAGTGCTTGTTCGGAGCTAAGAGCGGAAAATTCCTGGGCTACATCTTGACTGAACGAGGAATAGAAGCCAATCCAGGTAAGGTGAAAGCTCTGCTGGACATGCCACCGCCCAGGAACCTAAGGGAGGTTCAGCGCCTGACCGGGAGGATCACGGCCTTATCCCGATTCATCTCCCGGTCGGCCGACAGAAGTCTACCGTTCTTCAAGATCCTGCGCAAGGCCTCCAAGTTCCAGTGGGACGCCGAGTGCGACCAAGCTTTCGAAGAATTGAAGGCTTACTTGGTCAGTCTGCCAGTGCTAGCCAAACCGGACGAAGGAGGACCCTTGTACGTTTACTTATCTGCTACTGAAGGAGCGGTGAGTGCAGTGCTGGTAACCCAGAAAGAGGCCGAGCAACAACCGGTCTACTTCTTTGGGCATCTACTTAAAAAAACCGAGTGTAGATACACTACACTCGAGAAGTTAGCTTATGTGCTTGTGTTGATGGCTAGGCGATTGAGACCATACTTCTTAGCTCATCCAATCCGAGTACTGACCAATAGCACGCTCGGGAAGGTGTTGATCAACCCCGAGGTCTCCGGTCGAATGGTCAAATGGACGACTGAGCTGAGTGAATATGATATCCAGTACCAACCCCGAACTGCGATCAAAGCTCAGGCCTTAGCAGATTTCTTAAGTGAACTCCATGCAGAGGAAGAGGAAGGGATATGGAAGATCTATGTGGATGGGTCAGCCACTCGGGCAGGTAGTGGCGTGGGAGTCTTATTGGTCTCCCCAGACGGAAACTCGCTACACTTAGCCGTACGCCTAGAATACCAGGCTACCAACAACCAAGCAGAGTATGAAGCTCTTCTGGCGGGGTTACAAGCAGCCAAGCACGTGGGGGCTACCCGGGTCATCCTGTACTCCGACTCCCAGTTGGTGACTCGGCAGGTGACCGGGCAGTTCGAGGTCAACGATGAAAAGTTACAAGCTTATGTGGAGGCTTATAAGCAATTACGAGCAGAGTTTCAAGAGGTCCATATCTTACAGATCCCCCGAGGGGATAATGCCAAGGCTGACGAACTGGCGAGGCTAGCCAGTTCGGTCCATCCCTGGGTCTTCCGCGAACCGTCACCTCAAGTCATGCTAGTAGCTCAAGTGGAAAGAGAAGCAGAAGTGGAAATACAAGGAGACTGGCGAGCCCCTTTCATAACCTATCTGAAGGAAGGAACTCTTCCGGTCAGCTCGGAGCAAGCCAGGGTATTCAAGATAAGGGCTGCCAGGTTTACTCTGATAGGAGACGTGCTGTACAAGCGAGCCTTCTCCCGACCACTGCTCAGATGCCTGGGGGAAGAAGATGCCGATTATGTGCTGCGAGAAGTGCATCTGGGGTCCTGCGAAAACCACTCGGGAGGTCGGTCCATGGCTCGGAAGGTTTTTACTAGCAGATTACTTCTGGCCGACCCTCCAGAAAGACGCTGAAATATTGGCCCTTTCTTGCCTTTCTTGTCAGAAGTACCAGAACATATTGCACCGGCCTGTCAAGATGCTGAGAGCTTCTACTGTGTCCTGTCCTTTCGACCAGTGGGGCATGGACATAGTAGGACCGTTCCCCAGGGCAGCCGGTCAGAAGAAGTTCTTGTTGGTGGCAGTGGATTATTTCTCTAAGTGGATTGAGGCAGAGGCCTTAGCCCGGATTACTGAACAAGCCGTGAAGAAGTTCCTGTGGCAGAATATCTTATGCCGATATGGCATACCACACAAGCTGGTGTCAGATAATGGTCGGCAATTTCAGGGTCGGATAATAAGGGAGTGGTGCAAGGGAGTTCGGGATCAAACAGGCCTTCACCTCAGTGGCATACCCTCAAAGTAATGGTCAGGCTGAGGTAGCTAACAGAGAGATTTTGAAAGGGCTCAGGGCCAAGTTAGATCAGGTCGGCGGATCCTGGGTGGACGAGCTGCCGGGTGTTCTGTGAGCCCTTCGAACCACCCCCAAGGAAGGGTCGGGATGCACTCCCTTCCAGTTAGTCTATGGTAGTGAAGCGGTGGTCCCCATGGAGGTCGGCTGTGAGTCTGACAGAAGACATATATATGGAGAAGACAATTCGGAGAAGAGACGAGCAGAGCTAGATCTGATCGAGGAGGTCCGAGCTAAGGCTGCGGTCCGCTGACTGCTTACCAACAAAGGATGCGGAACCGGTACAACCAGCAGGTTATACCCGAAGTTTTCAAGTAGGGGACAAGGTATGGAAAAGAGTCAAGCCGGTTGGAGAGGTAGGCAAGCTGGAGCCTCAGTGGAGTGGTCCTTTTCTGGTGGTCAAGGCACTAGGATCGGGAGCTTACTACCTGCAAGATGCTCAAGGGAAGCGCTGGGAAGGCCCTGGAGTGCAGTACACTTGAGAATGTACCGTGAGGAGAGTTGAGTGAACCAATCCTTGTACTTGCACTCAAAAAATATGATAGAAGGACACGAAGCCTGTGAGATAACAGTTTCAGCAAGTTGTAAGTGGGCATGCTCCCACGCACCCACCGGACTCCGGCGCCGGTCGGGGCGTGGCGTTCCACGCTCGGTCGGGCCCGGTCGGCGTGGCGGTCCACGCTCGTTCAGGGTAAGTCGGACGGTGTCCAGACTCTTGCTCAGGCAAGTTATAAGTGGGCTTGCTCTCACGCACCCACCGGACTCCGGCGCCGGATCGGGCGTGGCGTTCCACGCTCGGTCGGGCCCGGTCGGGCGTGGCCGGTCCACGCTCGTCAGGGTAAGTCGGACGGTGTCCAGACTCTTGCTCAGGCAAGTTATAAGTGGGCTTGCTCTCACGCACCCACCGGACTCGGCGCCGATCGGGCGTGGCGTTCCACGCTCGGTCGGGCCCGGTCGGGCGTGGCGGTCCACGCTCGGTCAGGGTAAGTCGGACGGTGTCCAGACTCTTGCTCAGGCAAGTTATAAGTGGGCTTGCTCTCACGCACCCACCGGACTCGGCGCCGATCGGGCGTGGCGTTCCACGCTCGGTCGGGCCCGGTCGGGCGTGGCGGTCCACGCTCGGTCAGGGTAAGTCGGACGGTGTCCAGACTCTTGCTCAGGCAAGTTATAAGTGGGCTTGCTCTCACGCACCCACCGGACTCGGCGCCGATCGGGCGTGGCGTTCCACGCTCGGTCGGGCCCGGTCGA
>JAGFNQ010001747.1:900186-944683 GCA_024364735.1 Boesenbergia rotunda
AGCAGTGGTGCCGACCCGACCGGAGCACCAATCGCCGAGTCAGGGTGCCGACCCGACCGAGCACCAATCGCCGAGTCAGGTGCCGACCCGACCGAGCACCAATCGCCGAGTCAGGGGTGCCGACCCCGACCGAGCACCAATCGCCGAGTCAGGGTGCCGACCCGACCGAGCACCAATCGCCGAGTCAGGGTGCCGACCCGACCAAGCACCAATTGCCGAGTCAGGGAGCCGACCCGACCGAGCACCAATTGCCGAGTCAGGGTGCCGATCCTTCCGAGCAACATAGTTGGGTTGGGACATCAACTGGATCGAGTGGCTGATAACGCGACTGTCTCGAGCGCTCAACACTTAGTGAGATTTTCTGGTCGACCTAAAAGAATCGAGCCCGAACGAACGAGTTTTAATGAAGATCTCATACATCGTATATTAACAGAGACGGTACACGAGCAAGAAGGGTGAGGACGCGAAAAGTCAAGATAATTGAAATGAGGCCATCAGACATTGCAAAAATGGGGCCCCGGGGGCCAAGCAAGACATGCGCAAAAGTTATAAGGCCTTAGAGCCCAGGCAGAACAAAATAAGTAAAGGAAGGGAGTTAGTCTAATTTAATGGGGGAAAGGCGTCCTCAGGAATCGACGCCTCGATCCGTGTCGGCTTCACCGCATTGGGAGGGAGATCAGGAGGAAGGTGGGCGGCCTCAGTCAGTTGTTGAATGGCGCCCCGCACGCCGTACAAGATCATACCGCCTGTGCGCTCTGCCACTTGGTCGAGGAAAGGATCTGATTGGATATAAGCCAGGCGGGCTGCTTCAACTCGAGCCGACTCGCCTGACCGATAGTCCTCGAGCTCCTTCTTTAGCCGGGCATTTTCCGAGTCCTTGCCTTGTAGGGCAGCATCCCGCACTGCCAGTTGTTTCCTGGCATCAGTTAGTTGAGACTCCAGGGTATGAGAGGTCTCTTGCAGGACAGCCAGCTCGACCTCCTTGTTTTCAAGGCCAACTGGGTCTGATGGTGAGCTGCGGCCGACTCCTTCAGCTGCCTCCGAAGACCCGTCGCCTCGGTGACTTTCTTGTCCAAGTCCGAGCGGGTTCGAGCATTGCGAGTCTCCAGGATTTTCTTCTCGCCTTCCAAGTGTCCCACCCGATGGGATAGGCGTTCCCCTTCCATGGCGGCCTGAGCCATGGCCCGCTGTTCTTCCTCTGAGCGAGCTTCCAAGTCGGATAACTGGAGCCTCAAGGCGGTTATCTCCGATCGTAATTGATCTCGACCTTCATCACCCGGAGGAACAACACATTGGGCCAGCTTATCCTCTAACTCTTTCACTTTCCATTCAGCCGCTCGGCGTTCCCTGATGTTGACGATTAACGCCCGACTGACCGCTTGGCTCGCCGCCCAATGCTGCAAGATGAGATTAGTATCGCAGGTATTCACATAAACGGCCAGGCAGAGGAAGGATATACCTGAGTCGAGTCTAGGAAGAAGCTGTCGGCTAGACTCATGGGATTCGTCACGGAGGCTATAGCTTGACCGTGATCCCAGCTGGAGGCCAGATGGCCGTGCAAGTTAATGGGTTGAGGTTGAACTATCCAAGTCAGTACAGTTGCTGACGGGACGTCGATATCCAGTGCCGCCCGGGGAGGTGAACGCATCGACAAGAGAGCCTCCACCGCAGTGACGCTTGCAGCACCCGTCGAAGGCACCTGTCGAGATGGTGCGGTGCTCGATGTGGAGGCCCCAGAAGGAGGTACTGTGGAAGGAGGAGCCATAGCTCCCGAGCGAGGGGTAGTCGGAGTCGACCCCCGAGTACCGGATGGGGGTGGAGCCGGGGCAGCCGCTAGTACCCGAGTGCCGGGCGCGGCTGCTTCGGGTTGAGCGATCGGTGTAGGGGTGGGGGACGTGCCCGGGGAAATAAGTAGCCGGCGGCGTTTCCTGACTAAGCTCTCGGGGGCCGGCTGCTCTACCTCAGCCTCTCTTGTTGGCCCTACGGACCCCTCGTCTACGACTTGGGGGGTCTCGTCTGAATCGCCAGCTGGGAGATTTTCCCACTGAGCATCGTCCCCGACTGCCGGTCGCTCAGGAGCGGGAGCAACATTCACTGGAGGTACGGCCCGCTCAGCTGCTAGCCGGGCAGCCAAAGCCTCCATGGCTGCTTCCTCCCGAGCCATTACGTCGCCGACCCGAGCTCTATACATTGTCTCAGCTGCAATAAGGAGAGAATTTTAGTTAGCATTAACCAGTCGACTAACCAAGTAGAGACTTACCAAGGGTGCCGGGCAGCTCTGCCGGGATCTGGCTCAGCTGGAACAGATACAACATGCCGTCAATCAGCAGCTTTCCCGCATGGTATCGGGTCCCACCGAGCTGCGAGAAGGCCAGTTGATAGCCCGGGTCTGAGCGGAGGTTTTTGGGCAATGGGGGTGGGTTTGGAAGGTCTTCTACCCACACGGTGGGCCAGGTCGGGGGCGGGGTCGTCTGGATATAAAAAAAGTGGGATTTCCAACCCTTGTTGGAGGAAGGGACTTTTTCCAAAAAGTCTGAGTTAATACGGGCTTGGAAATAGAAGTTCTCGGGCTCTTGCTTCTTGAGATAGTAGAAGTAATTAAATACCCGGGGTGTGAGGGGAATTTCATGGGCGGTAAAAACGATTATTGTACCACATAGGATCCTGATTGAGTTTGGGGCTAATTGGGACAAGGACACCTGAAAATACCGACAGACCTCCCGAAAGAACGGATGAAGTGGGAAACGTAGGCCGGCTAGCAACTGGTCGGAGAAGACGGTGAAGTAATTCATGGGGGGTCCGTGCGGCCGACCCCGACGGTCGGGGAGGGCCATGGGGTGGTCTTCGGGGATGCGATAGTCCATGCGTAAAGTCTCCAACTGGCCTAGGGTTAGTGAAGAGCGAGTCGTTATGTACCACGGCTCAGGGGGTGCGGATGACTCGGCCATCGAGACAAGGTCAGGAAATATGAAGCAAAGACTCGGGAGGGAGAAAGAGTACCTAGGGATGAGGTTCACCGGAAACACTGTTTGCCGGAAATCGAGGATGTTAGGCGGCGGAGGTCAGACAGGAAGGAAATAAAAGAACAAGGGGCGAGGGCGGAGAGGATGAAAATGAAGAGGGGGGACTATTTATACCGGGACCAAAACAACAAGGGTCGTCGGATATCGAAGGGGTAAAAGGCGGGATCCAATCCGGGTCGTCCATCCCCTGCTCCTTCCCAAGGCCACGAAACTCTGCTCCGGCGGCACTCGCGCCATACCGATGATGCCTCGATGTCGGGGATTCCAGTCGGGAGGCGACGCGTGCCCTTGCATTAATGTGTGATTTGACAGAAGATACGGCATTTAAGAGAGAAGATTAGAAGTACGAAGCGATGCTCGGGAATGCGAAACGGAGCCCGGCCGACCGGGCCGAGAGTCTAGTCAGTCGGGCCATGAGCCTCCTTCGACTAGACTCGAAGGGGAGGCTTGTGATCCGGTCGGATGATTTTTTGGAGGGGGATCGGGGGCCCGGTCGGGTTCGATGGGGAATAACCCGGATCGGGTGAGGCCACTCGGGGTCAGTCACCCGAGGTCGGCCACTCGGGGTCAGTCACCCGAGGTCGGCCACTCGGGGTCAGCCACCCAAGGTCGATCACTCGGCTCGATCGTCTCTAGCCGAACGCCCCCAGTTCGCCCCGCGCATAAAGACCTATGACCTGAACTATGGTTTAGGGCTTGCCGGCTAAGTAATAAAAGGATCCCCTCTGTAATAATAAGGTAGCAGACTGTTGACATAATCATCACCTGACACAACCGCCTGACAGAGCCGCATAACATTAAGGAGGATCAGAAAAGACAGGCCCGACAGGGTGTCAGGCGGCTGTATCAGCCTCACGAAGCCACCAAAGCTGCCAGTTATACAGTCTGACAAATGACTGATCCTTAATGAGATAGGACATCTCTGACAGGGCTGAGGGCCTTCTTGCCCCCTATATAAACCCCCCTTTTGGGCTCCAGAAGGGATCGCTGCCATTTTGCAACCACACCACTACTTTGTGAGCCCCATTTTGGTCCGAGCCGAGTGACTAGAGCCTTAGCCTTATTTGAGCCCGAGTCCGACCTCCCGAGCTCTAGCAGACCGGGTCATCTTGGTCAGACCGAGTCATCCGATTGAGAACCGGTCTTCGCTTGTCGACAGGATCAATTTAATTTGTTAATTAAATAATTAAAATGTGAAATGAAAATAATGTGAATATAAATTTATTTACTAATCAATGTTGAAAATTGACCTTGCGTTGAATTCATTGTTAATTGTTATTGCTAACCATTCCATTTGGGAAGCATTTTTTTGACTTTGTTATTAAAGAATATCAAATTTTAATATTATAAATTAGCATTAATATCCCAATATATTTATTAAAAAATTTAAAATCATAATAATAAACATCACTTATTTGATAAGTTATTATTGTTGAATAATAAACTTAATTTTGATTCATTAAATCTAGATAATATTCCTAGAGCATATTCTTAACGTTTAGTCATGAAAAATTACTTAAGTGATTTTTAAAAAGTTTTATATGTATCCCTTAAAAGGTTCCTTTTGTGTGTATAAATATGCCCTTGTAGTTGGCATTTTATAATGAGTCAAGTAGATTAATAATAATTTATTGAGTTTTCCTCCATTCTCTCTCTCTCTGTAAAGATCTTTATCTTCATTCTCTCCAACAAAGTAGTATCAGAGCCAAGTTCGAAGTGCTCAAGTGATGGACAACAATGGAACCTCTTCTTTTCATTTTCCCCATCTCACAAAGGAAAATTATGAGACATTGTGACTAAGGATGAAAGTATTGCTTGGTTCTCAAGTGTTTGGAAATTTTTAAGAAAAGACTATGAGAAATCTCAAAATAAAGATAATTTATCTCAAATAAAGAATGATTCTTTGTTAAAGACAAAGAAGAAGGATCAACAAGCCCTCACCCTCATCCATTAATGTTTGGATGATTCCATGTTCGAGAAGGTGGCCAATGCTATTACTTCAAAAGAAGCTTGGGAGATATTTGCAAAGGCTCTCCAAGGTGTTAACAAAGTAAATAAGGTAAAGCTTCAATCACTAAGGCATGATTTTGAAGCATTACAGATGAAATAGTACGAATCAATCATGGATTATTGTTCACGGAAAAGGCAATTGTCAATCAATTGAAGAGATATGGAGACAAGAGGTAAAATACCATAATCAAGGAGTTTAGTTGTAATTAAACCAAAATTGGGGGCCTATTCTTAATTAGAGATTTCAAGGGCTTAAATGCAAAATGACTACCTTTTAATCCCGCCCCTCTTCCTCTTTTCCGCAGAACCCACTAGACTCCTCATCCTCTGCCCCTTTCTTCTTCCTCCTCTTCTTCTTCCTCTCCTCTGCGTCGCACGCTGCCGCTCGTTTTCTGCACATGATCGAAGGTTGTTTTCCCATAGCCTTGCCCTAATCGAGAGCCACCTTGTTTGGGAGTTGTTGAGTGGAGTGTCGCCAGCGATGGAGCTAGCCATCAACGATCTATTCATGGTAAGAGGTCGATCTTCCCTTTTCTCATGTAGTGGATCTGTTGGATCGAATTGATCCAATCTGGTGTGGGCGTTTCATCTTTGCGCATCCTAATGGCAACTTCTCTCTTATCACAGATTCCTATAGGGATTATGGCGAGTCGATCTTTGGTCAATTCTGTGGGGAGGGATCGCGCGACAACCTTCAGGTGAGTTGGGTAATTTCAGCTGATCTTGTAATGGTCCTGTGTTGTGAATATTAAGTCGAGAGATCTTGATGAACAATCTTAATCTCTATTCCACTCTTAAGAAATAATAAACATGATAATTAACCAAAGTTGCGGAAGCGTACCGGAATCCATAGTTTGCAATCGATCTTCGGAGAT
This sequence comes from Boesenbergia rotunda, assembly GCA_024364735.1. Lineage (NCBI taxonomy): Eukaryota > Viridiplantae > Streptophyta > Magnoliopsida > Zingiberales > Zingiberaceae > Boesenbergia > Boesenbergia rotunda. The sequence continues at coordinate 906,095 of JAGFNQ010001747.1, forward strand.
GATCTTCAATCTACAGAATTCCTTAGGTTTCCAAAGAGTTTTATGGATGAGGAACAAAACAAAGCATCGTTCTGCAAACTAGGACCATAACCCCTATTTATAGAATCCAAAGGTTGCTTATTTCTAATTTGTCCCCTTAACAAATCAGAATTAGTACATGGTATCCATATTATTTTATTCATAACAATTAAGCCCTGAAGTCAAATTACATAATTTCAAAATTTAGATCACAACAATTTTGACTTATTTAATTGATGACATTCAACCTTTATAATTACAATTATGACCCTAAAATTCTAACAATCTCTCACTGGGCCATATGCGTAAACTTATAAATGTGTTAACCTTAGTGAGCTCAAAAACTATTGTCATCATAACCATAGGACTTCCTTAACAATCTCGTCCATTAATTATATAAACATAGGATCAATGCAGTCTTTGTTGTAACTTTCACAACTAAACTATCAATGGTCACATATATCAATACAATCAAATGACATAGATCAATTATGAATTTGTGACATGAAAATTACATGCAAGGTGATCTATTCATGTCAATTTTCAACTGGTCCTCCTTAACCAAAGTGAGCTCAAAACGTTAACTTAAGTTATACAAAGTGGAATGAAGTAAACATTAAACTTTATATCTGATCAGAAAGTCTCTAAATACATAAGTTTCAAAGACATAATCAAACATATATAGAAAATAAATATAGTACAAACTCCGACTGAATCTAAATTTTACCAAACTGAATAACACCCATATGAGTGGTATGCTCATAAAAGACATTGGGCGGTAGACCTTTCATCAAAGGATTTGCTATCATGGAGTTTGTACCTATATATTCTATCAAAATCTGTTCACTTTGTACTCTTTCTTTCACAACAAGGAACTTGATATCAATGTGCTTCAATTTTGTAGAGCTCCTATTGTTGTTGGAATACAATACAGCTGATCTATTGTCACAAAATAACTTTAGTGGTTTCTCAACCCTTCCCAAAATGTGCAACTCAGAGATAAAATTTTTGAGCCATATTCCATGATTAGATGCCTCATAACATGCTATAAACTCTGCTGCCATGGTGGAAGAAGCTGTCAATGCATGTTTGGCATTTCTCCAAGAGATTGCTCCGCCAGCCAATAGAAAAACATAGCTTGAAATGGATCTCATGCTATCTTTGCATCCAGCAAAATCAGAGTCAGAATATCCCACGATCTCAAGAGTATCTGATCTCTTATATGTGAGCATGTAATCACTAGTTCTCTTTAAATATCTCATTACCCTCTTTGCTGCTTTCCAATGATCCATTCCTGGGTTGCTTAAATATCTGCCCAACACTCCAACAATGTACGCAATATCCGAATGCGTACAAACTTGAGCATACATAAGACTTCTTATTGTCGAAGCAAAGGGAATCTTTTGCATTTCTTGAGTCTCGAGGCTTCCTTTAGGGCACTGTTTAAGACTAAACTTATCTCCTTTAGCGACTGGGGTGTTTCCTGGTTTGCAATCTTGCATGCCAAATCTTTTAAGCACTTTATCGATATAGTTCTTTTGTGATAATCCAAGAATACCTTGAGAATAATCTCGGTGTATTTGGATTCCTAATACAAAAGATGCATTACCAAGATCTTTCATTTCAAAATATCTAGATAGAAATCTCTTGGTATCATTTAACATACCTATATCATTTGTGGCAAGCAAAATGTCATCAACATATAAAATCAGGAAAATATGTTTGCTCCCACTGAACTTATGATATACACAATCATCTACCACATTCATCTCAAATCCAAATGAGATGATTATTTGATGAAATTTATGGTACCATTGACGAGAAGCTTGCTTTAACCTGTATATGGACTTCTTAAATTTGCAAACTATACTCTTTGGATCTCCCGATATAAAGTATTCTAGTTGCACCATATAGATTGTTTCCTCAATGTCTCCATTGAGAAAAGCTGTCTTGACATCCATTTATTGGAGTTTCATATCAAAGTGTGCAACAAATGTCATGATTGTCCTAAAAGAGTCTTTCGTTGAAACTGGAGAAAAAGTCTCTTTATAGTCAATTCCATATTTTTGAGTATAACCTTTAGCTACAAGACGTGCTTTATATCTTTCCACATTACCGTTTGAATCCCGTTTAGTTTTAAAAATCCATTTACAGCCAATGGGTTTAACACCTTATGGTAATAGGACAATTTCTCAAACATTAATGTCTTGCATTGATTTATACTCTTTATTCATTGCCTCAATCCATTTTTGAGAATTTGAATCTTGCATGGCTTGATGAAAGTTGATTTGATCATCCTCCATCATGCCATCATTTTCCTCATGTTCTTGAAGTAGTACTATGTAGTCATCTGAAATAACATTCCTCCTTTCTCTAGTGGATCTACGTAAAGGCACTTGTTCTTCATGCATTGGTTCTTGAGGCCGTTGAGTTTGTTCTTCTGGGAGTTGATTGACAATGTCCTGTTGTTCTTGTATTGCATCTTGATCACCAACAGGAATAATATCCTGATCATTATCAGAAGTAATCATAGGAATATAAATCATTTTCTCTTGAAGATTAGTAGGAATACATTCCTCCTCAAAGACAATGTCAGATACTTTATTCTTCCCCCCAAACTCAATATCCTCAAAGAACGTTGCAGTTCCCGTCTCAAAGATAGTATGCACTTTGGGATTATAAAACTTATAGCCCCTTGATCGCTCAGAATATCTAATAAAGTAGCTACTTATTGTTCTAGAGTCTAATTTCTTTTCATGTAGCATGTATGGTCTAGCCTCAGCTGGACATCCTCAAACATGAAAATATTTTAAACTTGGCTTTCGCTTTGTCCAAAGCTCAAAAGGTGTTGTAGTAGCTGCTTTAGTGGGTACTCGATTTAGAATGTAAGCTGTTATCTTTAATGCTTCTCCCCAGAGTGATGTTGGTAAAGTTGAATGGCTAACCATACTCCTTACCATATCCTTAAGAGTCCAATTTTGTCGTTTAGCTACACCATTCATGCTTGGTGAGCCTGGCATGGTGTACTGTGGGACGATTCCACACTCTTCTAGGTATTGAGCAAAAGGTCCTGGACGTTGTTCACCTGAACCGTCATATCTACCGTAATATGCACCACCACGATCAGATCTGACTTCTTAATTCTTTTGTCGAGTTGATTTTCGACTTCAACCTTAAATGATTTGAAAACATCCAGTATTTGAGCATTTTCATGAATAAGAAATATGTATGCATATCTAGAATAATCATCAATGAATGATATAAAATATTGTTGACCATTTCAAGAAGGTGTTGGAAATGGTCCACAAATATCCGAATGTATCAATTCCAATACTTCTGTAGCTCTATATGCACCTTCTTTCTTTCTTTTGGTCTGTTTGCCCTTAATGCATTTAACACAAATGTCTAGGTCCGTAAAATTGATGGAATGTATGATTCCATCTAATACAAGTCGTTCAACTCTATTTCTAGAGATGTGCCCTAAACGTTTGTGTCATAATGCACATGAGTTTTCAATATTAAATTTACGCTTAGTACCACGTGATTCCACATTTAGGGTTTCAATATAAGAAGCATTTATATCAAGCATATAGAGATTAATGTCAAAATGATAAGTGAACCGGTTCCAACAATAGTAGAATCAATAGATAAACAGAACTGATTGTTTTCAAACGAACAACAATAACCCAATTTGTCTAAATGAGAAATAGAAACCAAATTCCTTTTAAAGGATGGTACAATAAAAGTATCTATTAAGTCTAAATAACAACCAGTGCTTAACAACAATCTAAAATACCCTATGACTTCCACTTCGACCGACTTGTCATCACCCACATAGATGCATCTTTCAGCATCACTTGGCTTTCGGTAGCTCAGGCAACCCTGCATTGAAGCACTGATGTTAGTAGTAGCACCGGAGTCTAACCACCAAGTGTTTTTAGGCACTGAAGCTAAATTTACTTCTAAACAAATCAAATTTAAAAATGTACCCTTTTTCACACGCCAGGCATGATACTTAGGACATTCTTTCTTGACATGATCAGACTTGTTACAGAAGAAACAACCTTTCTTATCATTGTCTTGCTTTTGTTTCTTCACATAAGGACCTTTAATAGCCTCATTCTTTCTTTTCTTGCCCTTATCTTTAGGGGTGCTTGCTAAGTAGACACTTTCAACCTTGTTTTGCTTCAACCTCTCTTCCTCTTGAACACAATATGAAATGAGCTCGTTAAGAGTCCATTTCTCCTTTTGACAGTTATAATTGATTTGAAACTGACTGAACTGAATTGGAAAAGAAATAAGCACAAAATGCACAAGCATGTCATCCGACAATTCAAATTTAAGTGCCTTCAACTTTGATGCAAGGTGGGAAAACTCCATGATATATTTCCGAATATTTCCCTTGCCTTGATATTTCATGGAAATCAAGCTTTTCAGAAGTGTACTTGTTTCCGCCTTATCACTTTTGGCAAAGCGCTTTTCAATCTCATCAAGATATTCCTTAGTGTTGGTGATACTATTAGACACGACACCCCTAAAAGCATCCGGTATGCCGCGCTTGATGATCATAAGACTCATGCGGTTAGAGCGTTCCCACTTCTCATATTTAGTCCTCTGTTCAGAAGAACTAGAATCTGTAGGAGTAGTAAGTTGCTCTGTTCTGAGCGCAAGATCTAGATCCATGCAGCCAAGAACAATGAGAATGTTCTCCTTCCAATCCATAAAATTTGTACCATTGAGGATTGACATTGAATTTAAGTTAGCAGAAATAGTAGCAACACTTGCTGAAAAGAGAACACAAGAATAATAACATAAATAACATGCTTATTGTGAATAAATTAAAATAAATGGTAAGTCCCATCTAAAGATACCTAGTGCAACAACAATATCAAGTCTTTGGAAAATAATATTATTTGCAAGTGGTACTCTTGTTGTAATAAGCAAACACTAACAATAATGCATGACAAATAATAAACCTATCTTTGGATTGATTTATTAAATTCATGAAAAATAACAATTGTAACCTTATAATTGTTACGTGTTTATTATCACAAGTAAATATATAATTTTGTTAAGTATAAATCTTCCTTTGGACCGATTAATACTTACATAAATATATACATTTATACCTTAATTAATACATGAATAATATCTCAATATTTCAAATAAAATTAAATTCAAATAATAGAGGTCACTTTTGTGACATATAATTTAAATTTAACTTAATTTAAAATAATAGATATTAATGACCTATATAATCCATTTAATATTTAAATGCATATTATAAAATAAGTTAACTAAATTATTTAATCCAAATAATTTAATTAAATTATTTTATCCAAATAATTTAACGTAACTTTTTGTCTTAAAAAATTATAAAACTAACATAACGGATAAAAAACGTGGTTTTTTTTTTGTTGAAGAATTCCTTATTTGAGACCACGCATACCGAAGTCACGAAATCACGCAACACGTATCCGAAACTGAAACCACGTTTTGATCCAACTGTTCGTCAACTTCCAAGACGGACGAAAGTTTTTGTCGCCGCCGGCTTTCCTTCCGACCGAACCAGAAGGCCAATTGTTAAGAGTCCATAAGGAATCGACGAACTTTACATCAATTCGAACATCCAAAGTGTTGGGAAATTGCTAGAGCCTTCTGCGACAGTTTTGACAGCCACCCATTTCAGTCCTTTTGCGGCGGTTTTCGGCAGCCACTCGTCCCCCCATAAACAACTCAACACGAGTCACTGTATGCCGTAGGAAATTGACAGTGGATTTGCGATTTTTTTTATTCGGACAATCCAGACCAAATTTCCCTAAATTTCAATCAGAAACCAAATTGGAAAGTTAAAAACTTAGGAAAACCAAACTTGATAATTCTTTCTACGCCAACAATCAAAATATTATAATTGGGTAGAAAAACGACAACTAAAACATAACCAAAATAAAATTATCGCTTAAGAATTGAAAATAGATTGCTCTGATACCCATTGCTGTAAATATTAAGTCGAGAGATCTTGATGAAAAATCTTAATCTCTATTCCACTCTTAAGAAATAATAAACATGATAATTAACTAAAGTTGCAAAGCGTGCCGAAATCTATAGTTTGCAATCGATCCTCGGAGATGATCTTTAATCTGCAGAATTCCTTAGGTTTCAAAAGAGTTTTGTGGATGGGGAATAAAACAAAGCATCGTTCTGTAAACTGGAACCATAACCCCCTATTTATAAAATCCAAAGATTCCTTATTTCTAATTTGGTCCCTCAACAAATCAGAATTAGCACATAATATTCACATTATTTTATTCATAACAATTAAGCCCTTAAGTCAAATTATATAATTCCAAAATTTAGATCACAACAATTTTGACTTATTTAATTGATGACATTCAACCTTTATAATTACAATTATGACCCTAAGATTCTAACATCCTATTCTTGATTTCGGTTTTGGTCTCAAGGGCTCGGATCTGTGTTTTGGATTTGAGATTGTGTTTTGGATTTGAGATTGTAGTTTCATATTGGATCGCAACCCTACGAAATAGTTTGAGTTTACAATAGGACTTGCATAGTTTAATTTGATTGCAAGCTGTTGGTGGGAATCCAATTTTGGGAGATTTTCATTCTGTTCTTGTGATCTTGATCGGTGGAATTGGGTTTTGAATCTGTAGAGCATGGTGGCAATTGGGATGTCATGTTGTGGCTAGGTCTTAGATGTTGCTGAACTTGATTAGTTCACGGTGTATGATCTTGGTTTGGGTAAAGTATATGCTAGGAGTTTGTTTGTTTTAGACCCTTACCGTGAACTAATCTTGGAGGGTTCTCGATGTTAATCTAACCTAGAGTAGCTAAGAGGAATCCTTGATTCAAATGACACTTTGATTCATGGAAATAGCTTTAACCTTTGGTTGGGTTAAGTGATTAACTCTAAATTTGAAAGCCTAAGCTAGTCGTTTAATTAGGTTTAATTTAATGAACATCATAATTAGGATTATTTCTTATGCGGTGTGGTATTTAATTTAGCTAATTACTTTTGTGTAAATAGTTAAATACGCCTTACGATACAGGATACTGATTGACTTGGATATTCTTACTACGGATATTATTATGGACGGAAAGTTCTCGGCTTTGCGAGCACCGACATTGGAACCGGGTACCTTTGACTCTATCGCTATAGATATTGCCAATTTATATGTATGATTTATTATGTGTAGCAGTAGGTTATACATTTATCTGACTTTTGTATTTCCTTCTTAATACTTATTGCTTGTACTTTGAGATTGCTCACCGTTTACTTCTATACAATCTCGATACTTGTTATTCTTGCTTTGTAGAATAGACATGTATGCATATGGATGTAGGAGTAGTGATTTATCACCTCATACTCTGATTTTGGTCAATCACTAGCTATACTATTGATAACCGTTTTTTATCGCGTTACGGTTTCAAATACAATTTAAGTATCGAATTCCTCTAAACTAATGTAGCATAGAGTAACCCGAGTCGTCTCCCAACGAATGTAATTGGTGCAAGATAAATCTCAATGATCGTATTTTATTGCTTTTAGGTTTGGGATATGAAATTGGGTTTTGAATTTGAGAACTATGACTACGAAATGAATAACAGAGCAAATATGAAATCTAATTCAAATTAAGAAAAGACAAGACAGATAAGGAAATCTAATTTAACCTAACTACGATTGCAGCAAAGAAAGGACAATATGAAAGAAGCATTAACAAAACTGAACACAGAACATAAACCTACAACATTAAAGAAATCTAATCTCCTAACTTAATTGCATTAAACTGAAGACAAGAAATGAAGATCTACGATAAGAAAGCAATTAAACTAACGAAGCAATTACTGAAAATCCATCAACTGAACAATAAGCAATTAAACTAATGAAACATTGCAAGAATCTATGATAAGGAAAATTCAAACTGAAGTCCAACTTATGAAAGGGGCATTTCATCGAATACATAGTAGACATGCTTTAAAAGATTTCTAGTACGTGCAATTTGAATTAGGGAAAGATCCATCAAATACAAACATTTAACGATCATACACATAACAATTTCAACATTAAGAACAATCAATATCAGATTCAAATTGAAACACGTAATTGGCCCAAAGATGATGTGCTGTGAAGAGGAGAAATTGCTGGGATGCAAAACTGTAAGAAAGAACTGCTGTAGAGGGAAACTGAGAATCAAAAGCTGTGAAGAACTGCTGCATCTGATGAAATTGCCGTGAAGAAATTGTTGCTCGAAATGCTGAAGAGCTACAAGAAATGCTATGAACAAGCTACTGCCGTGAAGAAGAAAATTGAATTGCTGCTAAAAACTGACTTGCTGTGAAATTCTGTGTAAGAAATTGCTGCCGAAGAACTTCTGTGAAAGAAATTGCTGAACGAAATTGATGAAAAGGTGCTGAAATGAAACTGCTGATGAAGAATTTCTGCCAAATCGGATCTAATCTGATGAAGACAAGCTGCTAGGAAATGGATCTAAAGAAACTGGACAAAGAAGAAACCCTTTCGAGCAGTGAAGAGGAAGCTGGAGGTGAAGTCGATTAGGGCTCGGAACCCCTGAGCCCTAGCTGTGGTCGGCGGCGATGAAGTGGAAGGCAGATGGAGTTGATCGAATCGATGTCGGGAACCCCTCAAACGGCGATCGATCGAAGCTCCGGCCGGCCCTTGGTGGAGGTAGAGAAGATGGGTTGAGACGGGAACCCCTCGTCTGCAACCACTCTCCCCGATCGCCCTCGCCTGTGGAGAAGATGGAGTGTCGAGACGACGATGACCTAGCTTCCGCGACGTTGCCCTCTTTTGATCCCTGTCTGCGCGGTTCGGTCCAGTCACCAGCTTCAGCTTGAGTTCGGTCAGCCAAGTCAGTTGGATTCAGTCAATTACTTGAGTTCCAGCCAGCAGTCCGGTTCAGTGTAGGTTCAATCTAGGTTCAATCTCAGCCCAGTTCATCAGTTGGTTCAACCAGCCAAGCATTTGAGTTCAGCCAGCCTTTAGTTCAGTCCAACAGTTGGTTTGGTCCAGCACTTGGTTCAATTAGCCTTGGGTTCAGTCCAACAGTTGGGTCAATCAGCCAAGTCAGCTTAGAAGGAGATTAACAACGAACGGCTGAGATCGATTTGGCTTCATCCAACGGTTTGATCTCTTCCGATCTGAACCAAACTCCACAGATCTCAATCAATGGTCCTGATCTACTTATCCCCAGCTCGGATTGACCAGATCAGTGGCGGATGGTCCAGATCTTCCCTTTTCTTGAATGGATGGTCTAGAACATCTTGAGCTCGATCCAATGGTCAGATCACTTCTGATTTGGCTGAAATTTTCAGATCTTGATCTCTGGTCATGATTGATTCTATCTTGGACTCGGATCGACCAAAAGTTGACCGATGGCTCAGATCTAGCCGTTCTCTGGAATGGACGGCTCCTATTAATCCGATACTTGATCCTTTTGATCTGGAGCCAAGCCTGACTCAAGTCTGACCCAATTTGATCTAGGTCCATGATCAATTGAAACCTACAAAATGATATTTAAATTAAGTGCCAAAAATATCCCAAATATACAAAGATTAGAATTAAAAGCCAAAATAGGGAAAATACATGAAACCTAATAAAATTGCAAACTTAAGCATATAAAATATGGATCAAACATGGATTTTAGAGCCGAAAATAATCAACAAAATGATGGTTATCAACTATGCATGTACACCTAGTGGATTGTTTTAGTGGCACGCGATCTATATTTTTGACTCGTAGTTCTTAGTAGGACTACTAGGTGGATGTTGCATGTGTTAGTGTCATGCAATATTCTTGCACGGTTGCATAACTGATGATTTTTGGCTCCCTTGTGGTTGAAACGGATTGTCAGTCATACAGGACCTGACCACAAGATCACTCAGGGGTTAGTGATTATCGAGTGTGGCTGATATTGCTCCATTCTGCTCCGCTCAGCCACTCATGGGTTAGTGGTTATCGGAGCGTGGTAGCAGGCGGGGATTCCTCTTACGTTGTGTGATATGAGGAGATGAGAGCAAGGCTCCCCCATATGACATGGTGTAGGAGTGTTGTCTCCGATTGCATCCTATCCACTCGCCCACTCCGGAACAGTGGCGGCGAAGTCCGTACAGTTGTCATAGTAGTACCCACTCGACGTATTCATATGACATGTTACTGTAGGACTGGCGCCAAGGGTGACGCATGTCATTGCATCATGTGCATACGATGCATGGGATCTGCATTTGATTGTGTTTGCTACATTTGATTGAATTATGTTTGTCGCACTTGGATGATATGCACATACAGGAGGTATTTTACTTTTAGTTTGGTGATTTGTATATGCTCATATGTACGAGCTATCTGACCTACAACCCCGCACATGGGATTGATACTGATATGTATTGTACAGTTAGTATTCTCAGTTATGCATTTTCTGCTTGACGCCGGGCAGAATATAGATTATTCTGGGGCGAGAAGTTTCAAAGGGATTTACGAGAAAAAATAAGAAAGTAATAACGAGATAAGGAGTAGTCAAAATTGGGCTTAAACCTTATTGAGAAAAACAAGAGCGAGAAGAGAAAAATAGAGATATAGCCGTAACGTGGCTTAAGCGAAGCAAATTGATTCAATATCTAAACAACTTGTCCTAAACATCATCTAAGCATGAGTTTATATAGCACTCATATCCCTAAAAAAATTCTAAACCAACCAGACTTAGTCCCCTAAAATTTAGGAACAAATTTAACCAACAAAACTTAGTTTCCTAAGATTTAGGAACTAACTAAACAAAAATATATAACAAAAAAAATCCAACAAGACTTGGTTTCCTAAGATTTAGAAACAAACTAATTAAAAATATATAACCAATTAAAAAAACCCTAAATATATAAATCTAAATATTATTTTGGATCCCCTCCTGCATCAGTCTCCCGGAGTCAAAGAGAACTCGTCCTCGAGTTCGACGTCTCCCTGATTGATGCTTCAGTGTAAAGGTGAACTCCTGCAAGTAATTTACCCACTTAGCGTGTCGACTACTCAACTTATGTTGACCGTTGATGTACTTCAAAGTCTCATGATCTGTGAATAAGATAAATTTCTTCTGCACGAGATAATGGCGCCAATGCTTTAAGGATTGCACAATAGCATAGAATTCCAGGTCATAGGTAGAATAATTTTTCTTGGCACCAGATAGTTTCTCACTGAAGAAGGCAATAGGGCGCCCTGATTGACTTAGAACACTACCAATGCCAATGCTAGATGCGTCACAGTTTACTTCGAATAGTTTGTCGAAATCTGAAAGTGCTAGAACATGTGCTTTGGTCATCTTTTGTTTCACCAGCTGAAAACTAGTCATAGCTGCTTCACTCCACTTGAATTCGCGCTCCTTGAGGCACTCAGTTATAGTAGCAATTAAGGTACTAAAGTTCTGAATGAACCAACGATAGAAAGAGGTCAATCCATGGAAACTTCGGACGTCATGAATGGTTTTTGGCTGTGGCCACTCTAAGATTGCCTCTATCTTTGATGGATCTGCACGGACACCCTCAGTAGAAACTATAAATCCAAGAAAAGAAACTGTAATCGTGAAAAAAGAACACTTCCTTTTGTTGACGAACAAGGATTCCGCCTTTAGCTTCTCAAAAATAGTTCGGAGGTGATCAAGATGTAAAGCTCTCGTCGGACTATAGATAAGGATGTCGTCAAAGTATACAACTACGAATCTTCCCAGGAAAGGCCGCAAGACCTGATGCATGAATCTCATGAATGTGCTGGGGGCATGGGACAGTCCTGGAGGAAGGTCTTCGACCATCAACTCAGCGAAGTCTGATAAGAGTTGTTGCACTTCAGCTGGTAGATCCGAGTCCGGGTCCATTACATTGCTTTTGAAAGGAAGCAAAGCATAGACTACATCTCTGTGCTTCATCTCATTCAAAAATCAGGACATAGAAAGTAGTATAGAATTATTGGTTACCAAATTTGAAGGGGTTCCTTCTCGTCGGGGAGCCAATACTATGTTCCTCCCTTTGATGCTGAGGGTGTATGTGTTCTTCCGCCCATCATGAATGACGCTACGATCATATTGCGACGGTCGTCCCAACAATACGTGACATGCGTTTATTGACACAACATCACTCCATATTCGATCATAATACTTGTTGCCTATAGAAAAAGATAAAAGACACCTCCTATCTACGGTTACCTCACTTCCTTTACTTAGCCATGATAACTTGTAAGGTTTTGGATGACGATCTGCCTTCAACTGTAGCTTTTGAACAACTTCTTCGGATACAATATTTTCACAGCTTCCACTATCAATGATCATCTTACAAACTTTATCTGCAACCGTGCACGTCGTGTGAAAAATGTTGGTTCTCAGCCAATCATCTTCAGATTCTTCCTTAGGGATCAGTAGGCTCTTGCGTACGACGAAAGTCTCATGACCATCGCCATAAAGAACCTCGTCATCAATATAGTCATCATAAATCGGCTCATCAATCTGTTCAAGTTCATCCTCTATGTCTTCCTCAACTAGCAGAGTTTTGTTTTTTTGATCTGGGAATCTTTTACACTCCGAAGCTCGATGCCCCTGTTCACCACATCGAAAACACTTGATAGTGGTCTTAGGGTTACCTTGTGGTGGCTGCTGAGAAGGGTGCGACTCTTGAGGGCGAACAACTTGATTGTTTTGATCGCTCTTAGTCGTCAATCTTCGATTTAGTTGTTTTTCAACTGTCAAGGCTCGCTGATAGGCCTCCGAAATGGTCCAGAGTGAGTGAAGTCTTAGGGTGTCTTGTAAGGGTTGACGTAATCCCCTGAAATATCGCGCTACCATCTACTCCTCGATCTCGGACAAATCATTCCGAGCAATAAGCTGATAGAATTCCTCTGTATACTTGTCAACAGTTCTAGCTCCTTGCCTCAAAGTATGGAGTCGTTGATACAATGTTTGGGTGTAGCCGAAGGGAAGAAATTGCGTTCTCATTAGTTTCTTCATTTTTTCCCAATCAGTGATTTTAGATTTACCTTGTCTCTCCCGTGATCGTCGAAGTTGCTCCCACCATGCTGAAGCTCGACCTTTTAACTTGATAACGACCAACTTTACTTTGATATGATCAGGTACTTCTTTATATTCAAAAATCCTCTCTACTTCGTTGATCCAATCAACGAAGCCTTCCGCTTGTAATGTGCCAAAAAAATCAGGAAGATTCACTCAGAAACCAAAGTCTCCAAATCGTTCCTCTCGACCATGGTGTTCCCGATATGTAGCACGACGATGATACGGGTTCTCGAAAGGAGACTCAGAGTTACCATCAGAGATCTCACGATCTTCAAGATCCCGCGCTGCCAAATGCTGGTTAATTCCGCAACTTGCTTCTGTAAATCTTCAATCATCATTATATCTTGGATACTACGATCACGGTGCTGGGCTTCCTCAATCGGAACCTGCCTGTTGCGACCACGACCACGTCCACGATGACCACATTGGATCTTAATGAGCTCTGATACCAACTGACGCCGGGCAGAATATAGATTATTCTGGGGCGAGAAGTTTCAGAGGGATTTACGAGAAAAAAATAAGAAAGTAATAACGAGATAAGGAGTAGCCAAAACTGGGCTTAAATCTTATTGAGAAAAACAAGAGCGAGAAGAGAAAAATAGAGATATAACCGTAACGTGGCTTAAGCGAAGCAAATTGATTCAATATCTAAACAACTTGTCCTAAACATCATCTAAGCATGAGTTTATATAGCACTCATATCCGTAAAAAAACTCTAAACCAACCAGACTTAGTCCCCTAAAATTTAGGAACAAATTTAACCAACAAAACTTGGTTTCCTAAGATTTAGAAACTAACTAAACAAAAATATATAACAAAAAAAAACTCAACAAGACTTGGTTTCCTAAGATTTAGAAACAAACTAAATAAAAATATATAACCAATTAAAAAAAACCCTAAATATATAAATCTGAATATTATTTTGGATCCCCTCCTGCATCACTGCTTTCTTATGAGACTGTATCTGTGTTGTTTCTGTTCTGCTTATCTAGCCTTTTAGATATCATGCATATTTGTCTTTATTACCTGCAGAGTTCACTTGGACTAACCCCCGATAGCTTATTTACCTGTTTCAGGTTGATGTTGCCCGAAGTGCCCAACAGCTAGTCCCGTCTTTGACTCTTTATTTGTGTTGTACTTTTCGAGTATTTGTACGTGTTATTTGGTGTATTGTATTTTATTTCTTCGTCAGGGACTTGTATTCGTGTGTTCGTGGCTTGGATTATATTTTTAAGTCCTTTGTTGGACTTTGTGTGATGTGATTGTGCTGCACGCCTGCCCTGATTGGCAGATCAGGTAAGTTGAAGTGATTTTTATATCATGATGCATTTCCTTTTTATTGCACCAGTTGTGATTAGCCGTTACTTTACTTATTTGTTGTGATTGAGGTCGGAGTTCCCATATATGTGATATATGTATGTATGATTGTCCCAAGTGTCCGTTGCACAGGGGAGATGTCGTCCGATTATATATTGGGCTAGCGGCTCCCCTCGGGGGCGTAACACAAGATAGAAGATGCACACGTTGTGAAAAAGATGTTTCATTCTTTAATTCATAAATTTTAACTATATAGTGTGTGTCATTGAAGAAATAAAAAATTTAGATTCAATGAATACTGAAGAATTGGAGAGCTCATTACAAATCCATGAAGAAAAGATAAAAAAGAAGACAAGAAGAGTCTTTGGAGCAAGTTTTCAAAGTCAAGGTTACACTAAAGAATGATGAAAGAGAATATAATTATTTTAGAGGTCGTGGTCGAGGAAGAGGTCATGGACGAGGAAGAGGACATGAACATGGCTACAATGGACCAAGTGAGGGGAAAAGAGACAATTTTAATCAAGAAAAAAGTTAATCATCACCTAGATACTATGGAAGAGCAAGAGGGAAAGGACAAGACTATTATCCCACTTCAAATGGAAGAAGGTATGATAAGTCTAAAGTTAAATGTTGCATTTGCTATAAAATGGATCATTATGTTTGGGAATGTCTTAATTCTACTAATGATATTAAAGAAAAGGCTCATCTTGTTGATGACAATCTAAAAATTGAAGAGTCAACTCTATTTCTACAAATCAAGGATGAAGAAAAAGGTGCAAGCAATCATATGTATGGATACAAAGATAAATTTGTAAAGCTTGATGATCGAAATGCTAAATATGTCTTTATTGGATATGATTTACATTCCAAAGGCTACAAGTTATACAAGTATACAACCCAAACAATGATAAAGTGGTGATAAGTTGAGATGTTGAATTTGTTGAAGAAACATCTTGGAATTGGGAAGTTCAAGAAGAGAAAACATATAATTTTCTTCCATATTTTGGAGAAGAAGAGGATATTATAGTGTCAATACAAAATACAACTCAACCACCTACTCTCCACAAAGACAATGCAACTGAAACACCTCAAAAGATGAGAAATTTGAAAGATATTTATGTTGAAACTCATGAAATCAATGTTTCTATGTGTCTTTTTGTAGATTTAGAACCCTTGACCTTTGAAGTAGAAGTGAAAAATGAATAATGGAGACTTGTAATGGATGAAAAAATAAATGCAATTTATAAGAATGATACATGGGAATTGATGACACTTTTAAAAGAAAATCAAACTATTGGTGTGAAATGGATCTACAAGATAAAGAAAAATGCAAAATGAGAAGTTCAAAAATACAAAGTTTGTCTTGTTGTAAGAGGATTTAGTTAGCAATCAGGTATCGATTATAATGAAGTTTTGGTCTAGTTGCTCGCTTAGAAATTATTCGATTGATTATTGCATTGGCTGCACAAAAAAAAAAGAATATTATTCGGTTAAATGTCAAGTTAGCTTTCTTGAATGACAAGTTGGAGGAAGATATTTATTTAGAACAACCATTAGGGTATATATATTGCTAATGGACAAGAAAATAAAGTTCTAAAGTTAAAAAAGACTTTGTATGGATTAAAATAAGCCCCTAGAGCTTGGTACAATAAAATTGATCAATATTTCAAATTTAAAAACTTCATAAAATGCCCACATGAATATAGTCTCTATGTTAAAGAAAAGGAGAATGATGATTTGGTAATTGTTTGTTTATATGTTGATGTTCTAATTTTTACAGGGAGCAATTCAATAATAAATTAAAGAAAGATATGACTACTGAATTTGAAATGACAGATATTGGGATAATGTCATATTATCTTGACATGAGGTAAAACAAATTGAAAATGGTATCTTTCTTTCTCAAAAAGGATATGCAAATAAAATCTTGCGAACATTTGATACGAAAGATTGCCAAATAGTTGGCACCATTGTTGAATGTGGAGTCAAGTTATCCAGATTTGATGATGATAAAAAGATTAATCCAACATTATATAGAAAACTTGTTAAAAATTTGAGGTACTTGGTATATTCTAGACCTGATATTCTTTATGAAGTTGGACTTATTAGTCGTTATATATGGAGTCCCTAACTCAATCTCATATAAAGGTTGCTAAAAGAATATTGAGATATGTTAAGGGAACTTTGGATTATGATTTAATTTATTCATTTTTTGAGAATTGCAAGTTAGTTGGATACAGTAATAATGATTGGCGAGGAAATATTGATGATAGAAAAAATAATTCTGGTTTTCTATTTTGCATTGGAAATACTGTATTCACTTGGAGTTTAAAGAAACAACTGATTATGACGTTGTCAACTTATGAAGCAGAATATGTAGTTGTTGCATCTTGTGTTTGTCATATTTTGTCGTTGAGAAAATTATTGAAGATGATGTATTTTCCACTAGAAGAAGTTACTGAAATTTTTATTGATAAGAAGTCAGCTAGCTATTGCTTTGGGAAAGAATCCTATTTTTTATGATAGGAGCAAGCATATAGATACAAAATATCATTTTATTAGAGAAAGTATCATTAGAAATGAAGTTCAAGTAAAGTATGTGAAGACACAAAATTAAGTTGTTGGTATTTTCACCAAAGTATTTGTTGGGACCTTGTCGTTTAGCTAGAGGGGGTGAATAGCTTCTTTTCGATTTTCTTCCTACAAGGGTTAGCAAGCGCAAGCGGAAATCTAAAACAATAAACTAAAACAATGCTAACACAAGACCTTTACGTGGTTCGGAAATGATACTTCTACTCCACGGCTGTCTGTATGGTGGACGATCCTGATCCTTCGGTGGATGACTCCCCGGAACACCTTCAGCTAGCTCTTGTCGTTCCTTGTGAGTGGAGAAACCTCGCCATAATACGTTAACAATCACTAAGCACGTTTAGGCTACTAACAGGTTTTACCCAAGCTTGTTTCGCCAAGAACAAACAGCCAAAAACAAGCCCTCATAAATAGTGCTCGATATTATTTTGACCGTTACCAGTCGACTGGTCTTCGCGAATTTGAATGTCACAGCCCGACGATTCAAATTCTGGTCGACACCAGTCGACTGATCCCAAGATCAGTCGACTGATCTTTCTGTGCTCCACATCAGTCGACTGATCTAAGTATCAGTCGACTGCCTCCTAAGGTTTCCCTTCCTGAGTACAATTCTCTTAGCATTCGAACCCTAGGATTTCCCTTCCGAGTACAGTTCTCTCAGCATTCGAATCCTCACGACTTAGCTGACTCTTCATCCAGCAGCTTCGACCTGTTGCCTTCAGGTCTTCTTCGACTTTGGCTCTCGTCCCTCGGATGCATACAAGCCCACGGCTCATCCTCCCATGCCATCCTTCGCGTATGTCTCGAAGTGCACTTCCCTCGGCTCATCGTTCCTGCTCCATCAGCCTCAACCTGTTGCCTTCAAGCCTTCTTCGACTTCGGCACTCGTCCCTCATATGCATGCAAGCCCACGGCTCGTCTCCCCATGTCATCCTTCACGTATGCCTTAAAGTATGCTTCCCTCGGTTCATCGTCCATGCATTGTCCACAGTCCCTCGGATGCATGCAAGCCCATGGCTCGTCTCCCCATGCCATCCTTCATCGGACCCGAAGACGTCCAATTAAGTCTATGTGTATCCTGCAAACCTGCAAACTCACATACACATATTATATAAACATGAAACTCTAACTTAATCATATTGATACACACATTAAAACTCATGATCTACCCGATCAAACTTGGGTCGATTGCATCAACACTATTGAAGTTTAAAAATTTTGTAAGATTAAGACTTAAGAGTAAAGCTTGGAGTGACAAAAGTTTATGTTTAAAGGGGGTGTTAAATAATAAACTTAATTTTTATTCATTAACTCTAGAGAATATTTTTAGAGCATATTCTTAACATTTAGTCATGAAAAGTTACTAGTATCTTTTAAATAATTTTATATGTGTCCCTTAAAGAGTCCCTTTTATGTGTATAAATATGCTAGTTGACATTTTATAATGAATCAAGTGGATTAATAACAATTGTTATTGAGTTCTCCTTCATTCTCTCTCTATAAAAATTTTTATCTTTATTCTCTCCAACGGTTATTAAGCTCGGGATAAAGTTGAGTTGGCAATTACAGGATAGATATTACTATAATGGGCAAATGTTCGAATCTCGACAAAGCTAAAAAAAAATGCCCTCTCCTATGGTGGTCATCATCTGTAGATTCCCGAGTTACCTTTTTACAATCTCTCGACAAAGTAAAAAAAAAATTCTAATAGTGGTCAATTATAACTTCCTGAATTTATTTTCTCACATATAGCCGCCGAGGACTTTTACATGTCTTCGACTCCCTTTCTATGCTCTTCTTCCAGGACAGACCAGACCGCTAGTAGGTTTAGAGTAGTATTTGTGGTTTCACTGGATTGTTAATCTGCTTGTGAATGAATCCCCTCTCAAGTCCACGTTGACTATTGCAGATGGATAGGATCTGATCAAGCGAAGTCGAAGGCTAACGCGCATGCGTTCTGCATGGAAAACCCGCTGAATTTCATGCACACGATCGATGAGAGAAGAGAGACCAAGGGAAAGGGATAAGAATCCAGGGATGAGTATCCTTCTGATCATCATCCATCACTAATCAGTGAGACAGCAATGGGTTTTGGGAGTCAAGGAGAAGAGAGAACATCTTACAATCATTGGAGTATATACATGTTGTTCTAATTCAATTCTCGACTTACTCTGGCTCTCAAGCAGACTCGACAATGATTTGAAATTGTAATACTCTACCGGTCAACAGACTCTATTTACAAAGTTTCTTCACTTCGCGACCCTACAGGGTCTATTCATGTAGCTCTAATCCAATTCTCTGCCCCATAGGCTAGCTCTGATTTAGAATTGACAGTTCGAAACTCATGATTCAACCGTTTTAGGAATGCCGATTCTTAATCTTAATCATTTAAGATAATTACGATTTACGATTCGGAATCCACAATTACGACGATTCAGTTCACAATTTTGCAAACAATTCTCCAAATGAAAGAGTGATTTTCTCAAAATATTAATTAAAAATAATCGATTTTCACTTAATTTTGCAAACAATTCTCCAAATGAAAGAGTGATTTTCTTAAAATATTAATTAAAAATAGACGATTTTAAAAATGAAGTATCTCGTACTTTAAAAGTTAATATTTTCTTGCATCTCCGCTGTTGAAAATTGCTTTGGTTCACATCTCAGTTTCAGAGTGACTATTTCTTTGTCCTTTTGAGACGCAGATGAATTTCTTTTTATTAGAATTGGAGAATTAAATCAAAAGCGATCGAGATTTTAGAATTTATAACCGATGAGAAAATAATGAAATAACTGATTTATTTATATATTTGAAGAATAATGATCATTAAATTATAATCATTTATAAAAAAACTATCAAATAATCTCAATATTAAAAAAAATTAAAAAAAAAACTTTCCGATGGTCAGAACCGTCGGGCAGGGATCCTCTGGTCCCAAAATCCCTGGTCCATCCCTGGTCCACATTAAAATTGCGGCCGGATCGTGATTGTGATCCGGCCGTAATTTGTTTCGATCCCCTCTAGGGTTCACCATGTCCCTCAGGTTATAGTTTGGGTTTGGACGGGTGGCCGGAGGCCACCCGACGGCCTAAACCCTAAATCCGGATTTAGGATTTAGGATTTAGGATTTAGGGTTTTAGATTTAGGGTTTAGGTCATCGGGTGGCCTCCGGCCACCCGCCCGAACCCAAACTATAACCTGAGGAGCACGGTGAACCCTAGAGGGGATCGAAGCAAATTACTGCCGGATCGCAATCACGATCCGACCGTAATTTTAGTGTGGACCAGAGATTTTAGGACCAGAGGATCTCTGCCCAGAACCGTCGAGTTTCAACGAGCAAACGAAAAGCAAATAAAAAAATAAAAAAATAAACCAACAATAACTAGTTTACTGAGATTTACTTCCATTAAGATCGGCTTTTTACCTAAGGGCGTATCTAAGAATTGGTATTTACCAAAAAGCATATCATGGTTTCATTTTTACCAAAAGGCACACTTATTTTAGTGAATTTCCTCTTATACCTCTCCCGCTAACTACTGTCTTTCTTTTTCTCTGTCTCAGTAAAGAATTTCGAGACATCTGCACATGCTTTTTCAGACTTTTTATTTTAAAATAATATATTATGGAATCGGCTAAAAAATGTAAGATAAAAACAGAAAAAATATTTCAGTTAAAAAAATATCTCATCTAACGTGATTTAAAAATATAAAGGGATGATTTTTTATATTTGATTAATATATAAATAATATTTAATAAATATATTAATATATAACAAAAGTCCGAAATCTTTGATTTCATGCCCACGCTAGGTCTGAAATCAAAAGATTTTAGGTCTAGCATGGGCCTGAAATCTTTTGATTTCATGATTTCAGACCCAACGTGGACTCAAATTTTTTTTTCTATTTTAAAAATATATTAATATATAAAAAAACCTATCAAAACACGTAATTTCATATTAAAACGCAGAGTCTGAAGTCACGCTAGGAGGGCCTGAACACAGAAGGCCTAAGGAGGGCATAAACACATTTGTGTTCAGGTTCACCTTGGGCCTGAACATAATCTTGGATAAATGTAAGTAAATTAAATAAAAATATCAATAGTTCTACTTAGAGTTGAGCTAGGAGATGGTATTTTTGGTATCCAAACTTCTAATGATTATAAATTATGTTGGAATAGGAGATTTTTAGGTCTATCAGTGAGTTTTCACCAAAACCCACTGATAGACCTAGGATATTTGGATTTCTCCAAATCCAATATCAATAGTTAGAGTTGAGTTAGGAGATGGTATTTTTGGTGTCGAAACTTCTAATGATTATAAATTATGTTGCAATAGGAGATTTTTAGGTCTATTAGTGGGTTTTCACCAAAACCCACTGATGGACCTAGGATATTTGGATTTCTCAAAATCCAATATCAATAGTTAGAGTTGAGCTAGGAGATGGTATTCTCAAAATCCAATATCAATAGTTAGAGTTGAGCTAGGAGATGGTATTTTTGGTGTCCAAACTTCTAATGATTATAAATTATGTTGCAATAAGAGATTTTTAGGTCTATCAGTGGATTTTCACCAAAACCCACTGATAGACCTAGGATATTTGGATTTCTCAAAATCCAATATCAATAGTTAGAGTTGAGCTAGGAGATGGTATTTTTGGTGTCCAAACATCTAATGATTATAAATTATGTTGCAATATGAGTTTTCTAGTATGAATCAGTGGGTTTCAGTGAAAACTCACTGATGGACATAGGATACTTGGATTTCTCCATACTTGATATCTCTATTTAGAATTTACTTAGGAGATGTTATTTCTGATGTGCAAACTTAATACCAATAATTTTCAGTTATGTTCTCTAATCGTATCGGTTGACACACAAAAATGTATAAATATGATTGCATCTTGGGCACAGTTAAAAGAAACATCTCTTTCAACATTATTCTAAAAATATAAAGAGATAATTTTTTATATTTGATTAATCTAAATTAATATAATAAATAATATTTAATAAATATATTAGTATATAAAAAACCTATCAAATCACGTAATTTCATATTCAAACGCAGGGCCTGAAATCACGGGTCATATTCAAACGCAGGGCCTGAAATCACGGTAGGAGGGCCTGAAGTCATCTGACTTCAGGCCCTACGTGGGCCTGAAGTCATCTTACTTCAGGCCCTGCGTGGGCCTGAAGTCCCAAGGGCACTGAAGTTAAATTAATCATTATTTTTAAAATTCTTTTATTTTAAAAATATTTTTTTTATATTTAATCATTATTTATTAACTTAATTATTTATAAGGTATGAAGTTATTTGACTTAAGGCTCTCCTAGGATGATTTCAGGTCCTACGTTTGAATCTGAAATCACATGTTTTGATAGGTTTTTTATATATTAATATATTTATTAAATATTATTTATTATATTAATTTAAATTAATCAAATATAAAAAATATCTCTTTATATTTTTGAAATCATGTTGAAAGAGATGTTTATTTTAACTGTACCCAAGATGCAGTCATATTTATACATCTTTGTGTGTCAACTGATACCGTTAGAGAACATAACTGAAAATTATTGGTACTAAGTTTGCAAATCAGAAATAATATCTCCTAAGTAAATTCTAAATAGAGATATCAAGTATGGAGGAATCCAAGTATCCTATGTCCATAAGTGAGTTTTCACTGAAACCCACTGATTCATACTAGAAAACTCTTATTGCAACATAATTTATAATCATTAGAAGTTTGGATATCAAAAATACCATCTCCTAGCTCAACTCTAACTAGAACTATTGATATTTTTATTTAATTTACTTACATTTATCCAAGATTGTGTTCAGTCCCAAGGAGGGCCTGAACACAGATTGGGCCTGAACACATCTGTGTTCAGGCCCTCCTTAGGCCTTCTGTGTTCAGACCCTTCTAGTGTGACTTCAGACCCTGCGTTTTAATCTGAAATTATGTGTTTTGATAGATTTTTTTATATATTAATATATTTTTAAAATAGAAAAAAGATTTGAGTTCACGTCAGGCCTGAAATCAAAAAATTTCAGGCCCACGCTGACATGAAATCAAAAGATTTCAGGCTTTTTTATATATATTAATATATTTATTAAATATTATTTAATATATTCATTTATATTAATCAAATATAAAAAATCATCTCTTTATATATTTGAAATCACGTTGGATGAGATATTTTTTTAACTGGAATATTTTTTCGATTTTTACCTTACGTTTTTTAGTCGATTGTATAATATTTTATTTTAAAATAAAAAGTCTGAAAAAACATGTGCAGATGTCTCAGAATTCATTACTGAGAGAGAGAAAGAGAATGACAGTAGTTAGCGGAAGGGGTATAAGAGGAAGTTTACTAAAATGAGTGCGCTCTTTGGTAAAAATAAAATCATAGTACGGTTTTTGGTAAATATCAATTCTTGGGTACGCCTTTTTTTTTTTTGTAAAAAGCCGTATTAAGATTGCAGAATTGAAGTTCAAAGATTTCAAAATTCAAAGACAAGGATATCAAAGATATGTGAAAACCATGAAATGAGTTATTCATTTATAGAATTTAAGGAATAATAATCACTAAATCATACTCATGATAAAAAAATCATCAAATAATTTCAACCGTTAAAACACTTTCTAACTATCGAAACCTTCAACGGTCATAATTAACGATTCCAATGGGCATATGAAACAAAAAACTTAACTGTCAATTCACTATAAATTTTAAGCTTTAAACGTCAACGAATAACGTCTACGTCTGTTGACCCAAATTCAGTATCGAGCTGGGTCCAAACTACTCTCCAGTCTCTAAAACGACTTGGCATTCCAAGTTACCCCCACTACTCCACATTGTTAGTGCTCGACGTCACAAGTACTCCATCCAACTCGATAGCTTGAGCACCCGATACAATTCGGAGCACTTTGAGTCATTCCAATAACTCAGTGTTCTTAGCACACAGGCAGCTCGACAACTTAAGCACCTAACTCAAGCTCCCAAATCGCCCATGCAGCTCGGCCCTCCAGAATGTCCCCAAGTACTTAGCTTAGAGTTGCACCCGAACTCCATAATTAATCTTCCCTTCCGAGTTTCAAATTCAATTCTACCATTCAAACATTTTAGGATTTTTAAGATAGCAAAAAGTGACTCGTTTATTTTCAGCATCCTTGTCAATTCATTTAGGACCAACATGAAGATATAAATTATGAAAATTATTAATCCGAATTCTATGGTTAATAGATGATAAATCACGGAGGCTTCTTCTAATTTTTTATGATGGGCATGATGTCGACGATGTGAGAATCTATCATTGTCATCTTCTGAATAATTTGATAATCTCGGTGAAACTGAGCGGCTCGCTCAAACCAAGAAACCGGTCCTCTGTGCTCGACACGATGATGGGTCAGACAAACAGTGAAAGGATACCTAATTCGGTCTAGAAAGATCAAATCAAGCAACAATTTTGAGAAAAAGGAAAAGAATTGGGCAATTTACCAAAAGGCGCACCCAAAAATGGGTATTTACCAAAAGGCGTCCCATGGTTTCAATGTTACCAAAGGCGCACATATTTTAGTAAACTTCCTCTTATACCCCTACTGTCAATCAAGTACTGCATGCAATTCTCTTTCCCTTTCTCTTTCTCTTTGTCAGTAACGAATTTCGAGATGGACGTACGTACCTTTCTCAAAAAGATGTTCCTTTATATTTTGATAATAATATTATGGAACCTTTCTCAAAACAAAAAAATATTAAAATTAATTAAAATATTTTTATTAAATAAAAACTAAAAGAACATTTCAGCCGCCCACGTTGGGCCTGAAATGATTTCATTTCAGGCCCAACGTGGGCCTGAAATGTTTCCATTTCAGGCCCAACGTGCCCAATATTAAGGGTCTTTTCTCGATTCTTTGTTATTACATTTTAACACCTCGGAGAAGTCCAAATAAATAATGGATAGCAAATTTGAACTCCTTGTAACCTCAGAAATCCACAGGAACTGAAATTTTTACAATCGGAGCTCTCTAGGTCAATCAGTGGCCTTTTGGAGTCATTGGGGCCTGAAATGGAAAGATTTCAAACCCACGTTGGGCCTGAAATGTTTCGATTTCAGGCCCACGTTGGGACTGAAATGGAAACATTTCAGGCCCAACGTGGGCCTGAAATGGAAACATTTCAGGCCCAACGTGGGCCTGAAATCTTTCCATTTCAGGCCACTGATTGACCTAGAGAGCTCCGATTGTAAAAATTTCAGTTCCTGTGGATTTCTGAGGTTACAAGGAGTTCAAATTTGCTATCCATTGTTTATTTGGACTTCTCCGAGGTATTAAAATGTAATAATGAAGAACCGAGAAAACATCACGTTGGGCCTGAAATGGGCACGTTGGGCCTGAAATGGTTCCATTTCAGTCCCAATGACCCTAAAAGGCCTAATGTGTCAAAATTCACTATTTGACCTAGAGAGCTCCGATTGTAAAAATTTCAGTTCCTGTGGATTTCTGAGGTTACAAGGAGTTCAAATTTGCTATCCATTATTCATTTGGACTTCTACGAGGTATTAAAATGTAATAATGAAGAACCGAGAAGAAATCACACATTAGGCCTTTTAGGGTCATTGGGCCTGAAATGGTTGGACACCAATTGCATTGGTGATATCTAATATATAGATGTTTGGACACCTAAAATATCATCTCCTACCTCTGACCTCTCTATTCATATGAAATTTTCAGAAATCCAGATATGGGAGGTCCATCAGAGAGTTTTGACCAAAACTCACTGATATTTCTAAACTACTCCTATTTGATTGGTGATATCTAATATATAGATGGTTGGACACCTAAAACATCATCTCCTACCTCTAACCTCTCTATTCATATGGAATTTTCAGAAATCCAGATATGGGAGGTCCATCAGTGGGTTTTGGTCAAAACTCACTGATATTTCTAAACTACTCCTATTTCATTGATGATATCTAATATATAGATGTTTGGACACCTAAAACATCATCTCCTACCTCTAACCTCTCTATTCATATGGAATTTTCAGAAATCCAGATATGGGAGGTCCATCAGTGGGTTTTGGTCAAAACTCACTGATATTTCTAAACTACTCCTATTTGATTGGTGATATCTAATATATAGATGTTTGGACACCTAAAACATCATCTCCTACCTCTAACCTCTCTATTCATATGGAATTTTCAGAAATCCAGATATGGGAGATCCAACAGTGAGTTTTGACCAAAACCTACTGATATTTCTAAACTACTCCTATTTGATTGGTGATATCTAATATATAGATGGTTGGACACCTAAAACATCATCTCCTACCTCTAACCTCTCTATTCATATGGAATTTTCAGAAATCCAGATATGGGAGGTCCATCAGTGGGTTTTGGTCAAAACTCACTGATATTTCTAAACTAATCCTATTTGATTGGTGATATCTAATATATAGATGGTTGGACACCTAAAACATCATCTCCTACCTCTAACCTCTCTATTCATATGGAATTTTCAGAAATCCAGATATGGGAGGTCCATCAGTGGGTTTTGGTCAAAACTCACTGATATTTCTAAACTACTCTTATTTCATTGATGATATCTAATATATAGATGTTTGGACACCTAAAACATCATCTCCTACCTCTAACCTCTCTATTCATATGAAATTTTCAGAAATCCAGATATGAGAGGTCCATCAGTGGGTTTTGGTCAAAACTCACTGATATTTCTAAACTACTCCTATTTGATTGGTGATATCTAATATATAGATGTTTGGACACCTAAAACATCATCTCCTACCTCTAACCTCTCTATTCATATGGAATTTTCAGAAATCCAGATATGGGAGATCCATCAGTGAGTTTTGACCAAAACCCACTGATATTTCTAAACTACTCCTATTTGATTGGTAATATCTAATATATAGATGGTTGGACACCTAAAACATCATCTCCTACCTCTAACCTCTCTATTCATATGGAATTTTCAGAAATCCAGATATGGGAGGTCCATCAGTGGGTTTTGGTCAAAACTCACTGATATTTCTAAACTACTCCTATTTAATTGGTGATATCTAATATATAGATGTTTGGACACCTAAAACATCATCTCCTACCTCTAACCTCTCTATTCATATGTAATTTTCAGAAATCCAGATATGGGAGATCCATCAGTGAGTTTTGACCAAAACCCACTGATATTTCTGAAAACCCACTGAGTTTTGACCAAAACCCACTGATGGACCTCCCATATCTGGATTTCTGAAAATTCCATATGAATAGAGAGGTTAGAGGTAGGAGATGATGTTTTAGGTGTCCAAACATCTATATATTAGATATCACCAATCAAATAGGAGTAGTTTAGAAATATCAGTGAGTTTTGACCAAAACCCACTGATGGACCTCCCATATCTGGATTTCTGAAAATTCCATATGAATAGAGAGGTTAGAGGTAGGAGATGATGTTTTAGGTGTCCAAACATCTATATATTAGATATCACCAATCAAATAGGAGTAGTTTAGAAATATCAGTGGGTTTTGGTCAAAACTCACTGATGGACCTCCCATATCTGGATTTCTGAAAATTCCACATGAATAGAGAGGTTAGAGGTAGGAGATGATGTTTTAGGTGTCCAACCATCTATATATTAGATATCACCAATCAAATAGGAGTAGTTTAGAAATATCAGTGAGTTTTGACCAAAACCCACTGATGGACCTCCCATATCTGGATTTCTGAAAATTCCATATGAATAGAGAGGTTAGAGGTAGGAGATGATGTTTTAGGTGTCCAACCATCTATATATTAGATATCACCAATCAAATAGGAGTAGTTTAGAAATATCAGTGGGTTTTGGTCAAAACTCACTGATGGATCTCCCATATCTGGATTTCTGAAAATTCCATATGAATAGAGAGGTTAGAGGTAGGAGATGATGTTTTAGGTGTCCAAACATCTATATATTAGATATCACCAATCAAATAGGAGTAGTTTAGAAATATCAGTGAGTTTTGACCAAAACCCACTGATGGACCTCCCATATCTGGATTTCTGAAAATTCCATATGAATAGAGAGGTTAGAGGTAGGAGATGATGTTTTAGGTGTCCAAACATCTATATATTAGATATCATCAATGAAATAGGAGTAGTTTAGAAATATCAGTGAGTTTTGACCAAAACCCACTGATGGACCTCCCATATCTGGATTTCTGAAAATTCCATATGAATAGAGAGGTTAGAGGTAGGAGATGATGTTTTAGGTGTCCAACCATCTATATATTAGATATCACCAATCAAATAGGAGTAGTTTAGAAATATCAGTGAGTTTTGGTCAAAACTCTCTGATGGACCTTCCATATCTGGATTTCTGAAAATTTCATATGAATAGAGAGGTCAGAGGTAGGAGATGATATTTTAGGTGTCCAAACATCTATATATTAGATATCACCAATGCAATAGGTGTCCAACCATTTCAGGCCCAATGACCCTAAAAGGCCTAATGTGTGATTTCTTCTCGGTTCTTCATTATTACATTTTAATACCTCGTAGAAGTCCAAATGAATAATGGATAGCAAATTTGAACTCCTTGTAACCTCAGAAATCCACAGGAACTGAAATTTTTACAATCGGAGCTCTCTAGGTCAAATAGTGAATTTTGACACATTAGGCCTTTTAGGGTCATTGGGACTGAAATGGAACCATTTCAGGCCCACGTTGGGCCTGAAATGATTCCATTTCAGGCCCAACGTGGGCCTGAAATGGTTCCATTTCAGGCCCAATGTGGGCCTGAAATGTTTCCATTTCAGGCCCAACGTGCCCATTTCAGGCCCAACGTGATGTTTTCTCGGTTCTTCATTATTACATTTTAACACCTCGGAGAAGTCCAAATAAATAATGGATAGCAAATTTGAACTCCTTGTAACCTCAGAAATCCACAGGAACTGAAATTTTTACAATCGGAGCTCTCTAGGTCAATCAGTGGCCTTTTGGAGTCATTGGGGCCTGAAATGGAAAGATTTCAGGCCCACGTTGGGCCTGAAATGTTTACATTTCAGGCCCAACGTGGGCCTGAAATCTTTCCATTTCAGGCCCCAATGACTCCAAAAGGCCACTGATTGACCTAGAGAGCTCCGATTGTAAAACTTTCAGTTCCTGTGGATTTCTGAGGTTACAAGGAGTTCAAATTTGCTATCCATTGTTTATTTGGACTTCTCCGAGGTATTAAAATGTAATAACAAAGAATCGAGAAAAGACCCTTAATATTGGGCACGTTGGGCCTGAAATGGAAACATTTCAGGCCCACGTTGGGCCTGAAATGAAATCATTTCAGGCCCAACGTGGGCGGCTGAAATGTTCTTTTAGTTTTTATTTAATAAAAATATTTTAATTAATTTTAATATTTTTTTGTTTTGAGAAAGGTTCCATAATATTATTATCAAAATATAAAGGAACATCTTTTTGAGAAAGGTACGTATAGAGCTGTCAATTTGGGTTGGGCCCGTCGGGTTGGCCCGCCCCGCCAATCAATTTAAGCGGGTTGGGTTGGAATTTAAGCAACCCAAGCCCGCCGCGGGCCAACCCGCCTAGGCCCGTGACCCGGACGGATCGGCCCGCGACGGGCTTAGGTTGGCCCGCGGGTTGAGAATCATATGCTAGTTAAGTTTTATGACAATTTATTATCTTTCTTTGTTATTATTTTGAAATAAAAAATAATATTTTTCATCACATGAGTACTCGTTTGTATCCATTTATATTTAAAAAATATATTTCTTAACATATTTGATTGATGAAATCTAAATATATGATTTCTTTAATTTTTTAAAAATATTTTGACGAGCCCGCGGGTTGGCCCGCCTAACCCACGACCCGCCTTGGATTGGGTTGGGTTGGGGATTTTCCAACCCGCCTAGATGACGGGTCGACCCGCCCCGCCCCGCCAAATGGTCGGCCCGCCATGGGCCGACCCGCCCTGCCACGGGTTGGCCCGTTTGACAGCTCTAGGTACGTACGTCCATCTCGAAATTCGTTACTGACAAAGAGAAAGAGAAAGGGAAAGAGAATTGCATGCAGTACTTGATTGACAGTAGGGGTATAAGAGGAAGTTTACTAAAATATGTGCGCCCTTTGGTAACATTGAAACCATGGGACGCCTTTTGGTAAATACCCATTTTTAGGTGCGCCTTTTGGTAAATTGCCGGAATTGGAATTGGAACCATGAGAAAGTAGGTGGAATCGCATCGCAAATTCTTTGCTTCAGCTGTAGAGCAGAGGAATAGGGAATAGATTCCTTCATCCCGAATTCCATCGATCTCTGCCTCTCGAACCTTCAAATACAGCCCTATGTTTGCAAGTCTGCAACTGCGGACTGCCTTCGCTTCTCCTCAATCATGGCCGCGCCGCCTCAGGGCATCTGCGAGAGGCTCCGTCGCTTCCTCTCCGGAAGCTTCTCCCGGACCGCCGAGCCAGAAGAGGACACGCGCGTCCCGGTCACCGCCCGCGGACGCCGGGTCGAGGTGCCGGTCGACTCGGCGGCGGAGACCGGTCCGAAGAAGGCGAGTCATCCGCCGGCGAGCAAGCTGTCGAAGACCCTAACGGGCATAAACCAGAAGGCGAAGGATTTCATCGAGAAGAGGAGGCGGCTGGTGCTGGGGAGATCGATGACGGCTCCAAATAACCCCAAGGACGAGTCGCCTGCTTAATTAGGGGTTGTATTTAAATCGAGTGCGCGCCGCTTTGGGGTTTGTATTTAATACTACGAATAAACTACTTTTGTTTATAACATGGATTTAGTAGTTTCAGTGGATTCTTAATTTGTGGTAATCCTTTCGTTCAACTCGATTTAATCGATAGATTATGGCCGTAACGATTAAAAAGATGTCGTTTATTTACTCGATTTTTTTTTATCTAAAAAATACTCTTTATTTCAATTGATCCGGTTGAAATCGAGCGATGGGATGCAGAACGACAGATCAACAGTGAGGAAGAGGTGGACTTTCGGATTGAGATTAGGAGGGTTTCCGGGCACTTGATGTCCTACACTCACATGATGGAGTTTAGAAGGGGGTCGAGGTAAACCTCGACGAGACGCAAGTCATACTTCACGGATGAGAATACCGAATAGGCGAAACAGCATAGAATAAGTTCCCTTTTCGACGTTGACATCATCATCCTGTACAGAGGGAGAAGAGTGATTTAGGGGGCATTTGATTTAGAATAATGATTGGGAGAGTGAAAATCATAGTGAATGATGTGACATCTTACATGCATGATCTCGGACGGATTCACCGTGCCCCCAGGGTATAGTTTGATTCGGGGCGGCGGCTGAAAGTTGCCGATGGTGTCCAAGCGATAATCGAACGTGTGCATGTAAAATATCACGTCATGCCACATTATTCACTATGATTTTTACTTTTTCATTTTCACTTTCTCTATCATTGCTCTTTGATTTAGGAGAAGAGTGATTTCTCATTTTTTGAAAAATAATTTTATTTTATTTTTTAGTTTCTCAAAAAATATTATATATTTTTTAAAAAAAATTGTAAAATATAAATCAAATATGTTTTTTAAAAAATCATATTTTCTAAAAAAAATAAAAATGAAAAATAAACATACCAAACGTAGCCTACGATTTTTTAAAAAATAAAAATAACAAATTAGAGCAAACTAAACGCTCCCGTATTTTCTTATTTTTTGAAAAATGACTTTATTTCATTCTCTAATTTTTCAAAAAATACTATATCTTTTTTAAAAAATAAAGTTGAAAAATTCAAACCAAATATATTTTTCAAAAAATCATATTTTCTACCTAAAATAAAAATTGAAAACAAACTACTAAACGCCTTCTTACTGTTTCCACCATAAAGACATATCTCTTTCATCCTCACCGAAGGATTATAATTGACACATCGAACTTATTGTCAGAGAGCGCAACTTATTCAGACTTGGGGTGCTTGACCACACTCGGTGCATGTTCGTGTTCGGGTGCTCTGGCGATCGGTGCTCGAGTGCACACGACATTCAATAAACACTCGATAGTCGGCAAACATGCGCTCGACCACTGGCACTATGGCGTTCGAGAGTTCGGCGCTGGGACGCTCGATCACTCAAGCACTCTGTGTGCTTGTGAGTGCAACCTACTCGACATTTGTCAACATTTGAAATCGATAAACTGACACATTCCCACTCAACACTCAGGCCCTCGAGAGTTCAACACTCAGACGCTTGGCCACTCAAGCACTTAGCGTCACAAATCTACTCAGGCTCGAGCAGCCTTCAACAGCTACAACCCAGTTGAACTTGGGCATTTAGGAGTTCGTCAATTGTAGGTGCATCTTACGGACCTAGTATTGGTTCGATACCCAACATCATCATCACAACTATAATTTAGGATTTAATATTTTTTTAATTATCTTCGGGATAACGATATAATGGTTAAGTTTTTCAACAAATAACATAGGGATTTAAAGTTTAAATCTAATCGTGTTGTAGTATAACAGATTTTCTTTTCAAAACGGACCTAAGAATGAGAATATCTACTACAGGGTGTTGAGTGTTGAGGGTTACTGCTTCGTTAGTAACGCACGACGAAACCCTCGACGAGCAAGTATAGCGAGTAAACGACAAACCCATGTCCTTATCCTTGTCCTCCACCGGCGCCGGAGCCTGCGCAATCGCAACCTTCACAAATCCAGCTCGGTCGCCAGCCCGTCAACGACGGGTCTCTGGATTGTTCTTCTCTCGCACGGTTGATAGCGAGGCCGGCCGCCGCTTGGCACGCGTCACTTCCGCCTATCCAGCACCGCCCTTCGTTCCTGAGGTTGTGGTGAACCCTAATGTTGGAAGCTTTTCTACTTAGGAACACTAGATAACTGCATCGATTGGAACTCTGAATCTAATTTGGTCGTCCTATTTTGAGAAGTTCAGGTAGAGAAGGCGGTGGAATCGTTGCGCGTGGATTTCAGTGAGGTAGATAATTTGGTGGCGCATAACTCCATGCGCGTTCTGAAAGCCTTTCAGAACGCTGGCATTGGATCTCATGTAAGCCGTTTTGAAGCTCTTTGATTTTGATGTGCATTTCTTATAATTGTTCGATAACAAATTTTACCCTTCTCGTTCACTTGTTATTTCTTTGAAAAAAATACTGATTTTAGATTTTAGCAAATGCTGATTTGTGAGACTGAGGGACTCTTGAATGACCACAATCCGAAGCAATTTTATTCCATGGATTTACAGAAGGCGCCTACTTTGATTTTTATTGAATTTGTGTTGTTTTGTTCCCATTCTTAGTTCACAGTGTTGTTGTTTCTGTTCCGTCAAGTTTTTGCTGGAATGTACCAATTTCATTCTCTAAATATGTTAGCTTTTTTGCAGCCATCAATAGATGCTCCCTCATAACCTCAAAATCAGAATCTGCCAAAACCAATATGTCATGATCATCACTTTCCCAAATCTAAAAGAACTATTTAGTAGTATTTGGAAATTATGGCTTCAGGATTAACTATAACGTGCCATCTAAGCTGATGATAATCTGATTGAGTTCTCAATAAGCAGTAAACTATAGTTAAACTGGGTAGAAGCCTTTTATATTGGTTCATGATTCATCATAAAGAATATGTCGAGTATTGTAGTATTGCTTGGACCTGACTTCTTTACTCACTGGAATATTACTAAACTAAAATCTATGTAAAGAGAAGTAAAAAAAACTAAAGTTTTACCAATATAAATTTTCATAATGCTTCAATACGATACTAATTTTTCATACCAGCATCTTAGTGGATGCACAGGTTATGGTCATGATGATGGTGGAGGGCGTGAAGCACTTGACCGTGTTTTTGCTGAAATTGTTGGAGCAGAATCAGCTATAGTTCGCTCCCAGGTTCATAATGATTTGCTAGCTGTTTCTGTGAAGCATTTGCCAATGCACTTGAACCTTTTAGTCCTTACGTTTCACCCACTCATTGTGCAGTTTTTCTCTGGCACACATGCCATTACCTGTGCTCTGTTTGCTTTTCTGAGGCCTGGTGATGAGGTGAATCGTCCTTTGCTCTTCTTGGTTTCTAAATCTTGACTCCCAATGTTCTAATTCTTATAGTTGATTAACTTTGTTTAAAAACATAAAATTCTCATGCTCTCTTCCAGCTTTTAGCCGTTGCTGGAGCTCCTTATGATACCTTAGAGGAAGTGATTGGGATCAGAGAATCATCTAGCAATGGATCCCTCAAAGATTTTGGAGTGGCATATCGAGAAGTTCCAGTAAATCTCTTTGGCTATGACATTTTTTTTAAATTTGATACAGGCCTGCTTCCTTCTGAGTGTGCACTTGGTTTAGCTTGCAGAAGATGGGAGCCTCTGTTGGGAAGCACTTTCATTTGCTGTGGGACCTCGTACAAAATGTGCTTTGATACAGAGGTCATGTGGTTATTCTTGGCGTCAAAGCTTAAGTGTCGCTGACATCCAAAGAGCTATAACAATGATAAAGGTGTTCTCTTGTTAATTTGTTGTATTCTTATTACCTTTTTAACAAATCTATGCTATGCATATTTATCTTTGTCACGTGAACATCTGCAGATGCAGAAACCAGATTGCATGGTATTGGTGGATAATTGCTATGGTGAATTTGTGGAAATATACGAACCTCCTATGGTGGTATGTGATAGGTGCTTTCCTATAATCAAAGGCACTACATCACCTTCTTGACATGATGATTAAGAAACCTGACTCGAACAATCCTGTATCAAGTGCTAAATTGGCTAAAGGGATGGAACATAATTATGGAGAACCCACATGGCCAACGATCTTTTGTATATTTTTTTGCATGTAATGTAAGCTTAGCAGTTCTAGAACCATCAATGATTAGTGAACCGGTGGATTTGTTTGCAACTCCTCTGAAAATATTACCAAATGGTACTTTATTCACAGGGAGCTGATTTAATTGCTGGGAGCTTAATAAAGAACCCTGGAGGAACTATTGCACCTTGTGGTGGGTACGTTGCTGGGAAAAGAACGTGGGTTGAGTCTGCAGCAACCAGACTTTCTGCACCTGGTCTTGGAGTAGATTTTGGATCGACGCCAGGTGATGTGAGGCGAGCACTTTTCCAAGGCTTATTCCTTTCACCCCAGATGGTTGGAGAGGCAATAAAGGTGTGTTGGAATTGGAATAGTTGGCTTCTCATTGTATTCAAGCTTAACACTAACCAAATCCTTGCTGTTAGGGAGGTTTACTCATTGCAGAAGTAATGTCATGTAAAGGTTACAAAGTCCAACCACTTCCAGGAGGATCTCGTTTTGATACTGTACAGGTTCAGCTCAATCTACATACATTTATTTTCTTTTAACATGTTCGTGCATTCTTGAGTTACCAAAGAAATGGAGTTGGGATAATTGATACAGAAAGTATTCCTTCCGTGCATTAGTCTACCCGTCCCATTTTGCAAATTGTTAATTCTTCTTCATGGTTCTGTATTGGTCAGTGCCAATTCAATAACTGTTTTACCTTCAAATGGCGTTACTACTGCTTGGTCAATTGTATGTTAATGCATTGAAAATCCACTAATAAAAACACATTTAATTAATCAATCAGCTGATTTATAATTCTTAGAGGAGGAAATGTGTAACCTTATCGTGTGTGCATTTCTTTTATTTTTCAGGCAGTACAGCTTCGAAGCAGAGATCGTCTAATATCTTTTTGCGAAGCTGTTCAAAGATGTTGTCCTGTTGGATCCTTTATAAAACCAACTGCTGGCGTGACTCCTGGATATGCATCAGAGGTCTGCATACTGTTGACTCTTGCCCTTCTATTTACCTCACTTAAATATTGTTGACATTTCATAACCTCATTTTATTATAGTTAATTTAATATGTATGCGTTTCCTACTGCAAATTATCATATATTTTGTGACGTCCAATGCACACACATATTTCTGAAAGATTGTGTTCACAAACCGAAATCACTTCATCATCTTTAGCCGGGCAGCACTTCTATTTGTTCGCTCACATCCTGTTTGGGAACCCATGGACAGGAATTGAATTCAATTTCATGATTTGGAAGTAACTTAAGTGAAGGAATTGAATTCTCATGGGAATTGAAATCCAACAAAACTAAGGAATTCAATTTCATCCCAAATAGGTGTGATTTGGTATGAGAATTGAATTCCAACAAATGAAAATACTAAAATAGCCTTACATAAATATAATGTTTGATTCCTAACCTATCAATAAAAGGTAAAATAGTAAAAGTAATTAAATTCATTTAGTTTTAGATTCATTCCAAACAAAGGAATTGAATTTAATTCCTTTGTTTACCGACTCATTCCAAACATAAGAATTGAATTCAATCCCCGCTAGAATTCAATTCTTGATGGAATTCAATTCAATTCCATTACTTAAAACTTTCCAAACTGGGGTGAATGAGCAATGCTGCATATCTGGCCACATTAATTTTGTTTCGTTATCTTTGATGATGTTGATCCTCATCGCCAGTTGATTATATAGCTTAAAGTATGACATACAGTTGGTTCTCAAAGCATTGTCTTTCTCTTCTGATAGATTATTATCGATGTTTTACGTGTGCCCCGTTTCATATGCTGAAGAAGTTCACTTGCATCGATTACATAACTTGCAAGACATATCCAACTGTTTTCGCGGACACTGTGAAACAGGTAATCTTTGCAGATGGAACATTTGTAGATGGAAGCACGAGTGAGTTGTCATGTGATGGACCCCTTAGGGAGCCATTCACAGTTTTCTGTCAGGTGACTTATGTTATCGTAACCCTCGTGTTTTCCTTCTGGTCAATCGATGGTCGTTCTTTCCTCCGATGTTTTACTTAGTTTTTCTTTATATAACTTCGATTGTTATCGTTTGATACAGGGAGGGACGCACTGGACTCATTGGGCGCTCGCTTTAGGAGAAGTCCTGAAAGTAATTTAGTAGCAAGGCAAATCACACAACTTTCATGCACATGAGAAGGCGGCAAATTCAATATGTTTCTTGGAGTCGATAATTCGATTTCTCAGTTGAAACAATGTCACCAGTTGCCACTAAAACTTGTTGAAGATCCTCTTCCAGAGATTCAGTTACTAACACAAAGTGGATTGGTTTTTTCGCAACTACTTGTTTTAAGATTATGCTGGAGCCAAATGATTTCGCCAATCGTTATTTTTGTAGGAGATGGCATATTGTGTTCTTTGATTGAGGTGATGAAAACTAAAGTCCAATGTAGAATGATTCATATAATTGATACCATCTAGTTTGGTTGTTAGTTTTTGTTGTCTGTCAAGACAAGACTATTGAGGAACTGAATTTCTTTCCAATTGCGCAAATTCTCCTCTCTTACCACAATATCTCAAAAGACCTGTAGCAAACACAATGTTGAAACTTGAACCACTTTGCTAATGTATCGATAAACAAACCTCATCCAACAACATCACATGAGGTATCCAAAGGAGTACATAGTAGAAATTCAATGAAAAATATGGGTTAAAGTTCCCGCCAAATGGTAGATCACACAACAAATTCCGCTTAGATGGTACAAAGTCACAAACAATACAATACACAGATCACCATCTTAGTCGTATGGAATCTGAATATAAGCGGCATCACAGACGAATGGAATGTCAGCATACATGCCTGCTATCGCGCACCTCATGCACTCCAGCACTGTGAAACAGGTAGCCGAATGCAACTGCGACCCAGAAATGCATACCGATTTTGCCCCAGTAAACGGAAAGCGGCATCCAACGACTTATAGAACCTACAACCTGGAGAGCTATCTCAAGCAGCATGCCCATCACCACATGAAATCGGAAGAAGTGAGGCCATTCTTTCCTCCTCACGATGCCTAGGTAGGCTGTAAAGAAGTAGGCCATAAGGAACCAGCCAGGCAAGCGGCCAATAACTCTGAGGAACGGATACGTAAGGAACTCGAAATCTTCTAAGAAGGGATGGAGGTGGTAGGCAGTCTCCGCATACATCCATGTCTCATGGAGGGGCATAAGATATGGAATGCAGGCTAACACCCTCCACCACCACCTTGGCTTCGTGGTCATTGCAGGGTACCGAAAGCTCGTAGGGACATCCTTCGATGCTCTTGGAGCCATGCGATTTCTGAGAGGTGCAGTATGGAATTTACGGAAAACCGGTAGCGTGTTCGTAAGTTTATTCATGATCACCTCTACAAAATGAGGAGCCAATTGAAGAATATGAGGTAGCCAAACCTGCGAGTACAAATGAAGACGAGCATAAAATTTTGCTATTCTAATCTAGCAAATGAAACCAAATCAAACACCAAATATTCTAGTACAAGTGTACAATTACCAGATCATCCAAGAACTCTCCGACGAATATTACACTATAAGTTATTCTTGCAATTGAAGATTAGCACAGAGAATTGAATCGTTTAAACACATACGAGATGCAAGTAAGAGACATTTCAATGCCAACAATAAACTTCTTCAAATATTTCAATGCCATCTAAAAAGTGCAACCAGTGAAAATTAAACTAACAACCAGGAATATCTACCTACCTCTTGTGTGCAAAGGATCAAATTCTGTAGAAGAACCACAAAAAACCCGTGCTCTCGAA